>CM061921.1:380144972-380478921 GCA_031002005.1 Vandiemenella viatica
CGGCATCTTTAATTCCTTTAATTTATAGCTGCTAAAAATAGAAAAAATGGAGAGGGGTTGAAAATGAGAAAGAGAGAAAAAATAAATTTGAATTGCGTTTCTGATTTCAGAGATTGTTTTGGAAACTCACCCTCTCATCAAATAATCTCACTTCTACCGACATTTTATCATTTACGATTATTAACTTTGCTTTAAGTAGATTTTTAAATAATTTTTATGGATGTAATCGTAGACCAAATACGACAAGTAATGAAAAAGTGAAGCTAATGGTGTCGCATTCGGGAGGAGACGGCTTCGAATACCTCCATCTATCGAGATTTGGGTTTTCTTTGGTTTCCCCAAATCACTCCAGGCAAATGGTGGTATAGTTCCTTTAAAAGCCAAGGCCGAATTTCTTCCAGTTCCTTTTCCGCAGTCCTTCCCCGCCTCTAACGACCTCGACGTTGACGAAACGTAATGCCATAAGAAGGGAAAAAATTGAATGCGAAGGAGTCATTGTTAGTCGGGTTAATGCAAGCTGCGACCACAACAACTACTACTACTACAGCTACTGTAAAACACTGAAAAAACTCAGAAGTTCAATTCAGAACCAAAGAAGACGAAATGTAAGCAAGGAAGCAAGCATTATTCACGACATAGCTGGTCCACACGTTGCTCATCGCACCGTCGCTCTTCTGCAAAACTTTGGTTGGAAAATAATCACCCACCCACCATACAATTGCAGACTTGGCCCACAGTGACTACCACCTTTTCCTAAGCTGCGAAAATATTTGACCGACTTAGACATTAAAGATGAAGTTCAATGCTTGCTCAAAGACATGAGGCGAGCATACATTCTTTTTCCTTTTTTGCTTATGGTTTTACGCGTTGTCGACATTAAGGTCATTAGAGGCGTGAAAGGAGTTGTAGCAAGGATTTCTCCAATGGTCCTTTTAAAGGAACCTTTCCAGTATTCACATAGAGTGATTTGGGGAAATCATTGAAACCCAAATCTGGATGGCCGGACGAGGATTCGAACCCGCAACCTCCCGAATGAGAGGCCAGCGCGTCAGCGCTTATTCCACCACGCTCCACTATTTTTATAAACTGTCAGTGCGTCTACAAAAATGCGTGTGCCGAATTGTGAAGATGCAGAAAAATAGACGATTGATCAATCTTTCCAAAAGAGCCGATCGTGATAAATTATTACGTGTTATTTAGTGTTATAAAGGCATTCTTCTTGGCCGAAGGAAACAGGAAAGTTGGCACTTACTTCCTGTTAGAGATTGCCACAACTACTTCTTCCAGTGTTGCCACGATTTCTGACTTCTGGCAGTGCTGTGGTAATTTCCTATTCAAGGAAACGTATCTTACAGCTAGGCGGTATCAAGAGAACAGACACATTGCCGAAATAGAAATTTATTTTCCTTCCCCGTCTATCTATCATATTTTTATTTGACTGATTATTTCTGTTATAACAGTTTGATTCTTTATATAGATCATCATTAACTATTCAACTTGAAATGTTGTATCTTTATATATTTATATATATATATATATGTTTACTATTGTTATATAATTGACGAGGTAGGTTTCAGCGTATGGCAAAGTGGCTGAACGGTTGAGCATTGGCCTGCGCAGGTGAAGGTACTGGGTTCGATCCCACCTCAAGGTGGGTATTTTTACATTGACTATCTCCTTCTCACATGTTGTAAAATTCATATCATATATGTAAAAGTTAACATTATTATATTTTACATCAAATTGTTTAAAAACAAGCTCTTTTGAAAACATTTTTTTATTAGTTCATAGGCCACATTGGCGGTTAAAGGTGTGTTTGTGGAATTTAAAATATTGTTCATCGAATATAATGTGACGAGTTTAGTTGAATTTAGTTCCGTAAAGGCAGAGAGTGTGATTGGAGTTGTTGTTGTAGAGTTTCCAGTTGTATCGCTGCGACGTGTTCCGCTTGAATGAAAATTTCAATTGTAAGCAAGTACTGAGCCTCCAAGGCTGTTGATTGCACATACATGATTTTTTTGTCGAACGCTATTTTTCCTGATGCCTTAACAAGACATTTTCAATTAAAAAGGCATATCTCACACAAAATTAAAATCACAGGAAAAAATACCAACAAAAAACCGTTAAAAAATTGTTTCTTTGACATTACAAGTGAGAAACTCTACAACAACAACTCCAATCACACTCTCTGCCTTTACGGAACTAAATTCAACTAAACTCGTCACATTATATTCGATGAACAATATTTTAATTCCACAAACACACCTTTAACCGCCAATGTGGCCTATGAACTAATAAAAAAATGTTTTCAAAAGAGCTTGTTTTTAAACAATTTGATGTAAAATATAATAATGTTAACTTTTACATATATGATATGAATTTTACAACATGTGAGAAGGAGATAGTCAATGTAAAAATACCCACCTTGAGGTGGGATCGAACCCAGTACCTTCACCTGCGCAGGCCAATGCTCAACCGTTCAGCCACTTTGCCATACGCTGAAAACCTACCTCGTCAATTATATAACAATAGTAAACATATATATATATATATATATATATAATATATAAAGATACAACATTTCAAGTTGAATAGTTAATGATGATCTATATAAAGAATCAATCTGTTATAACAGAAATAATCAGTCAAATAAAAATATGATAGATAGACGGGGAAGGAAAATAAATTTCTATTTCGGCAATGTGTCTGTTCTCTTGATACCGCCTAGCTGTAAGATACGTTTCCTTGAATAGGAAATTACCACAGCACTGCCAGAAGTCAGAAATCGTGGCAACACTGGAAGAAGTAGTTGTGGCAACCTCTAACAGGAAGTAAGTGCCAACTTTCCTGTTTCCTTCGGCCAAGAAGAATACCTTTATAACACTAAATAACACGTAATAATTTATCACGATCGGCTCTTTTGGAAAGATTGAGCAATCGTCTATTTTTCTGCATCTTCACAATTCGGCACACGCATTTTTGTAGACGCACTGACAGTTTATAAAAATAGTGGAGCGTGGTGGAATAAGCGCTGACGCGCTGGCCTCTCATTCGGGAGGTTGCGGGTTCGAATCCTCGTCCGGCCATCCAGATTTGGGTTTCAATGATTTCCCCAAATCACTCTATGTGAATACTGGAAAGGTTCCTTTAAAAGGCCATTGGAGAAATCCTTGCTACAACTCCTTTCACGCCTCTAATGACCTTAATGTCGACAACGCGTAAAACCATAAGCAAAAAAGGAAAAAGAATGTATGCTCGCCTCATGTCTTTGAGCAAGCATTGAACTTCATCTTTAATGTCTAAGTCGGTCAAATATTTTCGCAGCTTAGGAAAAGGTGGTAGTCACTGTGGGCCAAGTCTGCAATTGTATGGTGGGTGGGTGATTATTTTCCAACCAAAGTTTTGCAGAAGAGCGACGGTGCGATGAGCAACGTGTGGACCAGCTATGTCGTGAATAATGCTTGCTTCCTTGCTTACATTTCGTCTTCTTTGGTTCTGAATTGAACTTCTGAGTTTTTTCAGTGTTTTACAGTAGCTGTAGTAGTAGTAGTTGTTGTGGTCGCAGCTTGCATTAACCCGACTAACAATGACTCCTTCGCATTCAATTTTTTCCCTTCTTATGGCATTACGTTTCGTCAACGTCGAGGTCGTTAGAGGCGGGGAAGGACTGCGGAAAAGGAACTGGAAGAAATTCGGCCTTGGCTTTTTAAAGGAACTATACCACCATTTGCCTGGAGTGATTTGGGGAAACCAAAGAAAACCCAAATCTCGATAGATGGAGGTATTCGAAGCCGTCTCCTCCCGAATGCGACACCATTAGCTTCACTTTTTCATTACTTGTCGTATTTGGTCTACGATTACATCCATAAAATTATTTAAAAATCTACTTAAATCAAAGTTAATAATCGTAAATGATAAAATGTCGGTAGAAGTGAGATTATTTGATGAGAGGGTGAGTTTCCAAAACAATCTCTGAAATCAGAAACGCAATTCTAAATTTTTTTTCTGGCCCTCTTTCTCATTTTCAACCCCTCTCCATTTTTTTTCTATTTTTAGCAGCTATAAATTAAAGGAATTAAAGATGCCGGATGCTTTATATTCTGTTCCGCTCATAAAATTCATATATTACTAAGGTGATAGATATATAGAAGATTGTCTTGCACCGCAGTGGTATGAGATTGAGTCAGCTACCTCAATTGGAAATTACGCGTCTGCACCAAACAGCATGTCACGGAGGTGAAAGGTTGATTTTTAAATGCTACACTTCTATAGCCAACTTCCTCGTTTCGGGCCATTGTAGCTCCGTGATGATGCGCGGCGTCAGATAAGGCGTCAACCGATTTGAGCTCCGTTGGTTAAAGAACTTTTTAGAACTAGGACATGTTTCGGTGGCGGTGAATTATTACTAATTATCAGATGGTGCACGAGAGTCCTGGTTTAAATCCCAAACCTCTCTGTAGCGCGTATGGAACTTGTGACAGTGACTCGTCCGCCGGATTTGGACGTTAAGCTGTCGGCCCCATCGATGTGTTTCGGGGGAGTAGATCTCAATCGGCCGGCACCTTCTGTCTTATTTCATCTCTTATCTCTTATTTTACTGTCGTCAGTCTCTCGATTGGTTTGATATAAACCACCATCCCTTCTTATTTTGCACTATCCCCTTCATCTCAAAACACCTCTCTTAAAACACGTCCACCGTTATCTGCTTCATACATAACCAATCCCAAATGTATTAAAAAACCACCCACGAATCTGTTTTTTCTTTGTGTACGATTTTTCCACAAACTTCTTTCGTCAGCCATCATTTCCAAAACATATTAATTTCGTGGTTTAACTGTCCACTTAATTTTCAGCATCCTCCTATAGCACCACATTTCGAATTCTTCAATTTTCCTTCTTCAGGCATTCCTGAAGTCCATGCTTCGTTACCATAAGGTGCTATGCTCCATACATACAGTTTTTAAAAAGTTCTCTCTGGTTCCTGGGTCAATATTTGAAACTACTTTTTCATGAAGCCACATTCAAATTCCTCTTTTACTTCTTTTATAGCTTCCTCCACATATAAGCTGAATATTAGTAAGGATGAACTGCAACCATATCTGATACACTTTTCAACTGATTGGTGACTCTCATGATTCTCTACTTTTATTATAGCCACTTGATTCTTATATCAATTCTAAAATATTTTTCTATCTCGATACGTAAGACCTGACTTTTTTTAAATTTTGAACATTTTGTCCCGCCTTACATTACCAAAAGCTTTTTTTCTAAATCAACAAACGCTATGAAAGTAACTTTGTTTTTCTTGATCGGTGATAAGAATTGATTCTCTTGCAGCACGGTTTTTCCAAAATTCAAACTGTAGCTACTGTATATTTTATTCCAACCCAAATAATTTACATTATAATGTCTGTCTCAGAATGACAAGCAACAATTTCTTTTGAAAGTTTAAATATTGCAAAGTCTTATAGGCATTCAATTAGAACATTGTAGGAGGAAAACTGAGGCATAAAATTTTTTTTTTTTTTTTTTAATGGCATATGGCAACGAAGGCCATACAGCCAGCTCAATGTAATTTTTGTAGCTTTCAGTGTATATGTCGTCATCAAGTATATTGTATTTTTCCATTGTATGGACGCCACAGGACGGACAGGACACACAACACTTAACATCCATGCCCGCGGCCGGATTCGAACCGGCGGCCTTCGGCACGCGGAGCCAGCACTCTAGCCCCTACGCTACCGAGGCCGGCGAGGCATAAAATTGAAATTCAGTGCGGGAATGTCAGTGTGGCAAGAAACAAGGAAACCAGTATTATAGGCTTTGTAAACACTACGTTTCCGTCTACTACGATATTTTAGAATTACACTCTAGCTGCGGAGAGTAGTATCGCCGATTTATAAAATTTTGTAACAGTTAGCTATGTTATTGCTCAGCGTGATAATTTCATTCCAACTACCTCTTAATCTTTACTGAAAGACATACTTGAAAAAAAAAGAGAAAATATTATAGAGAATTACATCATAACTACATTGAAATTTTTTATTTTACCACATTTTATTGAGACTGCAAATTTCTGTAGTTTTAGCATCCGGTTTGAGGTCTTTGCTCAAGTAGAATGTGAATTTCTTTTTTTTTTTTTTTTTTTTTTTTTTTTAACAGTTCTACTGAAAGACTGAAATGTTACCTATTTGGTTACTAGCAAACCGATCAATTTTGCTCGTCATTTTTGGTTTAATACTACTTCATTAAACAACGGGATTAATATGACAATATCTTCCATATAAGAGGGGGCTTATATTCACTTTGAATTTGATAGCTGCTAAAAATTAAAAAAAAGTACCGCGTGTGGTGCGTGAACGGTTAACGTTCTGGCCTCGTATTCTGGAGGACGCGGGTTTGAATCCCCGCCCGGTCATCCAGATCTGGGTTTTCCATGGTTTCCCCAAGTCACTCCAGGCGAACGCCCGGATGCTTCCTTGAAAAGGCCATGGCCGAGTTCTTGCCCGTTTCTTGCCCCAATCCGATCCCGACTCTAATGACCTTGCTGTCGACGAGCCGTAAAGCCCAAGCAAAAAAATTAAAAAAGAGAGAGATTGGCGAAAAGAGTAGAGAGAGAGAAAATGAAATTTGAATTGCGTTTCTGATTTCAGAGATTTTTTGGATATCCCCGCTCTCATCAGATGAACTCACTTCTGCACATATATTTTAATTTACGATTTTTAACTTTAAATAGATTTTTTAGATAATTTTATGGACGGCATCATAGACCAAATACGAAAGATATTGAAAAACTGAACCTAATGGCTGAGCGTTAACGCTATGGCTCCGCATTCGAGAGGAAGCGGGTTTGAATTCCTATCCGGCTACCCAGATTTGGATTTTCCTTCGTTTCTCCAAGTCACTTCGTGTGAATGGCGGGATTATTTATTTGAAAACCCATGGTCCGAATTCCTTCCCATTCCTTGTCTCCATTTCCTTCCCACCTTTAACGACTTAGAAGTCGACGAATCGTAAATCCAGACGCATAATAAGAAATTGGTATAGTAATATTATTTAGTTTTTCGTCTCCTTGACGATGGTGCGAACTCGTTATAGTCCACCTAACGTAACCACACGACACTATTTCGACGATGTTGAAGCCCGAGAAGATTTCTTTCAGTCTTACCTCTGTGAAAGATTTCATAGTTACGTGTGCAGTTTATTAAGAAGCACTCAGTTATGAGTCTTTCCTTAAGTATGTTACGTCCTGACGCAAGCAGGTAAGAGTCGATGTTATATTTTACGCATAACGCAATTGTAGGTTCGACTTGTTTAAAATAAACGCAAAAAAATAATTGGAAAACCTAGACTCGAACCGAGGACCACGCGTTTAAAAGACTAGACGGTTAGCCACAAGCAAACGGAGCTCATGTTCACAGATGGCTAGTGCAGTGGGTAAACAACCTTATCCTGCCTCGGGAGTCAGTTACATTCAACTGGCATTAGACAATTATCCGAAATAATCTCTTTATAATCGTTTCAATAGTTTTGTAGAACTTAAAAATCTGCATCTTTGAACATATACACCCACTTCTCGGACCACACACCCCATTATGTGTTGCATTATTGCAACTGATTAGCCAAATCGATATATAAATAAATATGGTTATAGTTTTACGCTAATCATTTGGAATAAAATGTATAACTGAACCTCATTTTTACTGCGCTTTATTGCAATCTTGTTAATTACAACTTTAACGATATGTTTCACGATCTGAATTTAAGAAAAGTGTAGCTGGAACCGAATTTCGTCCGATTGAGGTATGGTCGGCGATATCTTGCCTAATATTACAGTCAATCCAGGGACAGGAAAATGCGTTACTTGTTTCGAGATCAGTCAATAGCTTTTTACTGAAATGTGGGGAATGATAGATGAACTACCAAGAAGAATCGTCAATGGGCGGGCGGAGTTTTCCTGCTTTGTTCGAGGCTTGACTTAAGGAAATGAATAACAGATGGCGCTGAGTTGAATACGGGCAATGATGCCACATTGTGCGAAATAAGGGACTTAGCCTCAGGCGCCGACAGTCAATTTTTTTGCCAAAGAGTTTACATTTGGCATTCCGCGCAATAAATGGAACATTTTACATAAAACAATGTAAATTTTGATTTATCTATCCTATTGATAAAGACGTGTTGTTCACTTCACAATTTTTTAAGAACGAGAGATGGGTACAACATTCAAGACGAAATGAGTATAGAAGGTTTAGTCGATATCGGAAAGGACGCCTCAGTTCCAACAAGAGGAACTACTTCAGTATATCCAAGTAAGGAACATGATAGCAACATATTTTGTTTCTGATGTTGCCATATTACCCCGATAAAGGAACTTTATTTAAGAACTTTTGTGTTTGCAACAGCAAATTACTATAAATTTTATAGGTATGATACAAAAAATCTAGATTGTAAATACTTTACGTAAACCTGGGATTATAATAAACACGAAATATTTTGCTTAAATATTTCATTTTCGCCCTTGTCGTCCTTCCCCTCGAATCCCTCAATGAATATCCGACATATACTGGTCCAAGCTCTCCTCTTGATTCGATCATGATAATTTTTTGACGGATGTCCCAAATTTCTGGATAAGTCTTAATTACACCAATAAAATGTTCGATGTCAATATTTTCTAAAACTTATAACTCGTCTGCCATGCTTGCCGCGCTAGCGTGTTCTGCCGCCCGTGTGCACCGCTCCATTGGACACAATGTACTAGGAGACCGCACTAGCGTGCGCGGCGACCCTGCGGCGTGGTGGGCGAGAACAGGGAAAAACGACCGCTGGGTCGCCGCGGCGTGACCGCGGCGTTACCGCTTGTGCGTGTGTACTCCTAGCCGCTAGCGCGGCATCTCGGCGTGCACGCGACGTGAAATGACGCTCGTGTGCACCGGGCCTAACAGATAACTCGGTTTTGTTAAATCAGCTGGTAGTCTCATGCTGCAAGAATCAATGATTCGGAAACATTCTGATCCGGCAGCGGACTTGGCTCCGCGGACCGTAAGGCCGCCCTAAGTTCAATCAAATGACATCTATGAAACGAATATTTGGATGCTATGCATTATGATTTTAAAGCTCCTTCCATAAAATAAAATTAATATATTGTAAAGTAACTACAAAACTAAGACGTTTTCTTATTTCTTTCACAACTTTCTATTGTTTGCCCGTTGTTTCGTTTTATGTACTAGGTGTTTAAATATCGTGATAGTACTATATTCTGGACTTATTTCAAGCTGCCATGTAAAGCTATTTTCGAGATTGACTCACGTAAACGTCTATAGTGATAAATATTTAAAAAATTACCATACACAATGTAATTTTATGAACATTTAAATTCTCGGTTTTGGGTCAACCAAACATATAATGTACAAATTGGAAAATTCCGGGAAGTTTCGTGAAGGTGCTTGTAGGCTACGAGAGGACAGGCAGACAGCTGTGTGCGGTTAGAACTTCCAGGTACTGATAGGTTTGTTCTAAAGTGTTACTGATATCAAAAGAAGCGCCGCGCCGTGACCTCGAGCAGTTGGCAGAATAATACATTCCGCGTTATGGATAGCAGAACACGCATTGGCGGATCCAAGGGGGGGGGGGGGGTCATGGGGGTCATGACCCCCCTGGGCTCGGCCTCTGATAATATTTTTAATCTCACTGATTTTAATTAAATAAGATTACGTTGAATAATGGACTGCCAGATCTCACAAAAACATACACGACAGTCACAATGCGACTGTATGCTGTTTATAATTTTATGTTGTATCCGATCGGTCATTGTGAACTGAATATTGTGCATGAAATTGCAACTTTTGATTTTGCCGCGTTGCGCAGCGCGTCGTACTATTCGTTCGCGGCTGCGCGTCCGATGTTCGATGACGTCACAGCCGCGTAGCTCGACCGCTTCTCGCCACTAAACCGTTTGATGTATTTACATAAATATTGTCATTTTAGTTATGCACGGGTGTTTTTTTACTACAGGATGCATCGAAAAATGTGATTGTGCTGGTGTGTCGAAACGTAATGCATGTAGTGGTTTATTTAGAAAGATAGATTCATTCTTTTATGAAGAAACCTAGGTTTGAGATTGGTAAACACCCAAAACATTTACCTATACTGAGCACTAATGCATATCATAATATGTGTGCTGCCGATGCTTCAACAACTACCTTAACCTTAGATGAAGAAGAAAATATTACTCCTGCTGAAGCTGTTCTATGCTTGCCGATTTCGTGTAGTACGTCGACTTCCAGTTCTAATCAGATAAAAATTTGTTTTCTCAATCGAAATTTTCCTCAGATAATGGATGGTTTGTAAGAAAATACCTAGACGTTTCCACAAGAGCTATATTGATCGACAAACATTATTAGCCTTCTCAAATTTATGTTTTCCCACACTGTAGATATATATATATATTTTAGAAGTCACACATTGACAAGTTTCACTGGCTTGTTTTATCGCATAAAGACCAAGACCTTTACAGAAAATATTATGTTTTATTTACAGTATCGCCCTTGAGTTGCCACACAGTCCTCTAAAACGATTCATAAAAGCTTTCGATGATTTTCTTGGTAAAAATGGTGTGTTGCTAACTCACCAGCGAAAATTTTTTAAGGGGCTGGTGTAGATAATATTACAACAGATATCTTAAAGATAGCCAGATGTGGCATTGTACCTTATCTAGAAATATTTAAATTGAGTCTGGATCCTTTATGCATACCAGAGGACTGAAAAAGTGTGATAGTAGCGCCGGTACATAAAGGAGGAGTAAGTAATAGAGTCGAAAATTATAGGTCAATCAGTTTCAGATCAGTGGTAGGTAAATTAATGGAGAAATATATGTGAGGAGTGTAAGTGGTTTTCAAGTACCCTTTAGGCTAAGATTATTCATGCGAAACTTGGTTGGTGGTATATATGCAAGATATTTCGGATTAAATGGACAAGGGAGGCCAAATTGACAGTATAGCACTAGATCTTTCAAAGGCTTTTGACAGAGTGAGCCACAAAATGATAGTAAATAAGGTAAAAACTATTGGAATGGATGAGAAAGTGTATGGTGGGTAGAAGAATTTTTAAAAGGTAGAAAACAAAAAGTTAGCTTAGGAAATGCAGCATCAAAAGAAGTGGAAGTAAAAATGAAAGTGCTACAGGGTAATGTATTGGAACCATTGCTATTCATTATTCTGATGAATAATTGTGTTGGTTTACTACAGAATTTGTATTTTCTGCGAATGACATAATGCTATATAAAAGGATAAAAACGGAAGAGGACTGCGAACAGCTGCAGGGTGATCTGGACAGGATACCTAGTTGGGTTGGTAAACATGAGATGAAGATAAATGCAATGAAGATATAGCTTATTAGATACACAGATAAAAAACTAAAGGTTGATTATGATTATAAGGTGGGGAAAGAATTGCTTGTTAATGACTTGAAATGTAAATATCTTAGTATTACATTTGATAACAAGCTTAACTGGGCAGGACACATTGGACGGGCAGTAGGAAAAGGTTTCAAAATTCTGCACTTGTCGATAAGAGTGATTGAGGGGATGTACGAGAGAAGTAAAGGAAGTGGGTTACAAAACTTTGGTCAGACCATTGCTTGAATATGGTAGTGTAGTATGGGACCCACATTTTGAGTATCAAATACAGGAGTTGGAGAGGGTGCAAAAAAGGGCTGCTAGATTTGTTTCTGGAAATTATTGCCGAATGCAGTCAGTAACAGATATGATAAAAGAGCTGGAATGGGATTCATTGCAAGACAGGAGGAGGGTGAAGAGGGTCATAGGAGTCTACAAGGCGTATACTGGTGATGAGGCATTGAAAGATATTGGCATAAGAATTAAAAGTAATGCATGTATGGGAAAAGATAACCATGACTACAAGCTGACACTCGATTTCAGGCACAAAGGTGTAGGAAGATTCTGTTTTTAGGTAAGGGTGTCAGGGATTGGAATAAGTTACCAAGAGAAATAATGAATAATTAACCAAAAAAGTTGAAAGAATTTAAAGTTGAAATTTGGAGAGGGCAAATGTAGGTGGGTGCATGAAAAGACTAAGAAGGGTGCGTACGGAAATTGCTACCAGAGCGTGCACTCCATTGCAATCAAAATTAAATTAAATTAAGCATCTTTGATTTTCGAACGGCAGTATTACTGGAGGTTGTGGTTACTTTGAAATGTAGCCTGGACAGAATGACTGCTGCCACGTTTTGTTAATGTATAAGGAACGATGGATTTAGTTCTGTAATTCGCGCGATGTAGCATAAGATTTTAGGATTCCTAGTTGATTTTTTTTTAATTTCAGTGGTTCCATATTGTTTTCGTCAAATAGTTCGTAAGTAATTCGAACTTTATGACGATTTAAATTACAATCTAACAATCTAAAATGTACATTAAAAAATCAAAGTTATGAACGTTACTTAATAACAACTGCGACTGCAACTGCGAAAAATAAATTCCCTGGTCACTGTATTCAAACCTTCCTTTCTGTCGGGCTTCGTATCTAGCTGACATGTAATCACCGTTTTACTTTTTGCCGTAAGAGCAAAATTTCCTACTCCGGAGCTATTAGTTTATCAGTTGCATTAATTTTCACGCTTTTAAACGAATAGTATGATTGAATATGTAATAATGTTCTTGCTCTGATCTCTGAAAAGCAATGAGTAAATGTGACAGTACTGGCTAGGAAGTTGAAGGTTTTTAGTGCTGGTAAAATGCGAATTAATAATGACTTTCCCCAAACTATTCATTTTAAGATTCTTATTACGTTTAAGATTTTTACCACGTATTATGTTTATTTTAGTGTACAAAACTGAGAACTAAATAATCGAAGTGAAAAAATAAAACAGAATCTAAGCATGATCGTAGTGTGATCTTTTGTCAGTGTTTATTGAATGCTCATATCGAATACAGAGTGATCTGTGCGCTTATTTCTCCTTCTAGAAATAGTTATAATTTCATTCTCCGTTCCTCAGTACATACAAGTCGCAAGCTGTATTCGCAGATTTTAATCTGGAACATATGCTCTTAATATTTGAAAGTACCATCTTAATTGCTGAAGAATTTTTTTGCGAGATGCCATTTCAAAACATCAGGCACACGCAGGTTTCTCACAGATTTATAATAGTATACATAGATTTTATTAATTACTCAGTTAGTTAGAAATATACCTTATTTTATTTTTCAGGTACTTAAGCAGAGTATTGAAGACGAACTCAATTGTCTTAAAAAAAGTTCTACTGACGCAATAAATGATACAATGAGTGTTATGAGATAAAAAAATGGAACAATAGTTTTGAAGAGTCAAAAGAATTTGCCGAGAAATTTGCGATGGAAATTTAATGCCCCAGAACAGTGCCGATATAAATGCATAGAGCCAATAACCTACCTGTTCAATCAGTTGAAGAGTATTTCGGTAGGGCTGTATACATCATACTTCTAGATTCTATAATAAATGATCCACAAGACCATTTGTCTCCTGAAATACTTTATTTCAACTAGTCGTTTTTGTACCGAAAGTCAATTATACCTATACTAATGAAGACGTTGAAACAATTAAGCAACTCGCATTCGATTATAAGCAGGTAATAGACGACACTGCATTATCAGTCATTATAAGCGAATATTGGCTGTGGATAGTAAAATGGCAACGGAATCAGAACATTCCGCAAGTCGATTTCCAATCTAATATAAAAATTTCATGCTAAAATATATCCCATCGTAAACACATATTTGTGTAATCTTGCCACACTACCAGATAGTGTCCCATTGGCAGAGAGATCTTTTTCTGCTCTCAGGAGCCTCAAAACTTGACTTCGAGCATCACTGGCAGTAGACCACCTAACTGGACCGGCACTTCTGCACGTTCACAAAACCATACTCTTTCAAGTGGAGGAAGTCATAACAAGATTCGTGAGAGTTCAGAAGAGAATAATTGATTTTGTTATTTGATTAAAATTATTTTGGCATATTGCAATTAAATTAATTTATCTTTTATTTATATATAGGTACTATTATAATTTTGAAGCATGTCCTAGTTAGACCTCGACTATGTGACCCCCCTGACCCAAAGGCTGGATCCGCCCTTGAGAACACGCGAGCACAGGAGACAGTTGGAAAAATACACACAGATCTTTCGCGTCCGACCCCATGATATGCCATCAACAAAGAAATTATTTTCACTGCAAGATTAATTCCCAATAACATAGGAATACTAATCAATTATAATAATGCAGCTTGGTTACATGACATATAATAATCGATGTAAGGGTACCGAAGAGGAGCAAGATTTGGTTACATGACGATTTAACATTCTCTATTGATCATATCACGGCAAAAAAAGATAAAGCATCGCCTGCAAACTCGCAAAGTCACAAACACTCCAATAGTGACATGTTATTTAGAGTGAGAAGTGGTGATGTGACATCATCTATTCTAGCATCTACTGATGGATATGTCTCGAAAACGATTATTGAAATGGTTTTAAAAAATGTAGTTCCATTCAGGTGATAAGCATTCCCACAAGCGAATGTTAAATATTTAATTATCACGCGATAACATCATATAATTCCTATAGGTGTGTTAAGTAACTAGAAGAATACGGTATGAAGTAAGCAGTATATAATTTTGTAAATATTCCGTCAAAAACAACTGTTTTGGTGTAGGATCGTAATTTTTCACGGCGTTGAATATTAATATATTTTTCTCGGGCTTCCAGCCGTGTTAAGATGTCACATTTGCGGGACGTTTCGAAGGCGTCCATCTCTGCCTTCATTCTCAACCAAATGTCAATGATTAACTGTTTGTTTATTCAGCCGCTGCTACGGAAACGGTGGAAGACAAAAACCAACACAACGCGATTACGTCATCCGCTCTTCTGCTCGTTACCGACGCGAAACTGTTTCAGCATTTTAATAGCCGGGTTCCAGGCCGCACTGAGTTGATAACCAGTGTCGCCTTCGAAACGTCCCGCAAATGTGACATCTTAACACGGCTGGAAGCCCAAGAAAAATATATTAACTGTTTTGGTGTTCTGCATTTTTTATTTTATTATTTTTATTATTAATATTTTTTAATTTTTTAATGTTGCCTGTTGTGTGGGTTGGCTGTTGTTCCTGACCGTCACGTTTAAATAGTTCGACCTAACCCCCAACCCTCCCTACACAGTTCGGTTTAAAATTTGTTTAAAACATAACTTATTAAATTAGATGCTCTGCAAGGTCCTGTGGAGATTGAGACGTTGACTATGTAGCGCTGATATTGGCCGTTAGGAATGCATGACTAGGCTGTGCATTATTAATCTGGCAAGAAGACATATTTCCATAATTGTTGAACAATAATTCAATAAATAATTCCGTCGGAACATGTTGTTCTTGAGGATATTATTTATTCAATCCTTGTTCAACAACTGGGAAATAAGGTCTATTAGAGATTTATAAGCAGTATTTGTTCATTGTGGCAGAAATAGAATATGTTACAAGCGTCTGCGCGGTTCGCATGCAAAGTAGTTGCCACAATTACAGACTGTATATTTGGCTGTTTAGATTTATTGAAATACATCCTGTATGATTCATGAAAACTTGTGATACGAATAAAATATGGTTCCACTTAGGAATTAGAACGTCGTGATTTTATTGACCGTGCACGAGTTGCGTCTGCACGGCGCTAGTGCAGAATAAATGCGAAAATTACATTCGGTATATATGGCTTTTTAAATTTACTGAAATAAATCATATATCATTAAAGTACACTTGTGATACGAATAAAACATGGTTCCACTTGGAAATTTAGAACCACCTGATTTTATTGACCGTGTATGAGTTGCTTCTGCACGGCGCTAGTGCAGAATAAGTGCGAAAATTACATTCGGTATATATGGCTGTTTAAATTTACTCAAATACATCGTATATCATTAAAGTACACTTGTGATACGAATTAAACATGGTTCCAAGTGGGAATTTAGAATGTGGTTATTTATTGGCCGTTTATGAGTTGCGTCTAGAATCTGTATTTCAAATGCGCGGGCTCCTACAACGTTCTTTTCCTGTGTGCGCTGTCTTAAGGCAGCAGGTAGGAACTATACCCTGTGAAATCACAGCCTTCTAATCATACCTATTCTGCATGTATACCTAAATTTCTGTTGAATTAATTTATTCCGCCTGTGTTAGTTATTATATTTACAAGCGCGCTCTTGTGCATGTATCGTTGATCTCTGCGATGACGTAGCCAATGCCTGTGTTTGCTTCTGGTTGCAAAATTCAAATTCTTACTATAGTCACCCGCGTTAATTGTAGGTCGGTAATAATAGTAGAAAGAGACAACTAAGCAGACGGTTTAATGGATGGTTCTGATGAGCTACACAGTCCTAAGAAGAAAAAAAGTGAGTTGCTTGACGTTAATATCAATTGATTTATTTTGCAAGATTATCCTAATACAAATTAGCATTAAATATTTGCCAGTTTTGTGTGTGCCATTTTCGTATGTGAGGAAAACAACCTGTTTTGTTTCTTATTTGATGCTCTGTTGTTGAAACTGCATTAGCAAATTTTGTTGAAGAGTTTCATTTTCCTATTTTTTGCTGATTTGAAGGGGGAAAAAACACCTCAGTAACTGAACTGGAGTATTGCTATCTTCAATTTTTAAGATAATTTCTCATATAGGGAAAAACATAAAGGCTCGCCTCTAATTTTATTTAAGCTAGACAGATTTTTAAAAACTGTATATTCATATCTTCAAAACAATGCTACTCACATTTTTTCAAAACATGTAGTGTTTTATTTTGTAGGTACTTTTTAATTTAATTTTCTGATTTTTTCTACTGTTATGAATCTAACGCATTGGAATTAATGATTCTTCATTTTCTTGAATTGTAGGATTAGTAATGTGGTTCTCAGTAATAACAAAGACAGCTCAGAGGAAACTCTCTCAGTATGCAATAGGTTTTCCACTCTTATAGGCCGTAAAAGGGACATAGTACTTCTGACGCTGTAGAGCTAAGGGATCGTCTACACTGGCGGAGAAGCTATATCGCACCCCTCCCCCCCACCCCCTCAGTGTAGGGACCTATACTGAGTCTAAGATGAGCTGCTTATAACTTCATACCCGATATTGGTTGCATACCGATGCTCCCTACTACGATAGTTAATGGTAAATTTCCAATAAATGGAATCCACGTCATGTGATGTGTTGATTGGTCCTTAACTCGAAAATTTGTTGGATCCTTCTGCAGGAACAGTTCAAGGTGTGATTACGGAGTTAGAAACACTATCTTCTTTATGATTCCAAGTGTTGCATGCATATTTATCACACAGATGAGTGAAGTAAGTATAGTGTGTCCTGCATATGAAGATGGAAAAAGAGAGTAGGTGAAACCAAGTGCCAGATCATTTAAGCCTACTCTTCTGAAGAACACCAAGGAGAACCACCAAGGTTTACATCAACATTTGACTGATGATTCACCATCAACACTGTCATAGGCTCTTAATCCTTAAGCACTGCGGAGAAGTTTGAGATTTAACTTAGGCATTTTGTATATAATCTGGTGAAAGAAACATCTCGGAATTTGCCAAGAGTGATTTCGGGAAACCATAGAAAGCAGGAACCTGGACGGCCAGGGATCGAACCCTCCTACTCCAGAACGCCAATACTGAACATTAACCACTTGGTTGCTCTAAGTCACCCCATGTGAACGCCGGAATGGTTCTCTCAAAAGCAATGCCTGATTTCCATTCGTTGCCATGATCCTTTCCCTACTCTAAGGCCGACAAGGCGTAAAAAAATTAGGATAAATTTTTGTCATTCAATAAAATTGTGTAAGTAGATATAACGGGTGCTTTTGTAGCCTAAGATTCAGGAAAGTTCCTTTATAGACATCCAGATTTCAAATTCTTTGTCGATCTTCCTGAAATAAGGTTAATCTAATAAAGGAATACCTTTTTTAAAACACAGAGCGTGGCGGTGTAACGGTTAGCGTTCTGGCCTCGCATTCGGGAGGACGGCGTTTCGAATCCCCGTCCGGGCATCCAGATTTGGGTTTTCCATGGTTTCCCAAATCACTCCAGGCAAATGCCGGGATGCTTCTTTCAAAAGGCCATGGCCGAATTCCTTGCCCCCCATCCTTTCCCGTCTCTAAAGACCTCGCTGTTGAGAGACATTAAGCAGTTAAAAAAAAACTTTTTTAAAACAAAAAATAACATTTGCTGTTTGGAGCTTTCAATAATCAGTAGTTTCTTGTTTCAACGAATCTTGGTGTGTGGTCGATATATCTAATTTCTTATCTATCATATAGTCCAAGCATGATGATACCGAAACCACCGAGCAGAAGTTTATCTCCAAAGGGACATCACAGTTCCTCAACGGCGATTGTGGGTAACTTTTAACATCGGATCGAGGTCTGATACTAAGGGCGTTGTATTTTAATAGAGCAATTGACTGTCATTGTTTTCTTCTTATGGCTTTGCGCCTCGTCGATGTAGTTAGGGGCAGGAAGGATGGAGGCAAGGAATTCGACCATGGCCTTTTTATGAAGGTACCATCCCGGCATTCGCCTAGAGTGATTTTGGGAAACCATTTAAAACTGAAATCTGGATGGCCAGATGGGGATTCGGACTGCGTCTTCCTGAATGCGAAGCCAGAGCAGTCTGTCATCATATATCGACGAATGGAGTGTCCTTTGCGCTAGTGTGTTATTTTTTGTCCATTTTCTGACGTAGAAATGAGGGTTTGCCGTATCATTCAGCTAAATGATGACAGTCGGTCCTTAGGTAGTAGCTTAATGCCTTGACGGATTCAGGCAAACTTCTGGGTCATGATACCAGTCACTGTTATGAAATGATACTCTACCAGAATCTATTATCACGACTTAGGTAGTAATGAACTCTACAGCCACTGCCATTCAAAGGAAGATTGTCTCAATTTACTGAAAATTGATAGTCTTGACACTAAACAGCGTAGACATCATTGAAGTCATGGAATACCTCCTAATATCGAGTGGGACCCACTGTCACTTGGCGAAATGCAGCAACCCAACATGACGTTGACTCCACAATTCATCAAAAGACCCCTTGAAGAAACATTCAGCCACGTTTCTTTACAGCCGTCCATAATCGCGAAAGTGTTGCTGGTGCAAGGTGTTGTGCACATACTAATCTTTCGATCATGTCCGAAATATGTTCGATTGTATTCGTGTTTGATGATCTAGGTAGCAAAATGATTCGCTGGGATTGGCCAGAATGTTCCAAAAATGAATCATGAACGATTTTGGCCCGATGACATGGTGCATTGTCGTCCTGTAGAAGTCTATCATTGTTTTGGAACATGAAAGACCTGAATGGCTGCGAATGGTTTCTAAGTAGCTGAACTTAACCATTTCCAGTCAATTTTTGATTCAGTTTGACCAGAGGTCCCAGTCCATGCCATGTGAACACAGCCCATACCAGGATTGTCCCACTACCAGCTTAAAAGGGACCTTTTGACAATCTAGTCCATGGTCTCATTGTGTTTGTGCCACACTAGAACCCTACCATCAGCTATTACCAACTGGAATCGTGACTGATCTGACCATGCAATCTTTTTTCCAGTCATTAAGAGTCCAATAAATACACTCACATGTCCAGGAGAAGCAATGGCATTTTTTTAGCAGAGGCCTGTAGAACTATTGGTACAATTTGCAGTTCACTTTCAGTCGATAGGTTCCATCCGGGAGCACTCTTGGCCCATCAATTTTATGTCTTTCAGCTTTTTCCAGATCATACATGGTGCCTTTCCTGTTCATCAGCAAGGTATTGTTGTAATGATTTCGCGACAGCTGATATGCTGAGAGAACGAAGGCTTTCACGTCATATCGATGATATGAAGTCTTCGCAGGTTCTCCGCCGTATGGTGTCGAAGAAAAACAACAACGAGCTTTCGGCGGCTGGCTCTGCCACCATCTTCAGGTCTGATGTTATGCAAGGAGCACCAGTGCAGCTCTAGTGCTCCTTGTATATCAGCTGATATGCAATGTTGAGTTTAACACATCTATCTAAGATGCAGGTTCCATCTCTACCATTGGGGTGGCAGATGAGTAATTGGTTGAAGTAGTTTGCCGGAAGTTCCACGTTCCCATGGTTGCAGGTGACTACCTTCCCTTCAGGATTCTTGAAGTGAAGGTATGGCGGATTATACACTGAGAGCTCCTCTTTGAATGCCCAGTAGAAATTTCTGGTGTTGTACAATCTGAATTCTTTATCCAATTTCTCCAATCTTGAATGATCGTACGATATCTTCACACGCCTAATGGTTTTAGCAGACTGTCTTCCTACCTTTACAAAATCTTTCCACTCTTCTTTTTGCTTAGTTGAGTTCCACTTCGTCCAGGCTGTTGTTTGCCTGTCGATTGCACAGTGACACTCAGTATTCCACCACCTGTGACGTAGCTTCCTTTGTGGTTGGTCGAGTTTATTCATGGTTTCATATACTTTGCCTTTTATTTTTTGATTACGAGCTAGTTATGAATTGGTGAACAACAGTGGTAAACCTGGATCGAGTGTAGTAATTATGATTACTACATGCATTTTACGTATGCGATAATTGATGGAATTTAATGTAAGACCAGAAATAATTTGTTCCTGTTTTACAATTAAAATGTTAACCTCATTTACCAAACAGTTAGTCAGAAACCATGTGTGCCAAACAGATATTGGAGTGTTCTTGTTCACCGTACATGTGTGATTTATGTAAGAGACCCCTTGCCATAGATTGATCATAAATGGCAAAATTTGTAGACCAGTTATCTGATGTCCTTGTTAGCATTAGAGCACAAAAAATTCTTATTTTCTTTTCAAACAGATTCCAATGTTGAAAGCATAAAGTAGTTCTCAGATTAAGAATTTGAATATTTAGTGCTTAAGTTTATTTTTAAATTACCATTAAAGATAGTTTCTTAAATTAACTATTGCAGTTAGTCTCCTAGGTTTTCCACAGCTCTTTTGGAAGGCAGTTCACATTATTGAATCAAATATGTAACTTGGGCTGAGCAGTTACACACACTAATATAATGATTATTTTTATGTTTGTCTTGGTATCTGCCAAGATATTGGAACGAACTACACAAACGTGAATATACGCCAAGGTAAGTTTCTTTGAGTATACACCACTATATGCTTTGGATTAAATTGAAATAGGTAGGTACTGCATAAATTGACTGACTGTGATACTGTGGATACTTTCATAAAATCATGTCTTACTTCTCTGTTTTATGGAAAAGGTACTCATCTACTGAAGAACAACAACATTGCAGGGAAAGGGTTCATAGTATTTCATCTGCTGGAAAGGAAAGTGAGAGGATGCGCCAAGAAAGTAAGAGAGATGGATTACAAAACTTTGGTCATGTAATTGCTAGAGTATTGTGGAATCTTCTGAGATACAGCTAAGGGCTTTGATTCATTTATATCTATACACCACAATTCACAAAACTGTGGGTGGTGGAGGGTGCTTTGCGCCAAACCTAGCTCAATGTATTCCAGTCCTGAACAGATGAAAGAATTCATCTAAGCATCAGCATGACAACTAATTTCACTCTTCTTACACTGCAACTCAAATAGGTTGGTGGACATAGTTATCTTTTTTTTAACTGCTTACCGTCTCTTAACAGCGAGGTCTTTAGAGACGGAAAAGGATGGGGGGGCAAGGAATGGGAAGGAATTCGGCCATGGCCTTTTGAAGGAAGCATCCTGGCATTTGCCTGGAATGATTTGGGAAACCATGGAAAACCCAAATCTGGATGCCTGGACGGGGATTCGAACCGCCATCCTCCCGAATGCGAGGCGAGAACGCTAACCGTTACACCACCATGCTCGGTGACATAGTTCTCCATGCACTCGTAAATGAAAGGAGTTATTCACATGTTTGTCAGTAAAGTCAAAAGAAAGCTACGTTGTCTGTTTGTAAGACAATCCCAGCCTAACTTTTATATCAATTCTGTGATGCTGTCATATGGACTGTGGCAAGCATTCACAAACTGAGCAGGTCTTCTCTGTTTATTTATTACTCCTGTTCTACCGAAGAAAGACCTCTGGATGTAGAAAACAACATGGTTAACATTTATACATATAATCATAGTGAAAAACTATTGTATGTTACATACAAAAACATAGTTAAACACTAAAATAAAATATACAATTGAATTTTGTTGTTAGGACTTAAAGACATATCAACGTTTAGGTTATTAGTGCCTTTGAATTTTGTAAAAGTGATATCAGATACAGTTAATTCTTTTGAACAAATTCTTGGATGGAGTAGGAGTTGCTAATAAGACATTAACTTCTCACTGTACTAGTGAGAATGACATTTGTGTATTGTGCAAGTTATTTTTGTTTCGTGTATTGAAATTATGTACCCGTGAATTTGATGAAAACATGAAATGATTGTGTAGACTTCCACGGTCATTGTACGTATTATTTTGATCTCTGGGTGGAGCCACGTCTGTTTATTAAAACCTATCATTTCAACCATATTGCTGTGGCTTTCATGAGAGGACTACCATGTCTGTTGTCACTGTCATGTATATATGGCAGCAGGGGGTGTGCATGCTAACCATCGGTGATGGTGTCATGGACATTATTGCGCCTAGCGTAGGTGATCGGAGATATGACCAGATATGGTCAAGCTGTAGGCCACAATCAGCATTCATGTTGTTTGGTCTTTTCTGTATTTCTAGCGCTTCTATGAACCGCCTGGGCCACCCTCTGCTTGCTTGAGATGAAACATGTTAAAATGTTCTATGACGAAGACACGACAGAATATATATACTGAGAAGTTATTACAAAAATACTGAGCTTTTTAAAAGAGTGTCTGCAAGAATTTCTTGATTTTACCCTACACAGCATCCTAATAGCTCTTTCCTGTGCTATGAAAACTTTTTTACTCTGGCATGACTTAATGAAAGTAGATCGGTTCAGTGTTCCACAGGTTTATTTGGAACTTGTCATCTCTTACATCATACACGGAGTCCAAAATCTGCACTGACCACTAATCTATACTACTCAACTTAACATGTTGTATTTCAAATTCCATGGATCTGCTGAGAATCTTCAATTATTTGGTCAGAATGCTTGCATAGACATTGTATACAGACTCAATCGTTACTAAATTTATTGTGTAGTAATTTTTCTCTGATTTTATAAACTATAATCTGATTCAAAATATTCAACTTGTATCAGCACTTGGATTAGTAATTTTATTTTAAGTGAAGTGGGGCTAAATGTATTCCATTTTATTGCAAGTATAACAGACATGAGATTTATGAGTGTACAAACTTGACCAATTTTATTGTTTCTAAATTCTCTAGCTATCTTTAATACATAAGATTATCATTACAGTGTAGGTTTGTATGGTAGATGATGGATATATCATATGTTTAGGATAATGTCTACCATTTTTACCAGTCAGTTGTCTCCTGCAGCCACGTGGTACATTGCAACTGCTGCAGTAAATGGAAAGGACTGACATACATAGCTGTTGCTAGTCACCACACTGATCCACTGTTGATTTATTTCTGTCTTTCTCAGAAGATGTAAAGATATCAACCTCTCCAGTGCAGAGAATGATGTCAACAAATCTTTCCTTTTCCAAACCTGGAAAAAGAATGTCAAAATGGCTGCTTTCAGACTTCCCCCTTCCTGAGTAGGTCAGTAATTATTTTTTTCATGCTGAAATTCGAGAAAGTTCCTCCCTGGTAGCAAGTTATGTTGTTTCAACTTCACCTAGAGATGTTGTGCTGTATTCCTTCCCCATCATGATATAGGAAAGTTGGGAGAATCAGTGGTCACAGATTTTGTATAATAGTCCACTAATGAGAAACCTTGTAACACATTGGTGTGGAAGCCTGTTTCCTTAATTTCATCCCTGAAATTTGTCCCATTGCTATTAAGTTCAGTGACATTTTTAAAACTGTGGTAGATGTGCCATTTCCATGAAAGAATAAAGAATGCCTTCTTTGTGACTGTCAATGGCATACTAAGATGGACATGGTCACCTTTCAGACTGGGACAGTAAATATGTTGCTGAATAGGACAATAAACATGCGGTTTTTCAAATGCATCTAAGCAAAAATGTCACTTTATAATTTTAAACATTAGCTATCCCAAGCTTTTGGCTGGAGACTTTCTATATTTCACATAACACTTCATTCTTCAACCAACAAACGTGGATAGTAAGACAATTGGTCACAATTAATGATTACTCGATGAAAGCAAAATAAGAAAATTTATGTAGTGGTGATAATTTTGATTTGTTTCTGCCCTTCATCTTTTGTTTCTTTATAAGTAACACAATGAAAAGTTTGTCTTAAATGTTTTAGTGAACTACTGAAAAGTTGTTTTCCCCTTTTTTACAGTGGCACTACGAGCAGAGGCTAGATGCTTACGATCTGCCAATTCGAACTATGTACCAATATGTAAATTAGGTTAATCTCTTTCTATCCCTGGAGAACCCAAATAGGGATGAACAGATTATGTTTGAATCTAGTTCCCCCTAAATGAAAATTTGAAAAATTAAGTTTTTATAAATTTTTAAATTTAATTATTTACAGGGTTTAAAAAAGTAAGTGCACATGTTACAACTGAAATAGAAAAAAATCCCACACATGAGGAAACATGTCAGTAGCGATACACTTTCATTCTTAGGCACTTTTGTAACACTTTTTTTCTAGGGCTGCATTGGATCTGATCTATGTTCGCTACTGATACAAAAGGATGTTTACCGCCTTTTCCTTTACATAAACACATGGTTTCCACAAACTCTGAATTCCATCTGTGAACAGAATCGTCGGATGTTGGATTCTTCTCAGACCTTGTCCAAAAATGATGCTGTAAACGGTAACAGAACAAATAATTGTGTAGGCTTCCGCGATCGTCATATGTATTATCTTGGTTCCCCAGGTGGAGTCGTGTTGATTTATTAAACGGAGGATTGATGAAAGCCACAGAATGATGGCTGAAATGTTGGGTTTTAATAAACTGAGGCAGCTCACACTGGAGAACCAAGATAATAGGTAACAGAACTAGTTTGGTGAAATTAAGAGTGCAAAATGCTTCCTCCTAATTTTTAACTGCCATATTTCAAACATTGATATCTGGCTGTGAAAAATGTAATTACTGGATGGTGGGTGATACCCAACCTTCACCTCTGACACAAGCTTGCATTGTGTTTGTGAAGTATGCCAGAATGTTCACATGGTTCTGATTCCATGTTAAACTGGAAGTCCCCTTTGCCCAGTAGGATTGGGTTAGAATTGGTAAGAAGGAAAGGAACTGGCCACCCTAATTCCAATGTCAGGCTAAGTATATCTCCGTCGGGATGGGTCCAACGAACCTTCACGCTGAATACCAAGATTAGGTTCTTATCTATGAAACCATCATGGTCATATGTTTGACACATCATATATAATAAATTCACTAAAAACTGTCAACCATTTTAACAATCTTGAATAACATTATGTCATTTATAGTGGATCTCACTTTTGACTATAAACTGTCCTAAAAATGATCAACTAGAATAATGAACAACAATGGTCGCAATACACCACCTTTTGGCACTCCTGTTCTCACTCACTTCCCCTTTTTTTTATACTGCCTTTTGTATCCTATCTAATAGCTTTCTACTTTTTAAGAATTCCACTGCCTAGGGATTTGCTTTTTGATACAATTCAATGGATTTTACCGTATTTACAACCATTTCATGGATAACTCTGTTAAGTTACTTTGATAGATCTAGTTCTATATTATTAATGTTTCATCTAAAAATCTTGTATATAGCTTTGTGTATGAAATTCACAAGAATATACATTCCTAACCCCATGTGCCATTTTGCAAACCAGTTTCTTCCTCACAGGAATTTCTGAAAAATCTCTCTATCAACTGTAATTTTCGTTTATTCTACTTTACCTTCACTGGCAAAATTAAAAGGAAAAATATTAATGAGGAAAAACTGTGGCTTGGCTCATATAATAATGCCAATACAGATTAAATTTTAAATTCAATTGGAAATATGTAATTTCATATGTAAATGGAACAAAATAATAATAGTAACAAAATTAACAAATGAATCAAAGCATGAAATTACAATAAAAAGTGTAGATAACTATTTACTAATGTTGTTGGAGGAGTGTTTTGGTGGAATGAAAAGATTGATCTCAGAAGAGGAGCTTAGATTGAAAGGAGAAGAATTTATGGAACCAAACAGATGCCAACAAGCTGATTCTATATACACATCAGTAAGGGAGGACATACATGAAACCAAAAACATTTTACCTGTTTACATATCATAATTTATCAAACATTTTTTCAGTATATTTTTCTTTTTTAACTGGTCTGAGAGGTATAAGTTGTTGGTGAAAATGTAAATGAATCTTGTAAAATAGTTATTAAACAAAAATATTTTCATATCTTTATTTTTAACTATAACAGTTATCTTTTTGTTTCAGGTGTTAGTACATAGATACCACAAGGAAAGATGTCTGCCAACCTTGGAAAAAAAGAAGTATGGTTTCCCACAAGATTTCACAATGTCTGAAATTGCAACACTACTTGGGTATTGACTCTTATTTTACACACATCAATTCAGTCAGTGCCAGCTCAGATTTCTTATCATCAATACCGTGTCTTCCATTTTAATATGGTTCAGCACCTTCTTAATAGCATCTTATAATCTGATTTCATTTTTATTTTGGAAGCTGTCTCTTCTTAGAGTAATTACATTTTTTCTAACGTTTCACATGGTATCCTCTCTGAGTACTTGTTTCCGTATTTTAAGCTTTCCACTTTTCTTAAAATACTTTTTTAAAATTAAATCATCTTTTCATTTTATTGTAATATACAGTACTAGTGTAAGCCTGTGGCTGTTTTTGCATATCTTCACGGGTAGGGTCAAAGATTATGACAGTTTGGCCTGATCTGACCAAATACAAACATGTCCTGTGACCCTTAGGGTGAATAAAATACCTTGAGCTTAAAGAACTCAGAAGTATTGATAGCCATATGTATTAAACACGGACAGGGACGATCACGCTATTGTATAATTGTTTCAAATGTCGTAGATTCGAACTTTCTGAAATAGAAACTTGACTTATATTTGACCTCTGCAAAATTTGAAAAATTCCTGTTTATTTCGAAAGTATCACTTTTTTTTTAAATTGTGGAGGCCAAAAATTCATATTGTAATCTTTGTTCATAGTGTCTGTAATGGCCAGAGAACTTGATATGGATTCCAGATTATTAAACACTTGAGGATTTCTGAAGAAATGAACTGCCAGAATACTCGATTCAGTAACATATTTGATCTGATGTCCACTTCAATCAACCTAATAAATCATGCATAGTGAATGTGAACAAAGACCATTAATGAAAGTGGTCAGTAAAATACATAAAAAGCAAATAAATTGTAACATATAAACTTTGGCCAAGCAGCAACATTAGCGAAAGTTTTAATTAAACTGAAATTTAGCCTTGGCAGAAATGACAATTGGCATTCGCGGTTGCATCAAAGACCATGAGTTATGATTTTTTTTATGTTGCTTTTATTAGCAACATGTTACTGAAAAGCAGTTGCGTGTTTTTTTTTCAGCAGTAAATTTTATCAGTATTTTTGTAACAGTGAAATGCTACGAAAAGTAACTTGAGTGTATTACGGCAATTAATTTGGTAGCAGTTGTTTAGCTATTAAATTGGGGATATAACCTCGAATTTCTTCTAATGATATCCCTGGTTGCTGTTAATTTGTGAGCTAAGGCTGATACCTGACACCGTTCTCCAGCCAATAGCTATTGAGGTATGTGAGTGATTGAGTGAGCTTGGTAAATTATGTAGTAGACAAAAAATAATAATAATAAAAAATAAATAAAAAAATGCTTTGAAGCAATATGAAAACCAAGGAAGTTGGGGAAAGTAAACTCATCACTAAAGAAATTTGAAGACAGGTGTGTTACACACAAAAACAAGATAAACTCAAATCACATTATTTTGGGGTAACATTTAAAACTACAGGGATGGGATTAAACATATAAAGTTGATGGTTGTACACACATCATCTTGCCCCATGGGAATCAAGTGGCTAGTGGTGGGCTGACTGTAATGTACAGTTAAGAGCTAAAGAAACTGGTACACCTGTCTAATATTGTGTAGGACCCCCGCAAGAATGCAGAAGTGCCGCAACACGACATGGCATGGACTCAACTAATGTCTGAAGTAATGCTGGAGGGAATTGACACCATGCATCCTGCAGGGCTGTCCATAAATCCGTAAGTGTACGAGGGGGTGGAGATCTCTTTGGAACGGCACGCTGCAAGGCATCCCAGATATGCTCAATAATGTTCATGTCTGGGGAGTTTGGTGGCCAGCGGAGGTGTTTAAACTTAGAAGAGTGTTTCTGGAGACACTCTGTAGCAATTCTGGATGTGTGGGATGTTGCATTGTCTTGCCGGAATTGCCCAAATCTGTCAGAATGCACAATGGACATGAATGGATGCAGGTGATCATCCAGGATGCGTACTACGGTGTCACCTATCAGAGTAGTATCTAGACCTATCAGGGATCCCACGTTACTGCAACTGCACACGTCCCACACCATTACAGAGCCTCCACCAATTTGAACAGTTCCCTGCTGACATGCAAGGTCCATGAATTCATGAGGTTGTCTCCTTACCCATACATTTGCTCGATACAATTGGAAATGAGACTTGTCAGACCAGGAAACATGTTTCCAATCATCAAACAGTCCAATGTCGGTGTTGATGGACCCAGGCGAGGTATTAAGCTGCATGTCATGCACTCAGCAAGGGTACACGAGTAGGCCTTCGGCTCCGAAAGCCTATGTCAATGATATTTTGTTGAATGGTTCACACGCTGACAGTTTTTCATGGCCCAGCATTAAAATCCACAGCAATCTGCAGAAGGGTTGCACTTCTGTCACGTTGAATGATTCTCTTCAGTCCTCGTTGGTCCCATTCTTGCAGGATCTTTTTCTGGCCGCACCAATGTCAGAGATTTGATGTTTACTGGATTCTTGATATTCACGGTGCACTCGTGAAATGATTGTACAGGAAAATCCCCACCACATTGCTACCTCGGAGATGCTGTGTCCCATCTCTCCTGTGCCGACTATAACACCACGTTAAAACTCAGTTAAATTGTGATAACATGCCACTGTAGCAGCAGTAACCGATCTAATGCTGCGTCAGACAACTGTTGTCTAATATAGGCGTTGCCAACTGCAGCGCCGATACTCTGAGAGTTTACATATCTCTCCGTTTGCATACGCATGCCTACATCAGTTTCTTTGGCTCTTCAGTGTAGTAAGATTTTTGAGCCATGGTTGTAATGTTAGAAAGTTTGCTTGGTATCGTGTTATGAAGTAGAGTCAGTGAGGGCATGTCTTTTATAAATAACAGTACCACAGCTTCAAAGGGTAGATAAAAGCATTTTGACATATAGTTTATTAATGGGAAAAATCTGTATGTAATGTTATTTAATAGTGATTTTGTAGGACAGCTCACATGGGTGACATCACCAGCAATGTGAACAATAGGATTTGGAATATTGGAAGAAGCGATGTTTATTCAGTTAAATAAAGAGAAAAAAGTTAGTTCTAAAGACTAAAATAACCTTTTAGCATAAAAGTACAGGTATAAATTAAGAATTTTAATATTCAAACAATATTAGGCCTACAATTTGAACATTAAAATCGTAAATAATTTATTAATAAAAGGTCAAAATAACAAAAATTTAATACATAAATTAAGAGTATTGTAACCATTTAAAGCTAATATTGAAAAATACCTCAGTGGAATCAAGTCAGAATTGGTGACAATTTCTCAGCAAAATGTCGACATATCAAAACATTGTGCACAACTGGACAAAAGAGTCAGTGAAATTGAATCCAAGTTTGTAACATTTGAGTGCGGTCCAAATATTGACGGTACAACAGCTGAGGATATTATAGCCGAAGCAAATGAAAGAAAAAAACGTGAAAAAAATGTGATAATCTACAATGTTACTGAGTCCAGTAAACAGGTCAGCTCTGATCGTTTACGTGACGATCGCGAACTTTTATCCAAAGTATTCCCACCTGAATCAGCTGACACTTCATTCCAAGCGTTAAATTAGTGTAGGATTGGTCATCCAGTAGATGGAAAAAACCCGTCCATTACTCGTCAATACACCATCAGTGTCTATTACAAGCTAAAGCAGTTGGCACCTGGCAGTGAAAAATTCTTATCAACCTGACTTGACCCGGGAGCAGAGAAAGCACCTGAAGAATCTTCGATCTGAATTAAATGACTTGTTCAAAAGTGGTGATTCTTCCAAAACAATTAAATATGTCAATGGAGTACCTAGAATAGTTAAAGCTTCTACTTTTCGTTTCCCCAAAGAAAAGTGCACATTTCAAACAGGATTTCCTAGTGTATTATCAAAATACCAGGGGGCTCAGAACTAAGTTAAAGAACTTCTTAGTCTCATCTGCATGCTGTCACTGTGTATTACTGAATCGTGGCTCCACTCATCAATATTGGACAGGTGAAATAGTCAGCAATAACTATAATATTTTTAGGAAAGATAGAGATAAAAGCACTAGCAATTATAAGCGTGGTGGGGGTGTCCTTCATCGCTGTTAAACGTAATATAACTGTAGAACCAATTGATGTTACTGATAGTGGCTGGAGCAAATATTGTCAAATCAAGGGATTTCGTACTCACCATTCACAATTGTTATAAGATGTGTATATATACCCCCGCATTCTTGCACTGATGTTTACCTAAGTCACTTGTCTGCTGTTAATTTTATTAAAAACAAATATCCTAATAATTAAACTATTGGTTTTTGGTGATTATAACTTTGTAGCAGTTTGTCACAGCTAGGAGTGTGAAAGCCTGTTAAATGAGAAATTTCTTCTCTCTGGATGTGTCCAACATAATAGGAGTACAATATGACAATGGTAGAATTCTAGACTTTGCTTCAGTGACCTTGACATCGTTATTGACAAAACCCCTCCAATTGTTGATGAGGACAAGTATCAGCCAGCCCTGTCTGCTCATCTTAAATTCTGTTCTAACGTGAAACAGAATGATACCTCTTCATATGCATTAAATAGTGCTGATTATGCAGCACTGAATAAGTATTTCCTTATGGTAAATTGGATTGATCTATACAAATAGACAACATTGATGACAAGGTGAACTGTTTATATGATATTGTACATGAAGGAATAGCTAAGTTTGTCCTGTTAAATAAAAAAAGAATAGAAATTATCCATGCTGGTTCTCCAATGAACTCATATTCACTATTAAGCAAAAGAAAATAGCTCATAGGAAATACAAAGTGAAGAAAACACAGAGTAATTATTTAATTTTTAGCAAACTGAGGTCTCAGTGTAAAAAGTTAAGTGCATCTTGCTATCAGAAATACTTGGACAAGGTTGAAAATGGCTTGAAAAGTGATACAGGCAAATTCTGGAGCTTTATGAAGAACAAACGCCATAGTGGTGTTGATATTCCAGCAACCATGGCCTGGGACAATATATCTGCAAATAATGGTAATGAGATCAGTAATTTGTTTGCCTCATTTTTCAACAGTATTTACAAGACTCCACCTGACAGACCACTGGATCCTGTTGATGAACTAGAGGAGATTACAAAATGTAATGAAACTCCAGATGCACACATCACAGAATTTGAAGTCCGCTATGATGAGGTTTTTCGTCAACTATCTTCACTGAACATTAATAAAGGTGCTGGACCCGACAGAATACCAAACATTCTCCTAAGAAACTGTGCGGTGAGTCTATGTGAGCCTATCACCCATATCTTTAATAAATCTCTGGAAACTGGCAATTTTCCTGATCTATGGAAATTGTCCTACATCAGCCCCATCCATAAAACTGGAGATAAGACAAATGTGGCTAACTATAGACCAATATGCATCCAGTCATCACTTGCAAAACGTCTGGAGAAAATAGTCCTACCACAACTGACGTTTGTTTTCAAAAATATTATAGTTACCAGACAACATGGTTTCCTTGGTGGCAGATCCATAACCACCAACTTGTATGGTTATGTTAACTACATATTAAATTCACTGAGCAGAGGTAAGGAAGTACATGCACTCTACACAAACTTCAGCAAGGCCTTGATACGGTGAACCATGAAGTTCTACTAATAAAGCTGCATTATTATGGTGTCAGATCAAAAGCACTGAAATGGTTGCACTCGTACCTCTCCAATAGGCGTCTGCAGGTAAGGGTTGCTGGTCATTTGTCAAATGTATTCAGTGTCGCTTCTGGTGTCCCACAGGGTTCACATCTAGGTCAAATTCTATTCTGTATCTTTATTAATGATATTGGTGACAACATCAGGTCTGAATACCTACTCAATGCAGATGACATGAAGATTTACAGAGTAATTAGTAGTTAACAAGACCTAAAAATCCTCCAACAAGACATTGACGAGCTTGTGAATTGGTGCAGGAGGAACATGTTAACATTAAACATCAAAAAGTGTGCAGTGATCTCTTTCTCGCAATCTCACAACCAACTGCCTGCAATTTACCTTCTAGACAGTCAAATTGTCGAAACAGTAAAAACAATAAAAGACCTTGGTGTGATTATTGATGATAAACTAACCTTCTCTGACCATATAAATCACATAACACTTCGTGCCTATCAAAGCCTAGGCTTTATCTGTAGAGTAGGCAAGGAATTCAGAAATACCAAAACATTGACACTTCTGTTCTCAACTTTCGTTAAACTCATACTTGAGTATGGGTCTGTGGTCTGGTCTCCATGGACTGATCAAAACATCAATTGTATTTAAAGAATACAGCGAAAATTTTGTAAATTCTTAAACTATTATAATCATTCTGAGGATGTAATAAATATCAGTGATATTTATCACCAGCATAAGCTGAGTAGCCTAATAATCCGCAGACAAGTGGCTGACCTGTCTTTCTTTTTCAAAGTTGTCAATGGGCTGATTGACTCGCCGGAAATCTTAGCTGACTTCGGATTTGTGTGCTCAAAGTCTGTGCTAAGAACCAGAAGGCTGTTTGCAGTTGAAAGTACAAACAGAAACTATGTGTACCACACCACCAAGAAATAGAATTGCCAGGTTGGTGAACCTGCACTCATCAGACATCAACTTTTTTGGAGGTTCACTTTCATGTTTTTCAGCAAACATTAAACAATTACTGACTAATTAAGTTTAGAAAATCTTTTTCTTGTGTCTGTCATACTGTAAATTTTTGTATTTAATCTAACCAATTATACTTGGCTTGTTTGTTGGAAAATATTTTTTGTACAATGCCGATTGGCGTAAATAAACAAATAATAATACAATAACAATTTAATGCATTTCAAAGGTTCTGATACAGCAAAGATAAACTATAGACATCGTTAACAATATTGTGTATTTGAAAATCAGGAATAATCACTTTTTAATGACACAGATTTAAGGGTCGACATTTATACAAAAGGAAAGAGAATTTTTAATCATATAAATATGAAATAGCAAAAATTTAATTTTTAATGGACATGTTGTGGCAAAATTAATGGTTTTAATATTTCATAACTACAGTTTTGTACAGGAGATAAATGGATATTGGCATAAACTGAAATTAAAAAGTAACCTTGATATTGTAAAAGATTTAATGGCGTGTCATATCTAAATGGAAAAGTGAAATTTTGAATTTATTTACTTTAATTCATTTTCACGTCCAAACCAAAGACAATCCGGAAAGGGTAATAACAGAAAATGTTTAAAATGCATAACATTTTGGAATGATTGAGAAAGATTTAAGATTTCGGTTTAGTACCAAGGGTAATTTTTGTGAAATAGAATTGAATATTTGAGATCAGTTCTGTGATGTGGCCAATGTTTCATGGCAACCAGTGCCACAACACAAGAGAATATAAATATAATCACAGGGGAAGTTTACTGTCATTGCACGTGTTTTAAAGTTTTTTAGATTTAAATTCTTTCAGTGTCTCTGGTAAACTATTCATCACTTCCCTAGATAATATTAATGTAATTTAATCGTGATGGAGTGCATGCTCTGGTGGCAATTTCCCTACACCCCCCCCCCCTTTTTTCTGTACCCAGCTACTTTTGCCCTCTACAAATTTCAACTTTAAATTGTTTCAACATTTTTGGTAAATTATTCATCAGTTCTCTTGGTAACTTATCCCAACCCTTGACCCCCTTACCTACAAAAGAAAAACTTCCCAAACCCTCGTGCCTGAAATCGAGTGCCAAATTATGGTCAAGATCATCTTTTCCCTTTCATGCATTACTTGTAATTCTACCACTGAGAGCCGAGTTAGGTTGGGTGAAAGTTGGACTTATAATAAGTTTAGATGACACAGTTTCTGACTAGAAATATTCAGTAATAATACTAAGTTGGGTTTATAAAGTTTTGTGTGAACGAGGGAAACTTTTTCATAGCCTCAAGTATTTATTTTTAAGGATGGTTATTTTCTGAACTTTCTTATAAAGTGAAAGAGATATGTAGAATGACTCTTTCCATAGAAACTAACCTGCAATTAAATTTGTCAGGATTGAAGTTGATAATAGTTAATTTCATTTCAGTGTAACTTTGCTGCTGCTAGCTATGCTTTTATTAGAGGAATATAAGGTGACAAACTTTTTTGAACTTGCTCTTATCATTAAAAAATTTAGAAAATGTATTAGCATCTTTATGAATGTTATTCCTTACAGTTCAATTAAATAACAGTCAAATATTTTAAGGCATTGGTGACCGCTTTAGGGAAACAACTATCTAGGACAGTGAAGTTACCTAACTGATACGTACATAGTTTGCATAATATACTTTTTATTCAACCACGCAATTGCAGTGTGTTAACTTTTAAATGAAACATACAACTACTTCCTCATACTTATTTGATGGGTTTGTTTTTATCTTAAAATATTTATATAACTGTGACTTATTCTAGTGCATGCTATTGTGTCTTACAAATATGCTGCCTTCTTATAAGATGCTTGCCTCTATATTTGCCAGAATTTAAGAATCCTTTGATTTAACACTTTCTGAGAAAACCGTTGGCTTCCATTTTCTTTCTCCTCCAGTTTCAGTTCCATTCAGTTATCAAGAAAGAACATACTCGTGAAAAAAGCATCTACAGCCATTTGAAAATGAGGGTGACAAATGAATCTCATGGTTCTCTCCCCTTCCATTTTGCAGCTGTGCTTCAAAATTGATCTTGACTTAGAACTGCATATCCTTATTTATCTGTCAATTTCCTTTATGCATTCAATTTTATTCAAAGACCTTTTTCTTAATTCTTCTCAAGAGTACTACTATTAACTGTTCTACCCACCTAATCTTTACAGTTAAGATAAGTAACATGCCATATTTCTTTTTACTTTTACTGGTTCCGATTTCTCCATATACTCGTGTTGTAAATTAAAATAATCCCTATTTTACACATATCACCAAGGAATCTACATTAATGAAAACTCCATCAACAGCTGAACAGTAATTTATGAGTTAGTCAAATTCAATGGAAAACTGAAGCAATATTTATTTATTTTTTAAATCGTTTCTTCTAGGTCACAATAAAATGAAGCACACCCTATTTTACCTACGAGATCATGGACTGTACATTACACAAAACCCCATCAAAATCTGTCTAGTAGTTTTTGCGCGACCCCAGTTATCCAAAAGCAGACAGAAACAAGTTTAAGAAACACTAGATTCCTTCTCTGTAGTTTATTAATAGTGCATTCAATTTTTTATAATTTTTTTTTAATATATCAAATTTACAGATTTTTTTTCTGGTTTAAGTTTTATTATTATAAGTATGGATATTGCTGCACCACCTATTTTCAGCCCTAACTTGCAAAATATGTATAATGCTGGCCTATATCTGTTAAGGTGGAGGAGACATTTCAAAAATTTTCATATAATGCTCTGTTAGTCATAAGATTTCTACATTTATGTTCAACGATTTTTAGATCCCTCTACAAATATTATTAACTCATCAATTTTTACTTCAAATGCCTGTAATATTCTGATAAAATAGGGCTATTTTTGAGTTAAATTCCATATTTTTATCTTAAAATAGCTAGATATACATTTCTCAAATAGCTTTTCCTACTCTTCAAGTCTAAATAATACTGAGCTCTGCCACCAAGTAACAGTAGGGTGGGACGCAAATCCAACCATTCTCTCCTGATGCTACCAGCAATCAGTGACATAAACTTCTGCTCACCACAAATTCTCAGTACTCCCTTCACCCATCTCCTGTTTTTCAATTACTCCCAACCTAGCTCCTTGTGCTATACTAGCTGCCAATTGTTTTCTACAATGATTTTCACAAACAAATCTAGCAACTTTTCTTTTCTTTTTTTTTTTTTTACAATCCCCAAAATGGATTATTTACTGTATAAAAACTTCTTGGGTTTCAAGCTGTGTCAAAATTGAATCGTCTGGCAACATTTCCAGAAGCTTGTACCACCTCCATTATCAAGCCCCGGTTAACATCACTGACGTCTGCCGCATGGTAGTCTATTATACAAGGGTGCCAGCCGGGAGTGGAGGTGAAGGGAAAGCACGTGGAGGGGCGGTCTAGTTGGGCCCATGATCGGGTCACACCTATACCCTAATATGGTTCGATCCCGTGTGGTTTGCAATAATCCGATTACTGGCTTTCATGTTTGGCTTAGATTGAGTTCCTGATCACGATTAATAACATTATTACTAAGCCTAATCTCAATTGCCTTCTCCACAGCACTTTCCCTGGAGTTATTTGCATATCAAAGGTGTATCATTTTGTCGTAGCATTGCTCATGCCTGTTATCAATGGCATGTTCACCTATAGTAGCTTTTTCTTTTTGTCCGAGTTTAAAATATGTGACGTGTTCTTTGCACCTTCCATCGATCATCATTAAAGTTTGTCATATATAATAAGTACCACATTCACAAGGAATTTTGTAGACTCCAGGAGTCCGAAGATTGAGACCATCCTCCAGAGTTCGTAACAGCTGTCTGAATTTTGGTGGAGGCCGAAAGATCGAACGGATGCCCCGTTTCTTGAGCAGCCCAGCTATTTTTGATGTTATTGCTCCACAGTAAGGTAAGAAGTCACGAGGCTTGTCCCGATCTTTGTCATCTATTTTGGTTTTTTTTTTCATCCAATGGTTTCATGTCGGATTTCCTTAATGCCTTAACCAATGGCGCGAAATGCGCATTCCAGGTGTTGCAATACCTCCTTTAAATGTTCATTGTTGGACACCACCTTTGCCCTATGGACAAGAGTATTCAGCTCTCCCAGTTTATGAGAAGGAATGGGAAAACTTAGAGCATTAAGGTAGCGATCGGTGTGTATAGGTTTTCTGTAAACCTTCATGTACATCTACATCCATACTCTGCAAATCACAAACATTGTGGATGGCAGAGGGTGCTAAGCACCAATCCTAAACCCGCGTATTCCAATCCTGAATAGCGTGAGGAAAGAAGGAATACATAAAAGCATCAATATGGCATCTTATTTATCTAATCTTATCCCTCCGGTCATTGCGAACTAAATAGGTTGGCGGAAGAAGTATTTCATTGCACTCGAAATTTAAATTTTTCCGCATATTCTGCAATAAATTCGAACGCAAGCTACGTCTTCTGTCTTCAAACTATCCCAGCCTAATCTATGTATCAATTCTGTGACGCTTTCATAAGGGCTGTAGCAACAAGTCGCGAATCGAGTGGCTGTCCTCTGCACCCTCTCCACTGAGTCAATCAGAACCTTGCGATACGGATCCCAAACCCCACAACAGTAATCCAGATGCAGACGCACTAGTGTTTTATATGCTATCTCCTTTGTATGAGCATTACAATTCCTCAAAATACGACCTATGAATCGCAATTTAGAATTAGCCTTGCCTATGATCTTGTGCCCTAACCTTTCATTTGGCTTCTGACGCACTAGTACATCTAGAAACAGAAGTGTGCCATCCTTTTCAATTTTTACCGTGAATTTGGTATTGGAATGAATCCCATTAAGTTGGTTCACAGATTCATTTAAGGCTGGTATTCCACAAGACCACACGAGGAATGTGTTGTCAACAAATCTGTAAAAACATTTAGGCTTTAAAGGAGCCGTGTCAAGAGCTACATGTTCGAAATGTTCCTTATAGAAGTTAGCTACTGTTGGAGACAATGGGGACCCTATAGCCACACCATCTGTTTGCTTGTAGTATTTGTCCTTGTACACATGAAGTATGTGGATGTGAGAGAGTGTCTAAACAAATCCACAAGTTTCAGATCAAAATATTCACTAAGGAGTTCAACAGTCTCCTTTAAAGACACCCACATATACAACGATGTAATGTCCAAACTGACCATAATATCATCACGTTCTAACCTCATTGCTTTTAGCATCTTCACAAAGACAGCAGAATTCTTGACATGATGTGCACATTGACCAACCAAAGGATTTAAGAAACGTGAGATTAGCCAACCAGTACGTCAGCGATCTTACACCACTGACTATTGGACACATCGGAACATGCTCTTTATGTATTTTCGGTAGGCAGTACAATCTTGTTGGTTTTGGGGCTCAGACACTTAGATCCTTCACCATTTCTTCTGCCAATCCAGCTTTTCGTAGTAGAATGTTTGTCTTCCTGGCTATCCATGCCATGGGATCATGCAGAATTAAATGATATGCTTCATCATCTAAAATGTCACATACCTTTTGGTGGTAGTCCACGTCAGTTAAGATCACAATTGAATTTCCTTTGTCAGCTGGTAAAACCATGATTTTGGAGGCTTCACGTAAAACACGTAAGTCGGCTCATTCATCTCTAGTCATATTTGGGCTAAGGTGGTCTGGGCCTCATTAGGATGCACGTAGTCTCAATGCGTACTTCTACTGCGTCCATTGGAATATTATGCATGCTTGTTACACTCCATTGATGATGTTCATGATAGATACGGAATGTGGAGCCAGTGTGAAGGTCAATCCTTTCTTCAGGGTTGAGACAGTACTTTCGTCAGTTTCTTTCCCTGACAAGTTAATCACGATTCGTCTATCTTCTGTTGGCCGAGCATCGTGACGATCATGTGAGAGGTGGTTGAATTTGCAGTACTGCCTGAGTGTAACCATCCTCAATGTAGAATTTTGCTGTCCTGTGATGAAGTTGTTGACCCATTCCATCAGCGAGAGGGCAGCTGCTTGCTTCAAATGGGATCCCATCAGTTCCATAGCACTTTTATCAAGATCACGGCAAGTTTGATGAATCATCTCCCTCACAATTGCCAGGCTGGTGCAGTGTAGGATCATCTTGATGGCAGTAGTGTCGCCAGATGATTTACAACAGCAAAATCTCTTGCATTTTATTTTCATTCCATATTAACATGGCAAACAGGATATCCTGGGCTTTTGTCACCAGAAATAAGCAGTCTGGTGTCTCAGTGGTTAAGGCATCTGACTGGGGATCGAAAGGTCCCCGGTTCGAATCCCTGTCTCAGCAGGAATTTTCATATGCCCGTAACCTGGCCTTCACCTCTGACACAGGAACCGGAACTTGAAAGCGTTATTTGTAGTTCAGAAACGGATATCGATATCGGTACAGAAAGTTGGTTGAAACCGGAAATAAGTTCCGCCGAAACTTTTAAAGATAGCATCAACATTTTTCGTAAAGACAGATTACATTCTCAAGGAGGTGGGGTATTTATAGCTGTGAGTAAATTTCTCGTCGATACGATCTGTGAAATCATATGGATTAAACTCAACGTTGCTGGGTCAAAACTCATCATAGGCGCCTTCTACCATCCAACTGATTCCGACATAGCTATCGTCGAGGAGTTAAGAAATAATGTAAATAGTATAGCTAGCCGTTTTAAGGATCATGCTATGATTCTATGAGGCGACTTCAATCTGCCTTATATTGACTGGCATAATCACGTTCACATCACAGGTAACAGGGATAAGGCAGCTTCTGAAGTAATTCTCGAGTTGTTGTAGGATAATCATCTCGAGCAGCTAGTTAATGAACCTATGTGGTGTCATAACGGTAGCGAAAACATTTTTGACTTGCTGGTTACCAACAGGCCAGAATTATTCACCGAAATTTCAACGACCACAGGAATAAGCGATCACAAAGCGGTAATTGCGACTATCAAATTAATTACCAAGCAAAAAAGGAAAAAAGGCGGATTGTATATAAATTCAGTAAGGCCTCAAAGGACTGTTTTAGAACCTACCTGAGGAATAATTACCATAACTTCAAGTCAACAAAGGACACCGTTGAAGAGATGTGGCATTGTTTTATACATATAGTCAAGGAAGGCATGGAAATACATATACCAAAGTGGACAATAAAGGGGGAGAATGATCCACCGTGGTACATATGCGAAGTCAAAAGATTACTCAAAAAACAAAGGAAAATACACGCATGCTCAAGAAGGAAGGGGTGTCGCAGCGATTTAGAAACCTTAGCTGATTTAAGAGGACGTATTAAGAATGTAATGCGCGAGGCCTTTAACGATTTTCACTCCAACTCTCTCTCTAAGAGTCTCACAGAAAACCCAAAGAAATTTTGGTCGTATGTACGATAAGCTAATTGTACCAACAGCAATATTCCAGCACTAATTCGTGAATGTTCCGAGGTTAATGAAAGCCGTGATAAAGCTAACGTACTAAATACTGTATTCAAAATTTCATTTACAAATGAACATAAGGATAGTATTCCCGTTTTCCCACGCCGTGGCGAGTCGGTGATGGAATAATTACGAATAGATACTGCAGGTATCATTAAGCAATTAGAGCTCCTGAAGTGGGGGAAGCACCGAGCCCGGATGGAATTCCAGTTAGAGTATTTTCAGAGTATGCGGCAGAAATCAGGCCATTTCTGTCTGATATATTCAGTAAATCATTAGAAGAGAGAAAAGTACCTTCAGACTAGAAAATCGCGCAGGTAACTTCGATTTTCAAATAAGGTGATCGAAGTGATCCTGGGAACTATCGTCCTATATCTATAACATCTGTTTGTAGTAGAGTTATGGAACATATTATATGCTCGAACATTATGAATTTTCTAGATGATAATAATTTGCTTACAACAAATCAACACGGATTTCGGAAGAAAATATCATGTGAAACACAGCTGGCCCTATTTACACACGACGTAATGAAAGTTATCGATGCAGGTTCACAAGTAGATGCAATTTTTTTAGATTTCCAGAAAGCCTTTGACTCTGTGCCACACAACCGCCTTTTAGCGAAGCTTCGAGTGTACGGTATATCGGATCAGCTTTGTGAATGGATAAAGGATTTTCTAACTGGTCGGTCGCAGTATGTTGTCATTGAAGGAGAAAGTTCTTCTAATCTAGATGTTACATCGGGTGTACCTCAAGGAAGTGTAATAGGACCACTTCTTTTCTTAATTCTTATAAACGATCTCGGAGACAAAGTGAGAAGCCTTTTTAGATTGTTTGCTGATGATGCGGTTATTTATAGGGAAGTAAGAAATTTGGCCGACTGCTTAGAAATTCAGCGCGATCTGGATGTTATTTTGGCTTGGTGCGATGAGTGGCAACTTACGCTAAATTGTAAAAAGTGCAAGACAATGAGCATAACTAACAAAAAGAATCCGATTGTTCAGAAATACGAGGTAAACAGTTCAGTTATTGATATGGTCGATTCTATGAAATATTTGGGAGTAACAGTACAAAGGAACATGAAATGGGACATACACATTAATTCGTTAGTAGGTAGAGCAAATTCTAGGCTGCGATTCATAGGTCGAATCTTGAAAAATTGTAATGAACAAACAAAGGAGATAGCGTACAAATCTCTTGTGCGTCCACATTTGGATTATTGCTGTGCCATTTGGGACCCGTTTCGTAAGGGGTTGATCGAAAGTATAGAGAAGGTACAGAGAAGAGCGGTTCGATTCGTGATCGCTTGCTACAGTCCTTATGAAAGCATCACAGAACTGATTAGTAGATTAGGTTGGGAGTCTCTGGTAGATAGACGTCACACGTTTCGTTTAAACTTATTGGAAAACATGCGTACTCCCACTTTGACTTTTGAGTGTAGTGAAATACTTCTTCCACCAACCTATTTGAGTCGGAAGGACAGGAAAGATAAAATTAGAGAAATAAGGTGCCGGACTGATTCTTATATGAATTCTTTTTTCCCTCGTACCATTAGGGATTGGAATGCACAGCAAAGAGATTAGCTTTGGTGCTGAGCACCCTCTGCCACCCACAATTTTGTGAATTGCAGAACATATATGTAGATGTAGATGTACCTCAGAATGCTTCTGTGGTTCAGATTCCACATTAAACTGTAGGTCACCTGTACCTGGTAGGATTGCTGGGTTAGGTTAATGCAGCTATGACGGGCAGAATGCGCAGTCTATAGAAACCCGTCACCAGGTCATTATGACCACACGGAATAATTATCATCAGAAATGGAAGAGCGTCCATGTTTAATATATTAGTTCTGTTGCAAGACACCCTCTGCCACCACAGCTTTGTGAATTTCAGATTATAGAGTTAGATTTAAATAAAATTCATAATTACATTTTTTTTGCTGTTAATTTAATCATAGCATAAAATATTGTTTAACCACTATTTCGGTAAACACTATAGCTTTTTCTCATTTATTCCACACAAGAAACAAACTGCCAAATATATGACTGAAATCTAATGGCTTTGATGGGATATAGAAGACCAATGTTAGTGCCTTTGCTAACAAAATGTCATCTGATGCAGTACTTTTCCTGGGCCAGTGAACATATAGGTTGGAACCTCGATGACTGGAAAAATGGTTGTGTGGACAGATGAATCATGATTCCAGTTGGTAAGACCCAATGAGTGTAGACTCCATGATGCCATGAACCCAGATTGTTATGAAGGCACTGTGCAAGCTGGTGGTGGCTCGATTGTGGTATGGGCTATGGTTATATTGCATGGAATGGGACCTCTGGTTAAACTGAACCAACCATTAGCTGCAAATAGTTACATTCATCTACTTAGAGACCATTTACAGCCATTCACCTTCATGTTCACAAACAATGATGGACTTTTCCAAGATGCACCATGTCACCAGCCCAAAATCATTCACAATTTGTTTCAGGAACATTCTAGACGATTGCTGTGAATGATTTGGTCACTTAGATGACCAGACATCAATAAAATTGAACATATCCAGGACATTATTGAAAGATCAGATCGTACATAATGTCCAGCACTGGCAATATTTTCACAATTATGGATGGCTGCAGAAGAAGCATGGCTGAATATTTCTTAAGGGAAATTGCGACGACTCATTGAGTCAATGCCACATCAGATTGCTTAACTTCATCAGGCAAAAGGGGTCCCACATGATATTAAAAGGTACCTGATTACTTTTGGCACTTCAGTATAAAATCATTAGAAAAGACACTACTTTCTGTCCCCGTCTACTCTGATTTTACCAGGTATGTAAACTTATTTTGGTACTCAGAAGAGGTGAAAATGCAAGTCCTCCTGTTCTCAGCTCTGTTTGCCAAAGAACTGTTGTTTTATGTACGGATTTTGTTTCAGGTTTTCTTAACTATGACTTAATAGCAATTGATACCTGTCGTCCCTTGGTCCTGGTGTTCTACAAGTTTTTCTTTGACTTGAACAAACAATATCCCCATAAGTATGCATTTTGTATACCTATTGTGGTGGGATGAGAATTGCTCAAATGCAGGTTGAACAATCAGCCATATTATAAAAATTCAATATTCAAACATTTTTCAGCTGTGTACAATTGAAAGCAATGAATATATTATTCTATGATTAAAGGGGATTTAGTTGGAGTGTCACATTGCAACAGCTTCGTAGCACTCGAAACAAGGTAGAAAGCAAAACTTTCAGCACTCCAATTAGATTGTATAACTATAAACTTAATATTTGATAATTTTTCTAGTTAATAGCAGTACTAGATATAGAAGTTTAACCAAAATAAATGAACAATGTTAAAAACAGGTTCTTTGAGGAAAAATAAGCATTTTGAGGTAATGTTTATAGGGTCAGAAAATTTTATTTAAGTCAGTTTGAAATTCTATTTGAACATGCGGCCAGAACAAGGAAATCATGAGTCAGTAGGTGACATAATTAACATGGGTGAACCATAAAATTTCAGGCAGATAAAGAATAGATAATTATTTAAACAATGGCAATATTTTTTCAACTTGTAAGTAACAAAATTCTGAGTTAATAGATAAATTAAGTTTGCTTTTTAGATAACTAAAGCAATTCAACGTCCAGAATAAAATAGTTATGGAGTTAAAATTATGGTGAAATTAAAGCAAAATAAAAATAAGGTCATAATTCAAAAGCAGTTGGAAAAATAAAAATATTTTTGAAGTATGAAAAAAGGGATTTTAGGAAATGAGGTTTGAATGATGTTACATAGGCTGAAAACGAAATTATAAAATAAGGCTGTTCTAAAAGAAAAGTAATGATTTAAGGAAGAATAGTGGAATCTCCATTTTAAAGTGTTTAAATAAGAAAGATATGATTTAAAAAAATAATAATAATAAATTGCTTCCTGGAAAAAAAATGAGGAGTTGAGACACAACAGTATAAATTTAATTATTGCATCCAAATAGAAATAGTCACAGGCCTAAAACATGCATCAAATAAAACGAAAAATTAAAAGAAATCATTTGATATGCATAAATTTATGAGAAACTAAGTACTTTGAAAATTATGGGCAGATAAATGAAATTGTTGTCCCTCCAGCTTAGCAATTAATAACGGTTAAATTAATAAAAACAGGAGAAAATGGGTACAATAATCCATTCAATAAAATGACAAATTTGCGGAAAGGTAAACCAAAAATAATGAACCGTGAGAATGAAGGACAATTTTAGCCACCAGAGGGCGGCATTTTGCTGGCCATTACCACACGCTACAGTATAATAGGGGATCGTTTTGTGATCTCGAGAGCAGTGAAGCACAATCCATGCCGCTTTCTTTTGCAATGAGGAAACTTCCATACTTAAATTTTTTTAGCAATATACAAGTGATAGAAATTTTCAGTGGAATCCAGACAGGATTGTTTTAGTGGAAAGATGAAGATGTGAGCTTCGTAACCAAACTTTTAAATTCTTTAAGGAAGTAAACTTTTTTTAACTTTTGTTTGGCTTATTGTTCATGATCATTGGAGATTTCATGCATGAGTGAAAGCGAGTGATGTGTGACTTTTATGTTGTAGTAACCTGCATCTTTATACAGGAGAAGAGTCTGATTTGATTACAAATGTATTACTTGCCCGATACCAGTATTAACTGCATCAAGTTATGAAAAAATACTGAGTGACTTTCAAAATTGATTTTATTGTTTTATGATCGACTTTTCTTTGTCTGTGTGTTTCAAATACATGTAGATTGGTGCCTGATTAGGGAAGAACATTTCAAAAGGATTTATTATTAGTATCAGAATACATTCTTTTTTTTTTGGTAACTGCTTTATGTCTCTTTTTAACATCGAGGTCTTTAGAGACGGGAAAGGATGGGGGGCAAGGATGGGGGCAAGGAATGGGAAGGAATTCTGCCATGGCCTTTTGAAGGAAGCATCCCGGCATTTGCCTGGAGTGATTTGGGGAAACCATGGAAAACCCAAATCTGGATGCCCGGACGGGGATTCGAACCGCCATCCTCCCGAATGCGAGGCGAGAATGTTAACCGTAACACCGCCCCGCTCGGTATCAGAATACACGCATGGACATAGTTAATAACCGTATCTTGTTATATCCCCAAGCAAGATTTCTGTGTTGCAGGCTCATGCTATGAAATGTTTCCTATTAATATAGTATTTTAAAAGACTAATGTCTTGGTACATAAATTTGTGTGAATTGTTTATCACCTACAAGTTTTTTCACCTATTTTTTTAAATCTTGATTGTAATTGGTTGCTTCATTTATTCAAAAAAATAAGTCACCCGTTTTTCTTTTTCTCCTCACAGAGGCGAAATGTCATCAAGTGAGACCATCTTCTTTTTGATTAACAATACATTTCTGGCAAGTCCATAAAAATGTATTGGTGAACTATATATGAACTTCAAAGATAAAGAGGATGAATTTTTGCATTTAACTTATGCAACAGAAGAAACATTTATACTGCATGCACCCATGTTATTTTAATGAAAAAAATAATGTTCCTAGCATTAAATTTCAAATAGTATTTCTGATATGAAACAGAAGTTGTATGCTGTATAAAACTTTACTAAATGTCTATTATTTCCAAAAATATTTTTGGCAGTTAAAAGATAAGCAAATTGTAATTTAAAAACTTACCTAGTTTTAGAAGTTTTGGTAATACTATATAACAATTCATTAAGAAAATCTCTGTCAAGTTCTTATTTTATAATAAAATTTGTTTAAATCTTATTGTTTGTTCTAATCTTTCCTTACTTTCCCCTTATTTGATCAAGATTTAATTACTACTTTGATTTCATGTTTACTGATTGATATCTCTGTTGGTGCATTTGCTTTATTGACTAGATTCTACTGCCATCTCTAAACCAATATGCACATGTATGTCTTTAGTTTGCTCAATTCAGCCAACAAGAAATGGTTTGATTAGTACTTTTGGTACCATGGTAAGTACCTATATTCATATTGATAAAATGAATTTTGTTTAGATTTCTAACTTCTCATTCATAATCAAATAAGTTGCTAATGGAAATAATAATAGTTGAGAGAAATTGACACGCTATGTAAAAATAATCTAGGTAAAATAATAAAGAGAAAGCAGTTATCCATAATAATAATAATAAATTCTAAAATGTTACATGATGGGTATTCTTGAGATGGGAGGGGAGGGACAAAAGATTTAAATTATTTTGAGCTTTGGTAACATTATTTGAATTTTTTAATGTTCAACTTTTTAAGTGTGGATTACTGGTGGAGAAATGTTTTATCATGACAGAAAAATGATAGATGAAGTAACTACAGGCATGGGAAGTTGTAGGTCATCTAATTTGTTTATTTCTAGACACAAAAGCATAACTATTATTCTGTAAAGAAATGTGTTTTTTCACTAAGTGTTTAAGAAAAAGTTTCTCTGTGTGTTAACACATATTCTTTTCAGCAAAAGTGTTGAAAGTAAGATGATATAATAAATCATTAAGAAATTCTCGAAGTTCTTGAAAAAATTTGTTTGAACTTCATTGTTTGTGCCAGTCTTTCCCCACTTTCCCCTAATTCCACATGTCTCAAGTGGCCACCCTTTTCCTTTTATAACAAATCATTTACTGTAAGATTTTTGTTTCAGTAAGTAAAAAGACATTTTTCTATATTAAATCAGTATTCATCATTATCATTTTTATGATTCCACTTTCACAGGACATCCATCACATCCTGTGCTTATTTGAAAGCAAGGCCCCTTCTACTACCAGCTTACTAGGCCTGTCACAGTGTTGATGGGGGAGAGGGTGTGCTGTCATCTGTCTGTGAAATGTATAACTCGTGTTCTGTATATTATGTGGGGATTTGTTTAGTGTAATCTCCGAGTGTTTACATTTTGTAGACAGTATTAGTTGGTAGCGTTTGAACAGACGCCGAGTGCAGTAGCGTATTTTGTTGTTATATTTTATCTGTAGTGGTGTGGGGATTTGATTAGTGTAATCTCTGAGTGTCTACATTTTGTAGACAGAGCTCATTAGCAGCGTTTGAACAGTCGCCGAGTGCATAGCGTATTTTGTTTTTTATACTTTACCTGTAGTGGGTGTATATATTTAGTAGGAAGTACAGGTCATTTCGAGTTTCTGTTCCTTTTATCTGAACTTTTTTTTCCCTTTCTTTTTTGCGTTTTTGGAAAGCAGTATGTCTAGGGACTGTGATTGCTGTGTGCAGACGCGAGCTGAGGTGGCTGATCTGCGCGCACAGCTTGCAGCTGTGTTAGAGAAAGTTACACAGCTGGGAGCTGCCGTAAAAGGCTGCAGCAGATGTGATGTTGGGGAAACTGATGTAGCCATGCCTATCACAGATTCTCCCATATCGACCGTCGTACCTGCAACCCAGGCGGAAGTGTTGGATGCTGTGCCGCAGTCGCCTGTCGGTGACTGGCGTATGGCTTCTAGACTTCGAAGCCGCACACGGGGGCAGTCGAACAGGCTTAACGGCCAAGACGCTGAACTTGTTCGTCTGTCCAACCGGTTTGTTGTATTGTCGTAGGCTGACTCAGTCCCACAATTGTCATGCTGCGAGTTGAAGACCTTCCAGCCCGTCAGGTCTGAGCAAACGCAGAAGGGCATTCTGGTAGTTGGGAGCTCTAATGTTAGGCGGTTATTAGAGCCCATTAGGGAAATGGCGGATTCCTCGGGGAAGAAATCCAGCGTCCATTCAGTGTGTATTCCGGGTGGCCCGATCTGAGATGTTGAACAAGCCATCCCAGATGCCATAGAAGGGATGGGGTGTAGCCAACTACAGATTGTGGCTCATGTCGGCACCAATGATGCTTGTCGCCTTGGGTCGGAGGTTATCCTCTCTTCCTTCTGGCAGCTGGCTGAAAGGGTGAACTCTGTGGCCAGTGACCGCAAGATATCAGCAGAGCAAACCATCTGTAGCATCGTAGACAGAGTTGATTGTGGACCTCTGGTTCAGAGCCATATTGAGGGGCTGAACCAGAGACTACGACGTTTCTGTGATGACATTGGCTGCAGATTTCTCGATCTTCGCCATAGGGTCGAGTCTTGTAGGGTTCCCCTTAATAGGTCAGGTTTGCACTACACACGTGAATCGGCTACACGGGTGGCAGGGGCCGTGTGGAATGCACTGGGTGGTATTTTAGGCTGAGGGAGGAAGACCCGAAACACGAAATTCAGTTACGGGCAACCCAATCAGATGCAACACCGGAATGTAGGAGCAACCTAAAAGAATCTGGACAGTTAAAAGTTCTCATAATTAACTGTAGAAGCGTTTGTAACAAACAAACAGAACTTGAAAGCGTTATTTGTAGTTCAGAAGCGGATATCGTTATTGCTACAGAAAGTTGGTTGAAACCGGAAATAAGTTCCGCCGAAACTTTTAAAGATAGCATCAACATTTTTCGTAAAGACAGATTACATTCTCATGGAGGTGGGGTATTTATAGCTGTGAGTAAATTTCTCTCATGTAATGAAATAGACATCGATACGATCTGTGAAATCATATGGATTAAACTCAACGTTGCTGGGTCAAAACTCATCATAGGCGCCTTCTAACATCCACCCGATTCCGACATAGCTATCGTCGAGGAGTTAAGAAATAATGTAAATAGTATAGCTAGCCGTATTAAGGATCATGCTATGATTCTAGGAGGCGACTTCAATCTGCCTTATATTGACTGGCGTAATTACGTTCACATCACAGGTAGCAGGGATAAGGCAGCTTCTGAAGTAATTCTCGAGTTGTTGTCAGATAATCATCTCGAGCAGCTAGTTAATGAACCTACGCGGTGTCATAACGGTAGCGAAAACATTTTAGACTTGCTGGTTACCAACAGGCCAGAATTATTCACTGGCATTTCAACGACCACAGGAATAAGCGATCACAAAGCGGTAATTGCGACTATCAAATTAATGACCAAGCGAAAAAGGAAAAAAGGGCGGATTGTATACAGATTCAGTAAGGCCTCAAAGGAGTATTTTAGAACCTACCTGAGGAATAATTACCATAACTTCAAGTCAACAAAGGACACCATTGAAGAGATGCGGCATTGTTTTATACATATAGTCAGGGAAGGCATGGAAATACATATACCAAAGTGGACAATAAAGGGGGAGAATGATCCACCGTGGTACACATGCGAAGTCAAAAGATTACTCAAAAAACAAAAGGAAAATACACGCACGCTCAAGAATGAAGGGGTATCGCAGCAATTTAGAAACCTTAGCTGATTTAAGAGGACGTATTAAGAATGTAATGCACGAGGCCTTTAACGATTTTCACTCCAACTCTCTCTCCAAGAGTCTCACAGAAAACCCAAACAAATTTTGGCCGTATGTACAAAAAGTCAATTGTGCCAACAGCAATATTCCAGCACTAATTCCTGAAGGTTCCGAAGTTAATGAAAGCCACAATAAAGCTAACGTACTAAATACTGTACTCAAAATTTCATTTACAAATGAACATAAGGATAGTATTCCCGTTTTCCCACGCCGTGGCGAGTCGGTGATGGAATCATTACGAATAGATACTGCAGGTATCATTAAGCAATTAGAGCTCCTGAAGTGGGGGAAGCACCGGGCCCAGATGGAATTCCAGTAAGAGTATTTTCAGAGTATGCGGCAGAAATCAGGCCATTTCTGTCTGATATATTCAGTAAATCATTAGAAGAGAGAAAAGTACCTTCAGACTGGAAAATCGCGCAAGTAACTTCGATTTTCAAATAAGGTGATCGAAGTGATCCTGGGAACTATCGTCCCATATCTATAACATCTGTTTGTAGTAGAGTTATGGAACATATTATATGCTCGAACATTATGAATTTTCTAGATGATAATAATTTGCTTACAACAAATCAACACGGATTTCGGAAGAAAAGATCATGTGAAACACAGCTGGCCCTATTTACACACGACGTAATGAAAGTTATCGATGCAGGTTCACAAGTAGATGCAATTTTTTTAGATTTCCAGAAAGCCTTTGACTCTGTGCCACACAACCACCTTTTAGAGAAGCTTCGAGCATACGGTATATCGGATCAGCTTTGTGAATGGATAAAGGATTTTCTAACTGGTCGGTCGCAGTATGTTGTCATTGAAGGAGAAAGTTCTTCTAATCTAGATGTTACATCTGGTGTACCTCAAGGAAGTGTAATAGGACCAATTCTATTCTTAATTTTTATAAACGATCTCGGAGACAAAGTGAAAAGCCTGTTTAGATTGTTTGCTGATGATGCGGTTATTTATAGGGAAGTAGGAAATTTGGCCGATTGCTTAGAAATTCAGCGCGATCTGGATGTTATTATGGCTTGGTGCGCTGAGTGGCAACTTACTCTAAATTGTAAAAGTGCAAGACAATGAGCATAACTAACAAAAAGAATCCAATTGTTCAGAATTACGAGTTAAACAATACAGTTATTGATATGGTCGATTCTATGAAATATTTGGGAGTAACAGTACAAAGGAACATGAAATGGGACATACACATTAATTCGTTAGTAGGTAGAGCAAATTCTAGTCTGCGATTCATAGGTCGAATCTTGAAAAATTGTAATGAATAAACAAAGGAGATAGCGTACAAATCTCTTGTGCGTCAACATTTGGATTATTGCTGTGCCATTTCGGACCCGTTTCATAAGGGGTTGATCGGAAGTATAGAGAAAGTACATAGAAGAGCGGCTCGATTCGTGACCGCTAGCTACAGTCCTTATGAAAGCGTCACAGAACTGATTAGTAGACTAGGTTGGGAGTCTCTGGTAGATAGATGACACATGTTTCATTTCAACTTATTGGTAAACATGCGTACTCCCACTTTCACTTTTAAGTGTAGTGAAATACTTCTTCCACCAACCTATTTGAGTATCTTTGAATATCTTCTGTCGTCACAGAGAAGGAGCTAGTTGAGTTCCAGCAACCGTCGAGTCAAGTGCCGCCTTTTCTGAGTATTTTAATTCTAAAGTGTTGTAGGTAGATTTTATCTTTGAATATCTTCTGTCGTCGCAGAGGAGGTGCTAGTTGAGTTCCAGCAACCGTCGAGTCAAGTGCCGCCTTTTCTGAGTATTTTATTTTAAAGTATTGTAGGCAGATTTTATCTTTGAATATCCTCTATCGTCGCTGAGTAATAGCCAGTTGGTCCCCAGCAACCGTCGTGACGAGTGTCGCCATCTGTTTACCTAAATTATTTAGTACACTGGTTGGCTAACACCGTTTATCAGTACGTCCTATTAACTACTAAGTGCAGTCGTCTGGTCTAAATTCATCTCCTCAGTAGGTTCTCTTTAGGTTGTGCCTAGCGGTTGGTAGTAAGTTGTGAACAGTTTATTTGGATCACTCGGTTAGTTCAACTTTCATCCTCTCTGTAGTTTTTGCTTTCAAAGTAATATGTCTAGGGACTGTGACTGCTGTGTGCAGACGCGAGCTGAGGTGGCTGATCTTCGCGCTCAGCTTGCAGCTTTGCTAACGAAAGTTACGAGGCTGGAAGCTGCCGTAGGTGACTGCAGCAGATGTGGAAGGGGTGACCCTGACGAAGCTAGTGTTCTCACAGGTTCTCCCCTGCCAAATATCGTACCTGCAGTCCAGGCTGAGACTTCGGAGTCTGTGTGGCAGTCACCTGATGGTGTCTGGCGCGTGGTTTCCGGACGTCGACGCCGCATGCGGGGGCAGGCGAACAGGTCTGAATCCCAGGAGGGCAAGCCTGTACCCCTGTCCAATAGGTTTGATGTGTTGTCTGGATCTGATTCAGATCTACAATCATCAATCAGCGAGTTGCCAGCCCCCCCGCCCGCTAGTTCTGGGCGATCACAGAAGGGGATTTGGTGATAGGTAGCTCCAACGTTAGGCGTTTCATTGAGCCCCTTAGGGACATGGCGAACAGGTCTGGGAAGAAGTCCAATGTCCATTCATTGTGCATTACGGGAGGTCTGATCAATTATGTGGAACAGGCCATCCCGGATGCCATTGAGCGGACAAGGTGTAGCCAGCTGCGGATTGTAGCTCATGTCGGCACCAATGATGCTTGCCGCCTTGGGTCGGAGGGTATCCTCTCTTCCTTCCGGCGGCTTGCTCATACGGTGAGCTCTGTGGTTGATGACCGCAAGATTTCGGCTGAGCTAACCATCTGCAGCATTGTCGATAGAACTGACTGTGGACCTTTGGTTCAGAGCAGAGTCGAGGGTCTGAACCAGAGACTGCGTCGTTTCTGCGATAATCATGGCTGCAGATTCCTTGATCTTCGCCCTGGGGTCGAGTCGTGTAGGGTTCCCTTGGATAGATCAGGTGTGCACTACACACGTGAATCGGCTACACTGGTGGCAAAGGCCGTGTGGAGTGGGGGATTTTTTAGGCTGAGGGAGGAAGACCCGAAACTGGGATTACAGTCACGGGCAGCCCAATTAAATTCGGCACCATATGTCAGGAGTAGGAAAAATCAATCTCGACGGTTAAAAGTACTTGTTATAAACTGTAGAAGTGTTTGTAATAAGCAGCCTGAGCTTGAAAGCGTTATTAGTAGCGCAGAAGCTGATATTGTATCAGGTACTGAAAGCTGGTTAAAACCGGATATAAGTTCAGCAGAAATTTTTAACCATAGCATGAATGTTTTCCGTAAGGATAGGTTACATTCAAATGGAGGTGGTGTATTTATAGCTGTGCGTAAACACCTGTCGTGTAACGAAATAAATATTGATACGGTCTGTGACATCCTATGGATTAGACTAAAAGTAGCTAAGACAAAACTTGTAATAGGGTCTTTCTATCGTCCACCAGATGCAGATGTAGGTGTTGCTGAGGCCTTAAGAAATAACGTAAGTAATATAGCTCGTCAATTTCCGGATCGTGGAATAATAATAGGAGGCGACTTCAACTTGCCGTTTATTGATTGGAGTAATTACGCCCACGTTACTGGTGGCAGGGATAAAATATCCTGTGAGATTATTCTCGACCTTTTCTCAGATCTAAATCTTGAGCAGCACGTCACTGAACCAACGCGGTGCGACAACAATAACAAAAACGTTTTAGATATTCTTGTTACAAATAGGCCTGAATTATTTACGGACATTTCTACCACCACGGGAATAAGTGATCATAAAGCTGTAATTGCTACAGTAAAATTAACAGTCGAGCACAAAAAGAAAAAAGAAAGGGTCATTTACAGGTTCGAAAAGGCTCCTAAGGAGAGTTTAAGAACGTTTTTGAGGGATAAATACATTACCTTTATAGAAGGAAGAGGCTCGGTTGAAGAGACGTGGCTTCGATTCATAAATATAGTCAGGGAAGGTATGTACTTACATATACCGAAAAGGACAATCAGGGACGATCCCCCGTGGTATACGCGTGAAGTTAAAAGGTTACTTAAAAAGCAAAGGAAGATTCATGCACGCTCAAGAAGGACGATGTATAGGAGTGATTTAGAAAAGCTAGCTCATACAAGAGGACAGGTCAAAAATGCGATGCGCGAGGCTTTCAATGATTTTCGATGTAACTCACTTTCCAAGAGCCTCATTGAAAATCCAAAGAAATTTTGGTCGTATGTAAAACAAATAGGTGGTTGTGACAACAATATGCCAGTTCTACTACAAGAAGGTCGGGAAGTTGATGACAGCCGCGACAAGGCTACCATATTTACCGCCGAATTTAAAAATTCCTTCACTGACGAAAACATGGAAAACATTCCCGTTTTTCCACGGCGTGTTGAATTTGAGATGGATCAAGTACAAATTGATAGTGTAGGTATCATAAAGCAATTAAAGCTCCTGAAGTGGGGGAAAGCGCTAGGTCCCGATGGTATACCAGTAATAGTATTTTCGGAATACGCGGAAGAAATAGAACCATTTCTGTCAGATATATTTCGTAAATCTTTAGAGGAAAGAAAAGTACCTTCTGACTAGAAAATTGCGCAGGTGATTCCCATTTTCAAGAAAGGAGATCGGAGAGATCCTAGGAATTATCGACCGATATCGCTAACATCTGATTGTAGTAGAATTCTGGAGCATGTCATATGCTCTAACATTATGAAGTTTCTAGATGAAAACAAGCTACTTACAGCATACCAACACGGATTTCGGAAGAACCGATCATGAGAAACGCAGCTGGCTCTATTTTCGCATGATGTAATGAAAGTTATTGATGCAGGATCATAAGTTGATGCTATTTTCTTGGATTTTCAGAAAGCTTTTGACTCTGTACCACACAACCGACTCTTAGCGAAGATCCGAGCGTACGGTATATCTGATCAGATTTGCGAATGGATACGCGATTTTCTAACTGGTCGGTCACAGTATGTCGTTGTAGGCGGGGAAGCCTCTTCTAAACTAGATGTTACTTCGGGCGTTCCTCAAGGAAGTGTAATAGGACCACTTCTTTTCTTAATTTTTATAAACAATCTCGGTGACAACGTTAATTGCAGGATGCGATTTTTTGCTGATGATGCATTTATTTATAGGGAAGTGAGGTGCTCCGACAATTGCTTAGAAATTCAGCGCGATCTGGATGTTATTTCGGAATGGTGCCGTGAATGGCAGCTTACACTTAACTGTATAAAGTGCAAGGCAATGCACATAAGTAATAAAAAGACCCCGCTTGCTCAGGAGTACACAGTTAACAATTCAGTTGTTGACACTGTGGATTCCCTGAAGTATCTAGGCGTAACAGTACAAAGCAACATGAAATGGGACTTGCACATAACTTCCATTGTAGGCAAAGCTAATTCCAAACTACGATTCATAGGACGTAGCTTGAGAAGTTGTAATGCTCATACAAAGGAAATAGCGTACAAAACACTAGTGCATCCACATTTGGAATACTGTTGTGGAATTTGGGATCCGTATCGCAAGGGATTGATTGACACGTTAGAGAAAGTACAGAGAAGAGCCGGTCGATTCGTGACTGCTAGTTACAGTCCTTACGTGTCACAGAGCTGATATGTGGGTTGGGCTGGGATTGTTTGGCGGACAGACGACGTCGTTTTCGTTTGAATTTGCTGGAGAATATGCGAAAATCTTTAAGTTGCGAGTGCAACGAAATATTTCTTCCGCCAACCTATTTAGGTCGCAATGACAGGAGGGATAAGATTAGAGAAATAAGATGCCGTACTGATTCTTTTATGTATTCCTTCTTTCCTCGATCTGTTCGGGATTGGAATGCGCAGAATTAGGATTGGTGCTTAGCACCGTCTGTCACCCACAGTATTTGTGATTTGCAGAGTATAGATGTAGATGTAGAGTCGGAAGGACAGGAAAGATAAAATTAGAGAAATAAGGTGCCGGACTGATTATTATATGAATTCTTTTTTCCCTCGTACCATTAGGGATTGGAATGCACAGTAAAGAGATTAGCTTTGGTGCTGAGCACCCTCTGCCACCCACAATTTTGTGAATTGCAGAGTATATATGTAGATGTAGATAAGTGTATTATTGTTTGTTTATGAGGTGGAGATTGGGGACAGTCACCTTGGTGATTAAGGAAAACCACCCAGTAAGCTGATCAACCTGCAAGACAGTAGTGAATTGCAAACATGTGTATAAAATTGTAATGTGGTAACAGTAGGGTTGTAATGGAGTGCCACCTCTGCTTCCGCATGAAATAGTACTTTAGCATCTGCAAGTTTTAAAGTTGTGCTATAATTGAGGTTTTGTTTACATTCAGAAACAAATGCACTGAAAGCAGATACATAAAAACATTTGGATAGGAGAAAAACCACCGCTTACCATAGAAGAGGATTCCTGGGGCATTGATACATGAAAAGAACATGTACACACATAGAGTATAAAATTTTCGAACCTATAGCCCTTCTTCAGTAGTAATGAGTTGGGTGTATGTTGGAGACTGGCAGTATATATAAATATATATAAACCATTTGGATAGGAGAAAAACCACAGCTTACCATAGAAGAGGATTCCTGCAGTGTCGATACATGAAAAGAAAGAAAGAAAGAAAGAAAGAAAAAGGTACATACATAGAGTATATATATGTCTACCGCGCTTCCACGACGGGTGATTAAATGTAGCAGAAATGATACCAATACTAGTAGATTAAATATAAAAATAGGATCGGATGCAATAGGAGAAGTAAGTGAATTTTGTTACTTGGGAAGTAAAATTACAATCGATGGCCGAAGCAGGAATGACGTAAAAAGCAGAATAGCACTAGCAAAAAGAGCCTTCATGAAAAAGAGAAACCTTTTAGTTTCAAATATTGATCTATGAATTAGAAAGAACTTTTTAAAACTTTTTGTGTGGAGCACAGCACTTTATGGTAGCGAAACATGGACTTTAGGAATACCGGAAATAAAGAAAATTGAAGCATTTGAAATGTGGTGCTACAGAAGAATGCTGAAAATTAAGTGGACAGACAAAGTAAGAAATGAACAAGTTTTGGAAATGATGGGTGAGAAAAGAAGTTTGTGGAAAGCTTACAGAAAGAAGAGACAGGCTGGTAGGTCATATTTTGAGACATGCAGGATTGGTTAATTTGTTAGTGGAGGGAACAGTCGAAGGTAAGAACTGTAGAGGAAGACAGAGATTAGAATATATGAAGCAGATAATTGAGGATGTGGGCTGTAAGGGGTATGTAGAAATGAAGAGGTTAGCACAGGATAGGAAGGGATGGAGGATTGCATCAAACCAGTTGAAAGACTGATGACAGCAAAAAAAATTTGATTTCCCCATTAACTATCCAACACGGATGGGAGGGACCTGTGTTGGCTGGTCTGGAAAATCGGACCATTGTATGTCTTACAAGTTGGACTATGAATGGGCTGCTAGAACAGTGGAAAGGCAGGTGGCGGGAGCAGTTATGTGCCATGGTGTGGCCTATCATGCTTGTTGCTTGAATTACTTAACCACAAACACCACTGAGTTCATATGATAAAGATGGCTTTTTTGGTATGTGTGTGTAATTAGAAGTCTAATTTAATTCACTTATGAAATCATCTTTCTTGTTGAAAGATGGGGCCAAAAATATCAACCTTCCGTGTTATATGCTAACAGATGATGTTGAAACAAAATGTAGAATTTGTGATACAAAATAGACTAATGTAGATTTTAAATTTGTTTTTGAAAATATATTAAATTCGAAATAATTATAAATTAATTTCTCCACTTCCAGTTCTGTCAAACTACCACATCTGCATCCACATCCATATAGATGACGTCGGCCACAAGCTGAAGTTATTCAATAAGGATGAAAATTGAAGTTTTCTTATTTAATGAAAACTATTTTTGTAACAAAAACATTTATTTTTATTAAATATTATTTTGTACACTGACCAATCACAGTACGTTTGTTAAATAACTTATGTTTATGCATTTAATTAAAATATTCCATAACTGAACCACCAGCATTTTGTTGAATAATCAGGTGCAAGCATAGGGAAATTCTCCGCCTTCTTTTGAGGATAAATGCCTCCAGTTCCAATCATAATTTTACAGATATCACATTAACATATACCTCCTACGATGAAATATATATTAATGGAATTATTACAATGGCAATATTTCTGAAAACTTGGATGTGGGGAATCCAAATATGAGATGGTAATAATGAATATTGAATACTAGCACAAAATGGATAAAAATTTGAAGTTTAATTCCAAACAAATTTATTCTTTGATGAACAAATTTTTATATATATATATATATATATATATATATATATATATATATATTCATATACCTGATCATTTATATGAACACAAACAAAGGTAGGGAAATCAAACCAATCACTTACCTAAGTTAGTGGCAGGATAGCTATGACTAACATGGGATTATACAAATATACAATATTTTCGGTGCGAAATAAGTGATGGGTTTACATTCCTTGTTTGCAATAACATTGCTCAAAAGTATTTTCCTGCTTAGTATTATAATCATTTGATATGTTTCATATTTCTTGTTCATGTAAAAAAGAATACAGAAATATAAATCTCTAGTTGTACCTATTAACAGCACTGTTCAACATATCAAAAGCATTTTTTTCTGTCTTGTTCATATGCTAAAAGAAAGGAATAAAAATCATCTTAAAGTAAGGTTTCCACAGGAGTTACTCCATCCGATCTTTTTTTTTTTTGGGGGGGGGGGGGCTAAACTGTTTATTGGTAAGTGTAAAGTTATTTCAGGCACACAAAATGCTTATAAAGCCAATTTCACAACTCAGTTACATATTCTTAAAAACAAATTGATAAAAAATGAATTAAAACTGTACGTAACAAGCAAATTTAATAATACTGTTCTGCAGTTAATTTCATGAAATATGTGAGGCATTCAATATACAAAACTTAAAACATATTTTTAGTATTACCGAAAATTAAGTAACTAGTCAAATTTTGGGGCAAATAAATAGTCACTGGCACTGATGGAATAACAATAGTGACTATTCTATCATATTGAATTTTATTAAGTTTGAAGATAGTACACAAAAGCATAAACTTTTAATGACTGCTGCTGTCTGCTACATATATTTACTGCTGGAATCATCGTCCTTCTAGTATATAATGTACAACATGTACCCACCAAAATTTCTTTAACAGATGAAAAAATCAAAACATTATATTTCACTTTACCATTTGTTGAAAGGTTACATCGCTAATTGCAGAGTCGAATATATCTCTTTGGAATTTCATATTTCTCTGTAAAATGAAATTAAAAATAGATTAGTCATCTCTATAAATCTACATCATTAGCCTACAATTCAAATGTAGCCTGCACTACTGTGAAATTCCCTCCCACTATTCCACTTTCTAATAGCATGAAGCTAGAGAAATTATAATGACATCTGTGCTGAACTTATTTCCATATTTTTCTCCTTATGACCCTAATGTGTCTGCCATCCGTGTCTTAATAAGCGTGCAAAAAATGATGTAGCAAAATTGTTCTCAAGTAGTCAAATAACCAATAAAAACATCAATTCCTGTATTGGCAACATTATTTTCTCTCCAGTCTAGACATCATACATTTCAAAAACACCAATTTCTGAATACTATCACTGATTTTCTTACAACCATCCACAACTAAAATGTTATAATCTAATCTATAAATTTATCTTTATTGATTTATCCAAAAATTTTCTTTTACATGAATGATAATCTGTTCAAATATATAAACTATACTAAAAATAATAACCAGTGATCTCTACGGCAAAAACTTACAACTAAGTCAATCAGGAACATGGATGATGAAAAGTTATGTTTTGGCTAAGAGAACCCAGTATTGGAGATATTATTCTTGGAATCTTGTACAGTGGCAATGTGGCCATTGCTCTACTATCCTGCTGAAGTACTGTCATTAGGAAACAACTAAAAGTAATTTGTTGTAGTTGTTATGTTAGGGCGTGTTGACAGCGAAGTCATTAGCACCATAACAATACAGTAATTTGTAGAAATAAAAAATAATAAAAACATCCTATACTGAAAGTTTGAAGAATAGTTATCTGTTTATAAAAATGTTAATGATTTAAGTTCTTTATGAAAGCTGCATTAACACTTGGTTTTCAAAATCTTTTTTAATGCTTCTTCAAACCCAGTAAAAATTCATGGCTACAAAATTAACAGGCACTCCAAAGATGTTTTTAAATTCTTAACTGCATGGTTTCTCAGGACATTCTGGAACCCATCATGTAAATAAATTGGATATCTCTGCGAGCTGTAAGCCTTGTTCATAAGTGTTAGTCACTCCATTTGATGTTATTGAATGGAAGAAAGTAAACTAAACATATTTCCTAATATTAATATTACTTAGTGGTAAATTTTTTCAAATAGCAAATGTAGCTGAACAGTGTCATTTCATAAATTAGTAAAATTTATGTTCCATTTCAGATCATGGTTGGTTCACAGGCTTATTTTCCTACTTATTGAATAGACAGGTTCAAATATTTTAATATCTGTGGTGTTACAGATTCCAGTATGTACTGAACTGCAGTAACAGACTTCTGTGAGAAATGAGCAATAAAACATGTGACATTAATTAATGTGATAGAAACTTATGTTTGATACATGCTTTTGATGAGTAATTATGAAGTTTTTAACTTTATAATCGTATTATCCATAAAGAGGGTAAATGTGGCACTTTGTGATACAATCAGTAAATAATTTATGTACATAAAAACAGATAAATAAAAAATATAGACATAGTATACCTTTAAGAACACCATAATTAAATGAGCCCAGGTCAGAATATACCACTCGATACATAAAATGCTTTGCTGTATAAGGTGCCTTTTCTTTTTAATTTAGGTGATACAATCATCTATTCATGAGGGCTCTATGGAAAGTAGTACCTGTTTGCACCACGTACACCACTGGTGTCTCAGGTGACTGACTGTATGCTTACTGTTGTGAGGTTATGTTCCATCGTCAACACTTTTATTGTTTCTGTGAGCCTTTAAAATGTTAACAAAACTGAGAACTTCACCAACTGTAAAGTGAGCTCTGTTATTCCATTCCTTAATAGAAGAAATGTGCAACCTTGGGATGGTCAGCATCATATCAGAGAGGTTTATGGAAACAGTGCCCTGGATGAAATATCTGTTCAGCAATGGTGTTGAAATTTTAACTCTATGAAAGAGAACGTCCATAATGATAAGCGATAAGCACTTGTGGAAGATTCTGGACACTCCAAGGAAGTAGTATAGGCTCTTGCCTTTATCTTATTTAAAGAAGTGAACTGTAAGACAATCAGTGGATTAACACTGTTACTGTAATAATTTAACACGAAACAGAATCCAATAGTGATTGCTCATTGTTGCAATGTTATCTCCAAAAATATAAGACAACTGAAATTTTAAGCAAAAAAAGTATCAAATTATTGAAGTAAAAAAAAACTTATTAAATGTAATTTCACATTTGATGACAGTTCTCTATGGAATCACAGAAGCACTCATATAATTCTCCATAGCATCTTGGCTTGAATATTGGGATTGTAGTCAGAAAAGTAAACAGTAGCCTCACTTCTGAGCTGTAACCTTAAAATCACTGAGGAAATAACATACAAGCCATCAATACTCCATGTCAAATATTTTTATACTACATTCTCCCCTCAACACAAGGAGTTGTTGGAAATGTCACAAGAGAAGCACATTTTATAAATAAGAAATTAGTGTGGAAAGAAAGAATAGAAATGATGAATGAGTTATATTTGGAAGATCTGAATGCACAATACTATAATCTACAGAAAGAATAAACATGACCAGGAGCTCATGTCAGAAAGTCTGAATAATTATCCTAGTGTGAGAACAAAGCTTGCAGTGGGGTTATGCAAAAATCTTCAGTCTCAGCTATGACCATGGATAAGCATGGATAACTTCAGTTTTAGCTTTGCAAATATAACTTGGTTGCCACTTAGCTTGTTAAAACCCCAAACTAAGGTAGTTGGAAATAAAAGTCACAAGTCTATTGATGGTAGATATACAATATATTCTTGAGGATTTTGCAAAGACACAAACTGAGATGGCATCAGACTAATTTTCCGAAGTTAAGTTGCAAGTTCGATTAACCGATTCGAGCCAGATAACACCCCAAAGTTCAAAGTACAACTATCACATGGAAGCATTTCAAAGTTCAACACATGCTTCTAAAGGTTAATTTGTTTGTCAACGACCGACACTTATGTTATCATGATGCACCACATGGCGTAAAATACTGTTTCAAAACTACATATTACTATTTAAACAGAAGCTTTAAAACTTTGCAATGCCTACACAGGGTGGCCACAAGGTAATAATTTAAAAATTCCCTGATATTTCCAGGTTTTCCAGAAAAATTTGCCATATTTTTCCCTGATTTAGAAAGTTTATTTGCATGATTAAGATAATTAAAGTTTTAATTAGATTTTGATTGTAAATAATTAAATCTGGTATAAAACTCAAAAAATTAGAAAAAGAAACATGTTTAAGAATGTTTGAAAATTTTACAACTAATTTAGTAATCTTATGAAGCATAATTAAAAATGAGTAGCACAAAAATAAGATAATGACTAATATGAACTAGAACAATTTAGTAATCTATCAATATTTGGTAGATAAAATAATTGAAGATTTTTAAATTGTTCATCAGTAACTTGACTCAGTCAAAAGCTTAGCTTTTTTATGCCTTTCATCATTTGCTACACTTTTCTTTCCAAATCTTCTGGTACAGTTATTGTAGCTTCTTTTGTTCCATCTTCAATTTCTTCTGTTGCCAAGTTAAAACTTATGCGTAAGTTTCCGCGAGTCTACGCAAGATAGCATGAACACGAGTTTGTAGAAACCATGCAATCGTGTAGGCTCACCTTGCGTGGTTGCTTGGGTGTGCCGCTCGCTTTGGCAGCGGTTTATTTGGTGCAAGTCAAAGGCACGAGCACGATGTTTATACTATCGCATCAATTCAGCATTTGAAAGAGCTCTGAATGACACAAAACTTTATAAATCCTACCTATTTAGACCTCTGGTTAGTATTTACAAGATCTTACGTATTATTTTCTTCCTGCTTTAATTCGCCTTATATCATTAATACAAAAAAGTTATAAAGCCATATAATTATCGCTATTCACATTTTTGCTGGCATTGGTATCTTGAATCTACGCTTTTGTTTTGATATTATAGGTTCAATTTTTCTCAAAAGAAGTTCAAAACCAGGACTTCGAAGATTCTCCACAAATTCAATATTTTTGGAACATCTGTTTCACACTTTGCTTGAAATTCTAAAACTGTTTAGTGAAACATAAAAACATCTTTATAAACTTACTACTCTACGATTGCTGTTTTATTCAGTAAAAAATATAACTTCTGAGTTTACATGTAGTACTATAATTCTGATTTAGATGTCATCCACCTTTTTTTAAAATATAATTTCGAATTCTGAGTTCCAGAGAGAGTTCATGTCAGCGCTCACGTACGAACATCTCGTCATCCTATCTCGAAGAGGCGCAAGACGAGATGCAAGTTGCTAGTGTAAATGTGGCATTTGTTAGCTATTTTATGTCAAAAATATATAAGCTGAATTATTTAATGCAAAAGTTCAATATTAAAATAAATTATCAAAAAATTTCCAAATTTTGGGTTGTTGCAATTAAAATTTCCTGATAATTTTTGAAATTACTTGGATTCCCTGATATTTCCATGATATTTCAAGGTTGCTTTAAATTCCCTGATAATTCCACATTTTCCAGGTTTTCCAGGTCTGTGGCCACCCTGCTAAATTGTGAAACTAAGCAGCATAGCTGTGCTCTAACTGAATTTGGCTGGCCGACTGAAAACAAGGAAAATTCTGGGCGGATATTTATACTAACGGGCCGTGGGAAACTGCAATACTTCCGCTTCACACGAGAATCTTCAGATAACTGATGAGATTCGTATCTCACGCCTAGTAGGCTTGTGTCAGATATCTTGACATTGAAAGTTAAAAATGTTCCTATCATTCTGAAATTTTTAGAATAGCAAGATTTTATAAAAAGTATCAACTTTAATCCTTATAAAAAATTATGTAACTTTAATAGTTTCATCATAAAAAAAATCATTTTGATGCGATTACCAAGACCTATTAATAACTTTCACAATTTTGTTGTTACTAAATTGAAATAAATTTTATTTTACTCTTAATTATCTGCTATTTTATCTGCTTCAAATAAAGCATGTTTACTATTAAATAAAACTCGCAAACCGAAAAATAGAATCTGACAAATTATTACTTCCCGAGTTATTAAAGATATGAACTTGAAAGTAGTTTTAAACAAATCTACATATCGAAAAATGGTCACACTGTAAATCTTAAGGCTCTAGCTTTTTTTCCTTAATTTATTACGAATTTTTGAAATATTACTCCAGGCGAATGCTTGAGAATATTGCAATTGAAAATACTATCTTAAAAACTGAAAATCTGATTCTAGCTTGAATTAACATAATAACTGGCTTTAAAAATGATATGTAATATTATTCAATCTAATTCGTGGTTCTAAGAACAAATTTTGTCATGCAGTTACAAAATTTATAAGATACCTGACACTAGTAGCAACCATCCAAAGCAATGTATCAAATTCTGATTTAGAAATACTTAACTATGTTCTCACTGTAAGTATTTAAACTGAAGTGTTAAAAATCTTGCTTCTGGTTTACGTAAAAAAAAAAACTGTATTATGCTGTGGCATTTTGAAATTGGCTCAGACAAATACCAGTATGATTCCTTGATGCAACTGACAGCCAATTTCTTTTCCACCCTACACAATAATCCCTTCAAAACATTTGTCATTGAAATCTGACAATAATGACCAAAATTCCATTAAGGTGTAAAATTATTCTTACTTTACAGGTTTAGAGCTGCATCACTATTGTCAATGTCAATATTCAACCTGTCTTTAGCAGTACGAATAAGGTGAGAGGGACTGCAAGATTAGCGAAGGATTACAGAGCACTGTTACAAGCGAGTATTGTGTACAAGATTCTTTGTGATTGTAGACAAGTTTATTTTTGTGAGACATCCCGAACAGTAACCATCAAGTTGAAAGAACACTGTTGTTGCACAAGACTGAAGCAAACCACCAAATAAGCTGTGGTGGAGCACTGCATAGAAGAAGGGAATAAAATTAAATGTGAGAAGACTAAAATCATAGCACCCAAAGGAATTTCAAGAATGCACAGTCAGGGAATCCATAGAAACTTTTAAACATTCAAAGAACTTCAACAAAGATTGGGGCTACGGATCAAGTCAAACGTGGAAGTGTATACTCCCACTTAAACACATTGCAACAACAATGGGTTGTTCTGCCAGAGGGCAAACCTCAATAATGCTGCCTATGGAACAGTGAACACGCACTGCCAAATAAACTACACTATCTCCGGTGGAAAATTAAAACTGCCCCCCCCCCCCCAGTGTGCCAGAAAATTGTGAAGCAGATGTATACAGCCATTTACAGCATATACATTAGTCTCTGAAGTAGGCCTGAGGCAGGCCCCAGGTAGGGACTAAAATGTAAAATTGCTCTTACTTTGCTGGTTTAGCACTGCATCTATGTTTCCTTTTTTTTTAAATTGACGGCAGCAAAAAAACATCAAATTTTATATGTGAATAAGCACCTCAGGAAATTCATGAATGACCACTTCCTTTAACCTTTTTGCTGCGGGCATAATATTACTTACTTAACCAAAGATATGAATGATCATTCATTGTCTTGAATCTGGTACATTATATTAGTGTTAGTAGTAACCTTTTCATTAGCAAAGAACATTAATATAAGCTAAAGAATTAACAAATGTCTAAAGATGTCATGTGCATTTGGCATGCTAATTTGTCTAGGGTGGCAGGACGGGCAAAATACCAGCCCGTGGCAGAGGGGGCCTACCCCTTCAACAAACAGACCACGCCCACTGTAGCTGCCCAGTTTACAACCCCTCGCATCCAGATTTGGATTTTCCATGGTTTCCCAACTCACTCCAGGCAAATGCCGGGATGCTTCCTTAAAAAGGCCATGGCCGAATTCCTTCCCATTCCTTGCCCCCATCCTTTCCCGTCTCTAAAGACCTAGCTGTTGAGAGACGTAAAGCAGTTAAAAAAATACAACCCCTCCCGAGATTCAGCACTGAGGGAGGGCCCCATCCGATGAATTTGCCATGGGCCTCAGTGGTATAGTTATGCCACTCCCCAATGTTAATGATGTCTTCACTGCCATGTATTATATAATCAAGAAAAGAGCAGGTACAGCACAATAAGATGAGTTTTTAAATTACAGATATGTAAACAATTGCAAATACAAATATACACCCTTAAAAAAGGTATTTAGCTTTATTACATATTCGGATTCTTCTGCCTGAATGCCCTGGCACAGTAACAGCCGTTTTATGAAATAAGACATATAATAATTACACTATACAGCATTAAAAACATAAGTGTATTTGTGCTATTAGTTGAGCTAATTCTGGCACATGTAAATACGTGTTGCAACCATGCATTGATGTCATCACATGGTTCTTTAGATGTTGTTGTTGTTGCCATATTGTTGGCTCTGGCTCAGATGTTCAACTATTTCGGAAACTACACTCACATTATAAATAGGCTTAACTACATTACAGAAAGATAATAAGAACAGCTATGTGTACCTCCGCTTCAAACCTAACGAATACTGGCCTTTGTAGATGAATTTGCAACAGAAATCTAAAGACGTTATAAGCACTGAGGAGGGGTATCAGCATGACATCTTTAGGCATCATCCACAGTGTAAGTATTAAATGATTGGCTACGTAGTATACAAATTAGAAATTGAAAAACACAAAAATCTTTTTCAATAAATTTTACAATTTTTTGTGTTGTCTGAACAAATGAAATGTATCAAATGCTGATTTTGTCCTGCAAGCAACATGTCATTAACAAATTAAGTACAGAGTGCTCCTCTAGTTAAGTCAAGATTAAAAACAAATATCATATTTTGGATTTTAAATTTCGATGAACCAGCTTTTACAAGATTCCGTTTATCCAAAGGAGAGGGGAATGGGTGGGTTAAAATATAAGTGAATTAATGCTTCTGGGATTGCTAACTAAAATGACTGACAAAAACTAGTTAGAATGAAATAACTTTGTATGGAGTTAAAGTGCAAAATAGTAAAAAGTTCAAATATTTGTAACATCAGTTTTTGCTTTTTTTAATGTCCACAGTTGAATAACCTATGATGTTTCTTGCAACGATTTAAGAAATAATCGTTCAAGACAAATTTATTGGCCAATGCTATATTGAAAAAATAAAAAAATAGTCATCTGCGATGTAAAGAATCCAAGGAAAGCAAAAATCTGGATATACAGACCAGATATTGAAGCTAGGTTCTCCCTACTGCCAAGGTTGAAGGTTACCATTTATCCACAAGACTTGGTCTAACTATACTTTTATTGGTACTATTGCAAGTAACGAAAAATAAATGCATATTAATTTGCAGAAGATTGAAAATGACTTCTCTAGAATCATGTTCTGACCCAATCAGGCTGAAATACTAACATGACCTATATTTGGCTCAAAGGGTTCGCTACATAAAGTTTGAAGAATTTTTGTTGAGTCTGAGGGGGTTGGAAGTAGTAAAAACAGAGGCTATCGCACTTCATTGCAACGGTTCAGAGGCCATGACCATTCAACCTGATCTGACTGAAACAAGAATGTAGCCTGTGTTTCACTCCAAAATTTGAAGAATTGTAGTGTGTCTGAAAGGATCTACAAGTAGTTAAGACACTGACAGAGACTATGCTCTATGTAGTTAAAGATCATGACCGCTCTGCAAAATTTGAAGAATTTCTATGAACTCTGAAGTGGGTTAGAATGTGTAAAAACATGTTTATGGGGTAAAACAGTGCCTGACTGTTGTTTATGTTTTCCTGATAGTGCTCATATTCACATTTCTCATGCCATCTCTGCTCCTTCATTACAAAAGATCACTGAAAGAAGATCATACCCAGACTATCCTCATCCACTTCAACCAATGTCTTGAACTCATTTGCACCAACCTTCACCATGGTACTGATACTTTCATAATATTCCAACATTTTTATAGGTGGTACAAATGTTACTTTTAGATGTGACATTTCTTTCTCTACATGAACCTACTTGCTGCTGATAACTAAGGCAAACATAAGTATTGCCATCAGTCTCTGTAAGTGTGTTTACTATTATTTTTGTTTGTGAAATGTGTAGTTATCAATTTTGAAATTGAAGATCATGTTAGCATACACTTTGTCAAGTTTTGAATTGGAGCCTGTGTACATACTCATTTCTTCTATGAGAGAAAATGAATGTGCTAGGCCAAACTGAAATGTCATTCCTGTCCAAAAATGAGAAATCTACATATAATTTTCGCACATCATCTCAAATTTGTGTCAGCTGACCCTCTAATCAAATCAAAATACTCAAATAAGGGTGTTACAATAAGAGCACAAGATTTAAATTTTAAATAAAATACGATTTTCTTTTACAAAGTACTGAAGAAGTTGTCGAATTAAAATGTACTCATTTTGGAATTATGTACTCATTTTGGAATTATGTACAGAATAACACACCATTAAATGGCTACCATGGGTTTTGTGGCAAACTGTTCAATAGCAGTTTTGCTTAAATGTCACAGTATTTCCTTGATACAGTATTCAATTTTGGCCTTTAATGCTTGGAGATCATGGGCATAAACCTGAGACCTGAGAAAACCTCACAGAAAAAGGTCCATAGGTGTTAAATCATAAGAAGTGGTGGCCATTTCTGGTCACCATAATGGGAGATGACATGACTCAAGCAAGCCCGTCAATGTTGCATGGGCAGTATGGCAAGTGGCACCGTCCTGTTTAAAGCGCATGTCTTCAAGGGCAATATCTTCCAATTAAGGCACAAAGAAATGGATTTTCATGTTATGATAACATTCATCATTTACCGTTAATGCATTACCTGTCTCATTTTCAAAGGAAGATGGACCAGAGATACCTCCAGTCCACAATGCACACCAAATAGTGACACGCTGGGGATGCATTTGTTTCTCATGAATTATTTGTGGATTTTCTGAACCCCAAATGTGGCAATTTTGTGCACTAACAAAGCCATAAAGGTGAAAATAAGCCTCATTGCTGAAGACAATTTTATAAAAAAAAAAAAAGGCATTCACTTCTTGTTGTTCAGTGATCCAATTGGTGAACTCCCTTAAGCCAATTGGTATTTGTAAGTGTTGAGATGCAAATCTTCAGTGAGAATACAGTGAAGAGTGGTTGTTGAAATGTCCATTTCTTGTGCAAGATGATGAATCGAGGTCCCTGGATTCTTGGCCATACTCTTACAATTCTTTCTTCTGAACAACAACTGAACCAGTTTATTTTGAAATTTTTGATTTTGGGAATGTTATTTCTATTGAATACTGAATGCACTTTATGAATTGTGGCAACCAGACTTTTGATAGTAAAGTTTAACAATAAGGAAGCATTGTTGTATTGTGTAGCACTCGATGTTTAGTAATGGCTATCTGTATCCTCAACCTATTTAATCGTAACAGCCTAAATGGCATAAAAATAAAATCTTGTACACTTATCCTTTATTAACCTGAAAACTACTTGATACCACCAAAGGGTTTCTTCACCTGTAAGAGGTCATGCTCTAAGACCTGTACTATGCACCCATACACCATCACTTATTCCAATCTCCCCACAGTGGAGTCCTTCCTTACTTCTGGACACAATATGTGCAGTACCCCACATCTCATAACTCCTGTACAACCACTGCTCTACACTGGTCTAACAATCAATCAGACAAATGCTTTATTTATTTAATTAATCAGATTTCACAGTTTATCAACAGAAACATCATTAGATCCAGGAGATGTTTTTGAAAAGTAAAGGAAGGAAGTTACTTATGCCCTATAATTCGAATCCATTAAAACATTTGATATTGCTGTTAAGTGTGTTGCTTTAATCTTAATTATTTTGCAATCCAGCTACTTTATGCTGATCTTATAATTAGACAACCAAATTGACAAGTATACAACACAAAAACTGCATGAAAGTAATAAAATATAGGAAACTTTCTGGGAGTAGTGTTCTTAACATAAAACATTAAGGTAATAGAATAATATTGAGTGGACAGCAGTGCTTTAGTGTTTCTTTCTTCCTCATTAAAGAAAGGCTTAAACTAAAATAGCTTTCACATTTGTTTGATTTTTTCATTTAAACTTCAGTCTGTTACCAATAACCAACAATAATATTTTGCTACATGAATATGACAAATTTTAAATTGAGAAAATTATCAGAACAATATATTAGCACCTCACTGATGCACTGATAATCAAAAGCCAGATTGTTAGAGTCCTTGCATTTTGTTGTTACAAAATGATAAAATAGGTGACTGGGAAAGAGAAAGAAGGATATAGTATTTGTGTTGTATTTCAGGACACAAAAGCAATTAAAATTCTCAGGCAGTTTTGACTACACTAACTGAAATTCTTACCTCTTAGAAGCTTTTCAATGAAGACAGTTTGATTACCCTGTACCATAACTTGTGGACTTTTCTTGCCTGGCACTACATTGATACTTGTGCTCGCTGCAACACCATGCTGACATTCGCGTGCAAAATCTGTAAGTGTTATGCCGTACAATTCAAGATTGTCAACAAGTGTAACCTGAAATAAAAAGATTTAGTATAAATAATCCACTACTTTTTAAATTTATTTTTATATTTACTGGATCATTAACAACAGTGGTAGGCTGATAAAAAGAAACAAAAATCATTAGCACTAAATATTTGGTGTTTAAATGAATATAACCTCATATATTACACCATACATATCACTGAAATAACAGGAAGCCCACATACAAAGCTGTAACAGAAAATTATCATATACAGAAGTCTTTGAATTTTGAGTAAGTTTAAGTTATTGAAATATCTAACTTATTTTGAGATATTGTTGTATAGCATTCACAGTTTTAAACTGTTGTTATAATAAATATTGAAATATTATTTTACCTACATGGTTTTTATTCATTTAACAGCAGATCTAGAATTAACGAAACAGGTGTACTCCTCATATTTTCATTCAGTGATGTCATACTTCTTTGGGGAAACTCTTCACAAAGTAAAAAAGTTTTCACAGCACAGAAAAAAGCTATTAGGATGTTGTGTAGGGTAAAACCAAGAACTTCTTGCAGACAACTTTTTTTAAAAACTCAATATTCTTACAATGACTTCTCAGTATATATATTCTCACATGTGCTTTGTCATAGGTCATTTTAACCTGTTTACTTCTGATTCACAGGTACACAATTTCAATACAAGAAACAGAAATAACTTGCACAAAACACAAACACCTCTGTCATTAGTACAAAGAGGAGTTAATTATTCTGGTATACATCTGTTTAATAAACTTCCCAAGAGTATAAAACAGTTTGCAGATAATAAAGTATATTTAAAGAAAAACTGAGAGATTATCTTATTGGCAACTCCTTCTACTCCATTCAAGAATTTGAACAAATTAATTAACTGTATTCAATATGACTTTTGAAAATTCAGTTGTAAAAATTAATGTTTATTGTTATTCTCTTTACTTGTCTTTCTAACATATAATTGTTTTTACTATGATTCATATTGTATGTATGTGTATCAACCATGACATGTTTCACATCCCAGAGGTCCTTCCTCAGCAGGTATCCATGAAACAAGATTGATAAATAAATAAATGAAATTTCTACCTAACAGAATGGGTACAGAAAGTAATTTTATAACATTATAGAGATTAGATGTTTTCATATGATGATAAATCTGCATTCTGAACTGTTTGAGGGTAACTGCAACAAAGTAACCACCAATGTACTGAGCAGAATATAATGAACTATTACAATCGTGCTTTTGCTTGTTGGGGCGACTGCATAGCTCTGAGCGTCTGACTACAGCCCGGATGATCGGGGTTCGATCCCTAATGAAGCCAAGGATTTTTCTCGAAGCTGAACGTCTGGAACCACCCCTCAGGCCCAATCAGCCTGCTGCGAAAAGAGTACCATGGAGGAAACACCACAGGAAGGTAAAGAAAAAGGGTGGGAATGTGTCACTGACCATGGCACATCCATTTTAATGCCTATGGTCAAGAAATAGGAATGTGAAGCTCTACCTCTGCTAATCCTAAGGGAATACAGCTTGAAGTTGTGAAAACCTACTGACTTTAGCCTGTTGGCTAGCAGTTTTTGTCCATGCACCTTATACACAGCTGTGATACTGAATATTATGTATCTTTCCAGAAAAATTTAATTATTTTGGCATCTTTTCTTGAAAACAGCTCTTTAGTTCTGGCAGTACAAAGAACAGAGAGGGCAGAAATATATAAGAAGGAAATTGAAACTTCTGCTTCTTCAGTTGACAAATTTTAAATAACGATAATCCCAAATGCCAATACTGAATGGCTCAACAGTAAGGATTGCAATCCCGCAAGATTTTTGCAGGCTTTGCGGCAATCCCGGAGGGTTGGCACTGAAAGTTTTTCAACGCATATTTCTAAAACATAGTTATGTAAAATATTAACAAATAAAACAATAAATATCTGTTAATTAAATTAATTTTAATGTTAATTGACAAAAATTTAGTTAACAATAATGGAAATTGGAATTATATTTTAAAGCCTGTCTTAGGAATATTTTGAACTTTACATTTTTTAAAAATCTGAACCAATTTTTAAATAAATAATCAAAATGCAAAATATTCATTCTTAGATCATATTATGAACCTTAAAATAAATCACACCAGTTTGAAAACATGGTAGCATAGTGGCCAAGTCACCAGACCTTTTTTTTTTATTCTAAATAAACAATCTATAACACTGAGAGGGGGTGTAAGGGTTTGGGAGAGGCTATACTAGCCTTTTCCAACCAAATGTCAACCTCTCCTTCACGTGGTGCACCCTGTTTGCACGGACGAGGCTCTGGCGACTGAAAGATTCTCGGTATAAGGAATCACCCACTGCTTGCCAACGGCCTCCGAAAGGAGGGCGGAAGAGTGGGGAGCGGTTCAGGGCACCCTCTTGCCCTTGGGGTTGGAAACGGCCCCTAAAGGCGGATGAATCAGAAATGATCAACGGCATGGGGATGCAGAAGGCAACGGGAAACCACTGCATTAAAGACCCAAAGGGTATCCCGAGGACATGTAATCCTCTCAAATTACATATATCATGATGGCTTCTTCCTGGGTAAAATATTCCGGAGGTAAAATAGTCCCCCAATCGGATCTCCGGGTGGGGACTGCTCAGGGAGGAGTCATCAGAATGGATAGAAACATTCTACGAGTCGGAGCGTGGAATGTTAGAAGTCTGAATAGGGCAGGTAGGTTAGAAAACTTAAAAAGGGAGATGGAACAACTTAAGTTAGATGTTGTTGGGATTAGTGAGATTAAATGGAAGGACGCACAAGATTTCTGGTCTGGGGAACACAGGATAATTAGCACACAAGCTGTCAATGGAGTCACTGGTGTAGGATTTGTAATGAACAAGAAAGTAGGGAAACGGGTCAGTTATTATGAACAGTTTAGTGACAGGATTATTTTGATGAGGTTAGAAACTAAGCCCGTACCAACCACACTAGTACAAGCATATATGCCCACGTCACAGGAAGATGACGAAGAAATAGAAAAAATATACGCTGAAATCGAAGAATTAATCCAATATGTGAAAGGGGAGGAAAATTTAATAATCATGGGTGATTGGAATGCAATAGTGGGAGAAGGAAAAGAGGGGAATACTGGAGGAAGTTTTGGTCTAGGAGAAAGAAATGAGCGAGGAAGCAGGTTGCTGGAATTTTGTGAAAGATATAAGCTAGTAGTGGCGAACACACTGTTTAAGAACCATGCAAGAAGAATTTACACGTGGAAACGTCCTGGGGATACAGGCAGATATCAGCTAGATTATATCATGGTCAAACAGAGATTCAGGAATCAAGTTCTAGATTGTAAAGCGTACCCAGGAGCAGACATAGACTCTGACCATAATTTGATAATAATGGAGTGCAGGCTGAAATTTAAGCGAATAAGGAAGCATTATAAGCAGAACAGACTGGAAGTGAATAAACTGAAACAATCTAGCAGTAGAGAAAAATTTGCATTAATAGTAGACTTGGGTCTAAGAAGTATCTCTGAAAGGAGCTCAACCGAGGACGAATGGAATGCATTAAAGACCGAAATAATGAAAGCTGGTAAAGAAACAATCTGCCCGAAAACCTTGGATCACAGAAGAAATTTTGGAGCTGATGGATCAGAGGAGAAGGTACAAAAATGCTCAGGATGAAGCAGGAAGAGAGCAGTACAGGCAATTTAGAAATCAAATAAATAGGAAATGCAAAATAGCAAAAGAAAAGTGGCTACAACAAAAGTGTGAAGAAGTAGAAAAGGAAATGGTCGTAGGTAAAGTAGATGTTGCCTACAGAAAGATCAAACAGAATTTTGGAGAAATGAAGAAAAGAGGTATGAACATTAAAGCTGCCGATGGGAAACCTCTTTTAAGCTCAGAAGATAGAGCTAACCGATGGAAAGAATACATTGAGAAACTTTATGATGGGGACGACTTGAACAATAGTGTAATGGAAAAGGAAGATGATGTTGACATTGATGACTTAGGGGATCCTGTTTTGAGGACAGAATTTAATAAAGCTCTGAATGACTTAAAAGCAAATAAGGCAGTTGGAATTGATGAAATCCCTGCAGAACTTCTTAAATCCCTAGGAGAGGAAGGAATCGAAAGATTATTCAAGCTGATATCCAAAAGTTATGAAACAGGAGAAATTCCAACTGATTTTAATAAAAATATCATGTTCACACTTCCAAAGAAAGCACAAGCCGACAAATGTGAGAATTATCGCACCATTAGTCTAACATCACATGCTTCAAAATTACTGACCAGAATAATATACAGAAGGATGGAAAGGGTAGTAGAAGAGATAGTAGGTGAAGATCAGTTTGGGTTTAGGAAAAATCGCGGTACAAGGGAAGCAATTCTGTCTTTAAGATTAATACTTGAAGGGCGGCTCAAGAAAAACAAAGATACTTTTATTGCATTTGTTGATTTAGAAAAAGCGTTTGATAATGTTAGGTGGGACAAGATGTTCAAAATTTTAAAGAAGTCAGGTCTAATGTATCGAGATAGAAGAATACTCTATAAACTATATAAGAATCAAGTGGCTGTAATAAAAGTGGAGAATCACGAGAGACATGCATCGGTTAAAAAGGGTGTGAGACAAGGTTGTAGTCTATCCCCGTTAATATTCAACTTGTATGTAGAGGCAGCAATGAAGAAAGTCAAAGAAAAATTTCCATGTGGCATAAGCTTTCTGGGAGAAAAAATCAGTATGCTACGTTTTGCTGATGACATTGTCTTGTTAGCAGAGAGGGCTGAGGATATTGAGAAGTTACTGAATGGCATGAACGAAATACTGAAGGAAGATTTTGGACTGAATATAAATCAAAGCAAGACAAAAGTGATGAAATGTAGCAGAAATGATACCAATACTAGATTAAATATAAAAATAGGATCGGATGCAATAGAAGAAGTAAGCGAATTCTGTTACTTGGGAAGTAAAATTACAACCGATGGCCGAAGCAAGAATGATGTCAAAAGCAGAATAGCACTAGCAAAAAGAGCTTTCATGAAAAAGAGAAACCTTTTAGTTTCAAATATTGATCTAGGAATTAGAAAGAACTTTTTGAAACTCTTTGTGTGGAGCACAGCTCTTTATGGTAGCGAAACGTGGACTTTAGGAATACCGGAAAGAAAGAAAATTGAAGCATTTGAAATGTGGTGTTACAGAAGAATGCTGAAAATTAAGTGGACAGACAAAGTAAGAAATGAACGAATTTTGAAAATGATGGGTGAGAAAAGAAGTTTATGGAAGAAGCTTACAGAAAGAAGAGACAGGCTGGTAGGTCATATTTTGAGACATGCTGGATTGGTTAACTTGTTAGTGGAGGGAACAGTCGAAGGTAAGAACTGTAGAGGAAGACAGAGATTAGAATATATGAAACAGATAATTGAGGACGTGGGCTGTAAGGGGTATGTAGAAATGAAGAGGTTAGCACAGGATAGGAAAGGATGGAGGATTGCATCAAACCAGTCGAAAGACTGACGACAAAAAAAAAAAAAAACACTGAGAGAAAGCATTCTATTTCACAAAGTGAAGTGAATATACTCTGTAAAGTGTAGACTTTGCTCAGAACAAGGTCTCATAACTTTTTGTCACTGCACAAGCATTAGACTTGGCCTTTTTTACAAGAATTAGTTTTGTGGGATTCATTATTAGGTTTCCTGATTTCTTGATTGATCTAATAGTTGATTCATTGTTATTAAAAGTAACTACTCACCAAGACCTAAACTGTCAAGAATTTCAGTTTTACTTTATGTGGCATAAGGACTTTGTAAATTAATTTTTTATGTATGAAAGGAGACTTTCTCAGCATATAATTGCAATGAAGTCCTCATGGGTGTATCGCCGGATTGCGTTGTAAAAACACGAAATTTCACACGTGAGGAAAACGGTGGAGGCAGCTGTCGACGTATGGTGTTTTTACAATACAATTCGGAGATACACCCATAAAGACTTCATTATAACTTTTTTTTGGCCTTTAGTCGAAATAATAACAAGGAGTTGAAAGGACGCATGTTATTCACCCAAAAATAATGTATTGTGGCGATTGAATAAATCGAGCGGCACATGTAAGCAGGTGGCTTTCATCAAAGAACATGTTTCAAACCCATTGAGGTGGCAGTCTAGACAACAATAAGGCAAAGGATATACAATTGCCTTTTGATAACTGCTAAATAAATAGGTATTCAATTGTTAAAATTACAATAACGTTATTTTCGTATCAACGAATAATCAAATTTTCGGCCGCAAATACAGGAAGTTGTCACAATTACTTTATCTTCAAATACAGATGACGTGTGCGACACAAAAAAAGTGAGGTTTTGAAATTTGTAAAGGACAGTAGAGCTAAAAAAAAAGTCTACAAACAGCACACAGACATGGACTTTAGGCGGGGGGGGGGGGGGGGTATAAGGCCAAAAAACCGACTTTAGAGGGGGTGTAACTGCTCTTGCTCTTGGAAGGATGAGACCGAAAAAAAAGGGCCTCAAGAAACTGCGAGGTCGATTAGCAAGGGTTGAGGGGGGTCTCATTAAAATCTAACATCATTTTAGGGCGGGGGAGGTCCAGCCAGATCTCACCTGATGGGGGGGGGGGCGGGGGGAGTTACCTGAATTCCAGAAAAACACCTCACGTCTTTAATGAACGCCCCTTTACAAATGACAGAGGTTGACAAAAACTAATGTTTATTCACACAAGTCAAATGCCAACTGCAAGGGTACAGGCTAACAGTGCAATACATCCAATAGAGACTGAGTGGGACAGGAAAAAGAACGACGGGGTAGCAAGTCACACAGACTGACACACGTTTTTGACACATTTTGCGGTTCCACTTAATTTTGTGCGGGTCTACCAGTCTGTCTAATGATCCCACTTTGCTGGATTGCAATCCCTACTCAACAGTGAGGAACAATCACGAAATTCAAATAATTGTCTTCTTTGGAAGCAAAAATAAAACAGCAAAGTGACGTTCATATGATTAAAAATTATTCAGAGTTTGTATTAATAACTGAAATTTTTTTCCCCAGCAACTGTGATTTAGTAGAGCCTTCAAATTAGACAATTCCTTACACATAATGTTTCAAGCTCACAGCACAAGAATGAAATTATGCGACATATCACATTAATCAATTCAAATTCAGTCTATTCTGAAACATGCTTTATGGCATATGACACTCTTCTGAGATAAAATTTCACTTCATCAAAATCTGAAGAAAAAAAACAAAACATTTTAGTTCTAGAGAAACCATGAATGGAAGATTCCATTCCTATTCTCTGATTTGTAACATTTATCATCAAAACAGTTTAACTGAATCCCAGATTAAGTGATCCATTAAAAAAAACCTGTAATACCTAAACAAAGACCATAAAAGACAACAAAGGCATATTAATTAAACTATATAAACTGCAGATGGTGTCAAAAGAAAGCATTCAGTAAAATATTGACATCATACATGCCCTAAGTGAATCAAGTAAATTTGTTTATGCATGGTTACACATTTTAAAAACAATAATTAAACCTTTCTGAATATGTGCAATATCAATTTTAAGGAGTTTATTCATTTACATTTAGAGAAGACATATTAATAAAAAATAAATTTATACCGAATTTTATTTTAAATCGATCAGGATCAGGTAAACAGCAGTACAATAATGTAGCAACATATTTTACTATGTGAAGGTGGAATTGTACCATTTTGATCTCTGTCCATGCCATAATGAGGCCAAGTTCATTAGTGTATTCTATAAGCATTTGGACTGTGACCTTACAATTAATAGTGTTTTGTAATAATTATCATTAAACGAATCAAATGATATGGAGAGGTAAAAATTGTAAACTTTAATGATGCACATAAATTGGAGGTAACTAAGGCAATAGGTATCTTAATAACAATTTTACATGAAATCTACTATAAAAAAAACCTAAAATCAAATTAATTCTTGAATTAATTTTATTTTTTATTTTTTTATTTTACAAATGGCTTTAAAATGCTATATGAATAGATGAATGCAGGACAAATTTAGTCTATAAAATGCTTTGTTTAAAATGTATACTCAACGAAGTTCTAGTGATATGTATGAATTGTTGAATATTAAAATAATGTAACTAAGTAAAAGAAAGCGTGTTCTACGCCAAAATAAATAATAAAGGAAAGGGAAAGCAACCCATCACATATTAAACTTGATGGCTGCGATGAGAGAAAACACGTAAGGCAGACACACAAATACAATATTTTGGTATTAACCTTCTCCATGTAATAGGGAATGTGCCATTTAGTTTTGGACATACGTGCACACAGAACATCACCCCATGACTGGCTAGGTAGTGGGAGAACTGCTAAGGAGTGCACTATTGATATATCAGCAATGTCTGAGGTAATTAATTGCAGGCGATGGTAAAATGAATATATATAACAAAGGGTACCTAGTATTGATGCAAAAAAATTATTACTAGTTAAAATATGTAAGTACAAATGGAATTAATTGAGTTTAAAATAGATGTGAAATAATCAGAAATGACTAAGAAATTCAAGGTCAGTGATGGATGATTGGGGAAAATTTAGAACAAGGTATAGCCTTGTTAAAAGAAAAACAGTATAAAAAGTAACTCCAAAAGTTTAGTGTTTTTGATAACATATAAATAAATTGATTAAACCATAGAGCGGTACTTCTAAATAATTTCACAATATCACTGAAACTATACTACTATATTATAGCCTACTGTTTTTTCTTTAATTTTAATTTTGCTGATTTTCAGTAATGGACAGTAATTTTGTTCTCATCTTAGGTCAAGAGAATTTCTTCCTGACCCCAAATACTTCCACAGCAGGAAAATCAGGTCAAGCACAAGATTCAAGAGACATAAGAATATTTTATTATTTCCACATGTCAATTATATGTTTCACTTTATTCCATTTTTCAGTTCTTCAGACTTTTGTGTATTCTTCTAAAGTTTTACCGACATAATTAAAAATAAACTGGGCTTCTTGAAAATCTCCTGTTGAATGTAATACTGAAAAGTTAACAAGGATTACAGAATAATAGTTTTCTACCTTTTATCACAACCTTCTACATGAATCCTGAAGAAGACATGAAAGAAACAATACATTTGTAAGTGTACAATATTAAGAATGCACTCTTTATATTGAGAGTGGAGAGGAGAACCATAGATCACAATAGTGATAGCAACAAAACAGACAAATAACTATTTCAAATTTTTGACACATAACCTAGGCCCATTGTACCTACGAACACAAGTTGTAGATATAACAGTGATCTGTAAAGTTCTTAGCTTCAGTCACAGTTGGTGATGCAGGTTAATAATGTTTTTAACCTTAAATTATACACCGCATGACAAAAAAAAGTGCAGCACCTAGAAGGGAAGCAGGAAATGGAATGAAACTTTATGGATGGAGAGGGTATGTGATGTTATTCCAGTGATACAAAATTGATTCAAATTTAGGAACTTGGAAGTATGAGCACACTTATCAGTAATACTCTACACCCCCTCTGGCCTGGATGGATACACTGATTCAGTTGGGAAGAGGTCTCACTACTGTTGTAACTGGTCCTCGGTATCTTGTATACTTGCACCAGGACAGAGTTGACGTCCGAGTTGATCCAACACGTGTTCTATCAAGGACAGTTCATAGAGACATGTGCCATGTGTGGACAAGCATTGTACTGTTGAAAAATGGAATGATAGGTAACACGTGAGGACACGGGATGTCGGTGACATACTGTTGTGCCATCACAGTTCCTTCATCACTACTGGCCACGTCTGAAGTCATACCCGATGGATCCCCACACCGTGACATCAGGAGTAACACTGCTGTGCCTCTCCAAAACATTGGAAGAATGGGACCTCTTCCCAGGTTGACACCATACTCGCTGACGATCATCCGAGGTAGTGCAGAACTGTGATTCATCACTGAACACAATCTACATCTACATCTATACTCTGCAAATCACAAATACTGTGGGTGGCAGAGGGCCATGCCATTCAACAGGAGTCCATGATTCCTGGTCTTGGCATCACTACAAATGCAGCTGTTTGTCTTGTGGTGTTAACAGCAGGATATGCACGAGATGGTAACTCCCTAGTCTTTAACCGATGCTGCGGGAAGACACAGAATGTTGTGGGATGTACATTACTTGTTCTCGGATGGCAGGTGCAGATGTGAAGGGGGTTATGATGTGTTTGGTGCACAATGAGGCCCCTTTCAAACTCTGTCAGGAGCTGATAATTTTGACGCACACACGTACACAGCATTTTTTTTTTTTTTTAAATCTGCTTAACGTCTCTCTAACAGCGAGGTCTTTAGAGACGGGAAAGGATGGGGGCAAGGAATGGGAAGGAATTCGACCATGGCCTTTTGAAGGAAGCATCCCGGCATTTGCCTGGAGTGATTTGGGAAACCATGGAAAAGCCAAATCTGGATGCCCGGACGGGGATTCGAACCGCCGTCCTCCCGAATGCGAGGCCAGAACGCTAGCCATTACACCACCACACTCGGCAAGTACACAGCATCTCCATCTACTTCGCAGTAATTACTCTCAATGTCTGACTCTGTTCACGTTCTTTGTATACACTACCAGGCATAGCAACAACACTAAGCACGGACATATTTTTTTTTTTTTTTTAACTGCTTTACGTCTCTCAACAGCGAGGTCTTTGGAGACGGGAAAGGATGGGGACAAGGAATGGGAAGGAATTCGGCCAAAGCCTTTTTGAAGGAAGCATCCTGGCATTTGCCTGGAGTGATTTGGGAAACCATGGAAAACTCAAAATCTGGATGCCCGGACGGGGATTCGAACCGCCGTCCTCCCGAATGCGAGGCCATAACGCTATCCGTTACACCACCATGCTCGGTAAGCACGGACAACTGTGTACTCTGGTGACTGTTCTACTTATCACAGAGAATTGCAACTCTAATGATTTACATACCCACTGATGGTTTGTATGTGTATGAAGTTACTTTGACATCCGACCGTGTCTTTTTTTTTCCTGGCAAACATAGAGGAAAAAATGTCATTAAAAAACTTGTATTTGTTTGCACAAAGCAAATTTCTGCGAATTTCCTCACTTTATCAATAGCATCACAATCTATGGTAAAGGCTAAGAACTGTTCAGCAAACTCATACCTTTCCCGACAATGGGTCAACTTGAAAATTTCAGTAGCTATGTTTCTGTGTAAATTTTATGTTTCAATGCGCTTATATCATTCAAAAAGTCCAGTAATGTTTTCTTTCCCCATCACTCAATTATGTAAGCAACCTTTCCTTCCTATCAAAGTTTTTTTTTTTTTTTTTACCTATGGCTTTACGTCTCTTCGAGGTCATTAGGGCTGGATGGGATTGGGAACAAGGAATGGGAAGGAATTCGGCCAAAGCCTTTTTGAAGGAAGCATCCCGGCATTCGCCTGGAGTGATTTGGGGAAACCATGGAAAACCCAAATCTGGATGCCCAGTTGGGGATTCGAACTGGTTTTCTCCCGAATGCGAGCCCCGAATGTTAACTGTTCACCCACCACATTTGGTCCTATCAAGGTGTCCTGACAAATTCTGATTTGCAAGTATAGGTGATGCTACTGGAAAATGTGAAATTTAAATTAAAAGAAATGGTGATCATCACTCTCAACAAATGAATATAAACTCAAATAATATTCTATACATTTTGCTTATCATCACAGCTTAGAATAACTGACATCACTATCTTTCGGCAAAGCCAAGAACTTTTGAGATCACTCTCATTTCCTAACTCTACAACCAACCTTCAATTCACAAGACTACATATGGGTGGAAGTAGTAGTTAAATAATGCTAAACTAGATTTGAAGGTTATAAATTTGAGATTAATGACTTTTGGCACACATTTATAAATTCTCATAAATGGAAAGTTATTGAATATAAAGTCATAATTGTCCTGACAAAGGTTTGCCTGCCTACTAAATTTTTGTAGTTTTTGGAGGAGCTGAATAAGTGTTTTGTTTTGTTGCTACCATTGTAAATGTGTGTAGTTTACTTGTGTCTGTAATTCTTATGTTTCTGTGAAATTTTGCATCTTTGTACAACAGTTAAATGCAGCATGTCTTGCACACTGTCACCTATGGAGTCCGGGAGGCTGTGTATAACTGTAAGATCCTCATGGTCCATACCATAAAGCACACAGTTAAATTTCTTGTGTGATGAAGACTGGCATGTGCAGCTAATAGATATTCAAGGTTTTTGGTAATGACTGTTCGTAACTGTTCATTATTGTTGTTTTTTTTTGTTTTTTTGTTTTTTTTTTGTTTTTTTGTAACTGCTTTACGTCTCTTTTTAACATCGAGGTCTTTTAGAGACGGGAAAGGATGGGGGGCAAGGATGGGGGCAAGGAATGGGAAGGAATTGGGCCATGGCCTTTTGAAGGAAGCATCCCGGCATTTGCCTGGAGTGATTTGGGGAAACCATGGAAAACCCAAATCTGGATGCCCGGACGGGGATTCGAACCGCCGTCCTCCCGAATGCGAGGCGAGAATGCTAACCGTTACACCGCCCCACCCGGTTTCATTATTGTAGACAGTTAATATTTGTCTATGTAAGCTGCATATATGGGATATTAAATAATGTTTTTTTTTTTTTTTTTTTTTTTTTTTTAAAAAGGAAAATAGTGGCTAATGTAGAATCTCCAAAAAAACACCAACCCATCTGTATTTTATTACTATGAATTTGCACAGCAAAATGTGATAGACACACAATAAACCTCAGCCCAAAATCCTAAGTCGCTCATATTTTGATACTATCCCCAAACATGACATGAAACTACCAAATCCTCACATATAACCTGATCTCTTCTCCAGACCGCTGAGATTCGACTTAGAGTTCTGGTTCCATTTATTCATGTCGTTCACTTCAACCTCTTCCTCTTCATTTCACCCTCATGTCAATACTTACATTCCATAGATCACTCGCCAATTTTGAAACTTTTCCTTCACAATATATGCCTCTGCATAATGTACAACAATAACATTTCCATTTGTTATAATGACATTTATTTTTTACTTTATCTAACTCTTAGATCAAAAATTTCTCTGCAAGTTGAGCAACTAACTTTAAAACATCCTACAGCAGCCACACAACATATTTTTTTCTCTTTCATAATAACTTTTTCAAAATTTACTTTTTGGAAGTAGATATGTGAGAGAGAAAAAAAAGGTTGAACAAAAAACAAACATAACATTTAAAATAAAAAGGTTTTGAAAAGCATGCACAATGAACTAATTGCTGGTATCTGTTTAAAGATCAACTTAGCTCTAAGCAGTCCACAAAATGTAAGGGAACAATGGTAAATAAATATCAAAATGGGAAAACTTCTCTTCACAGATGATTTTCATGCCATTGGAAATCTCTCACTTTACAGTACTGAACTGCCCATCTTGAAAGTGAACTTTTCATGGATTTTGAGAATATTTGCTAAAAAATTACTATCAATGACCATGCAAACATTATAGAACACCCACTTGCAGCAGTCACATGACAATGGTAGCAGACACTTTTACCACTGAAATGTCAATTTAGTAATGGTATCACTCGGTTAGTTTCCCAAAAAAACTCGGAGAAAGACTTTATTGTTACACTTTTTATAACTTTGGCAGGAAAGATATCTGCCTGCAGTTCTACCATAGATAATATTTTGTATCTTATAAATGACAATATTACGTAAACTATTCATAATATCTAGCTAAGATTGTGCCAAGGAATGGGTAAAGTTTCAGTTTTTAGGAACGCACCAGTCCATATATCAACTGCCCAAATTTGCATGTGAAATATTATTCCTCTTAAAGCAAGTCAGGAAATATATGAAGCCTACACAATATTTTCTTAAGAAAATAATATTTTCATCAGCTCAAAAGAAGTCATCAATTACCGCACTGTTTGCATACTACATTAATCAATACTTCACAATATTTATATGAAAATAGAAAACACAAAATATAATCAAATGATTTCTTACTGCTTTAAACCTTCACGAGTGTGATAAGAGATATTTCAGAGGCCCATTAAACCTGTTTGTTTTCATATATAAACCTTTTCTTCAACAAAGCAAATTTCAAGAGCAGGATTTCCAGAAAAAAAAGTATATATCATAAATATCTCTTGAATATTCAAACAGCCTCAAATTTCATGTGTAAACAAAAGTTTGTTTCAGTTATTAAGAGCATGCAGCATTTTTTTTTTTTTTTTTTTAAAAGTTGCAATGAATTCCAAATTTAAAGTGCAAAGAGTTTAGAAAGACTGACATTATTTTATTGCTATGAATAGTTTCTACACACTGGTAATGAACTCAACAGTTCAGATGATTCAATTTTCCAACTGCAGCTCAGGCTTGCATGCATCAGTCTGTCATAGCCACACAGGTTTATTGACATTAAGGATTATAATAATTATTGGAATAATTACTATGATTTTAGAATAATAATTCTAGTTATTCTAGTTAATATTTTGATAAATGTGCAATATTCTTAAATAGTAATTTCCATGTACTTTATGTGTGCCATATAAATGTTTGAATATCAAATTTCACATCATTTTTATATTTTTTCATCCACAAAATTGCTAATACATTTTCCTGTTCTCTCTGGTAATTAGAGAGCTTTAGGATTTTTGTTTCTAAATTGCCATTCTTATACCCTAGGTTCTGCTTGCACTGCAACCAATCGTAACTAATTTTGCCAAATGAATGATATACACTCATTGGCATCCATCTAAAAGATGGATATGATAATAATGAGGAGGAAAATGCTTTAAGGAAATGATACAAAGGAATGATAGTGAAATTCAACATAACGTTTCTAGCACTTAACATAGATGACAGCGGCTGGGATCGCCGAACATAAAAAATATGAATATGTGTAATGCAATATTTCGATATTGAAACTTATTGTTGCAAGTGGCTGAGACATTTAGTGAGGAGACTGGATGTGATCACACAGTCGCCTGCTGAATGATTGGTGAGTCCATGTAGCAAGGCTATGTTGGTGGTGGACCAGGAGGGGGGGGGGGGGGGAGAGGAGGGGACAAGAAGAAACTGAATCTATGATTGATAAACATAAAAAATAAATAGAAAATATTAAAATATACATCTATGTGAATAAATAATGATAAGTGCCATGTCTAATGGGATGGTTAGTAATAACTACTGGGTCTGCTGGGCAGTCCATGCTAGTTTTCACAGTCTGAACAATCCAAACAAATGTTTCACAATGAGAGCTGTCACATTCTTTCCTGAAACCACCCCTCCGAATTTCAAAGATGGGAACTACCTTACCAACGTATCTCTGATACTGGTCATCCTCCTGGCCTCAATCACCAACAAGAGCCTCTCAGTAGACCTATCACTTATTATTATTTATTCAGAAACATATAATTTATAAATCCTAAATTTAATATTTTCTACTAATTTTTTCTATTAATATTTATATAATCTTGCATTCATTACTTTGATGATGTTCCTCCAACTCCTATGATAATATTCACCAGAATGTTCAGTATTTCCTTGCCTGCACTCCCCCCCCCCCCCATTCTCCCAACCACCCTGGCCTTTCTACTTGGGTTCCCAATTCACCCAATGCACATCGGTGTGATCACATCTGGTCTCCTCACTGAGTGTCTCATCTACTTGCAAGAATAAGGTTCAATATCGAAATATTGAGTTACATGTTTTTGTCTTTTTTGTGCTAGTCAATCCAAGACATTGTCTCTATAGTTGGTGTTGGGTTGACTTTCCCTACCCTTCCTTAGTTAAAAGAAGGATAATTGTGATAAACAGTATCTTAAGTGTACTACCACTATGGGCATAAATGATTCATATAAGTTTCATCTTTTAAAACTATAAACATGTTTTACCATGTGGAATTATCTTTATAATACACTAAAGCATACAGTTCAATATCCTTTACAATTATGGTCTCAGATAATCTCAAAAACCATGATGGTGCAAACTCCGCATCTCTCTTTATATACAAATTGAATATTTGAAAACTTGTTACTGAATACCTTAATCAATTTTCAAGATGCATTTTGAGGGTGCTTCAACTCACTTGTTTTTATGTTGTAATGGTAAGAACACTTCAATATTTTTTTTAAGATAAGTTATGTGTATCATAAACCAGTTACGAATATCAGTGTTGCAAAAGCTATGGATATATAGTAAAAGCAAAAATTACCTGCTTCACTTAGAAGCTCATTTCAACAGATTCAGCTTATTCAAACATAAGAAATGAAAATTAAATTGTTCTGCACCAGCTGAGAAATTAAAAACCACAAAAAAAAGCTGATGCAACAGTGAGAGTAAGTTTATAACTCAAGTTGTTGATGGGATGATTCGTAATTTTTTTTTTTAACATATATTGTGGCAAATGATGAATCGTGTATTAGGATTGTAATCTTAAATCTACTAAATGAAATTGAAACACATGACTAAAAAAAATTCTTTGTTATTAAGAATTCATAACGATGGAGCAGATGCCGAAGTGATAATTTCCTTATACATCTACTAATGAACATTTTTGCTTCAAATACTTTACAATCAGAGATATAATGTTCTTTGCTTCCCAAAACAGCTTATTCCAATCACTTAATGCCTTCCTTATGGTAATTTCCACAGACACATCTAGCTGCACTGCTTTGGACCCTCACTGTATTTCCTACTAATCCTCAAGCACTTGGTTCCCTTGGACAAACAGTGAATTCTACGCAGATGTACTTGAAGCTCATTTTGTGGAAATGTGAGAAAGAAAATAACACATTTATTGAACAAATTATGGTTTCTATTATAGGACAATGCATGGATATCTGGAGTTGTTGTTGCATTGGAATTACCGACTAATAATAACAGTGGAACAACATTCATACTTTTTTTTTTTAACTGCTTAACGTCTCTTAACAGTGAGGTCTTTAGAGATGGGAAATGATGGGGGGGGGGGGGGCAAGGAATGGGAAGGAATTTGGCCATGGCCTTTTGAAGGAAGCATCCTGGCATTTGCCTGGAGTGATTTGGGAAACCACGGAAAACCCAAATCTGGATGCCCGGACGGGGATTCGAACCGCCGTCCTCTCGAATGCGAGGCCAGAACGCTAACCGTTACACCACCATTCTCGGTAACATTCGTACAAACTGAACTTATTACCTTGGATTTCTGAACTTAGCACACCCAGTATTCAAAATACATGTGTGGAAAGAATTTATGTTCAAATGAAGTAGTGAAAAGTTATAAGGTCATAGTATTACAATTGCTGTTACATAATTACTATTTAATCTACCAACGAACAAAAAAAAAAACACAACAACAAAGTGTGCAAATTTTCATTTTACAAAACGTTTGTACGACTGCTATTCGTACACATAAAAGGCTTTCAAGAAAGAATCTTTCCTAGATTCTTGAAAGATATTAGGATATCTGACACAGTGTGCCAATATGTCCATGACCATATTCATTCTCTTTAATGCTTGTATCGAAGATGGCCTACTCTCAAACTCTCTCAAATCAAAAGATGGCACAAAATCCTACAATGTTTGTTGTATAGTGTTCATGATTAACATATCAATTTTTAAAAATAACACACACAAATATGAAATAGGCCAATGCACATGGCTCAATTATGTGCATACAAATTGAAACTTCCACAAGTTTTTCATATTCTTTTGGCTATTGATTACTATTCTAAAATATGATTATATATATATTTCCAATATAGTTCACAATGGTTTACTTCCACCACCTCGACCTCTCCCACTCTATTCTCCACGGAGTAGCTAGCCATACAGTAAGCTATGGTGTGTGCACATCCCCTTGCCAAATGGCCCAATCCTACCAACACGAATAAGGTTTTTAAACCAAAATATTGTAAATTTTTTCATATTTTTGTGTTTGTTTGGCACTCCTGCCTTCGTCTGTAGTAAGTGACTGATTATTTTCCTTATCTTTCCATATTATCATTGCCTAATGGTAATTCTACTGTCACCACTATCCAATTACCTGCTTCATACACTCTGTTTACCACCACAATTCTTCTCTTCATCTGTCCCATCAATTAACAAGTATTATATTCTTCTTCTTCTTCAAGGCTTAAACTATTTATGGTTTGTTCCACCTTCACTCATTTTTTTATGTCCATCATTTCTAACACTGACCTATCTTCCTTTTTTTTTTCTTTACTTATGGCTTTACGTCAATGACAACTTCATTAGAGGTGGGATGGGACTGGGGACAAGGAAAGGGAAGGAATTCGGTCATGGCCTTTTAGAAGGAAGCAACGTGGCCTTTCCTACTTCCCTATTTTGTTTTTTAATTTAATGTTACCTTTGATGGTCTGGTGTCTACCATACATGTTCCATCCATTTCTTCCAATACTTAATTACTTCCTCATTTAGGTTAAAAATGTCCAAATCTTCCCTTATCTCTTCACTTCTTTTCTTACCTGACAAAATTTACTGATCTACAGTTTTCAGAAATCTCAGCTGGTTCTATCCACTTTGTTTGTTGTTTAGTCAATGTCCATGATTCACACCCAAGTAGTAACATTGGTACAGCGATAACTTTATAAAATATTGTCATGTATTGTCCAGTGTTTTTAAATTTTTTTTTGATTACTCCACACAGGTGTTGAAATTGTCATTGCTGCTGAAGCTGATGTCATATTTTAAATATACAAATTTGTTGTATTATTCGGTCATTAATAACAATCTTAGACCAGATTGGTTCATCTCCTTTGAATGCCATTACTTTCATTTTCTCTGAGATTTTAAAATCATAATACCTTGATATTTTTTCAATTAAAAATAACCCTCGTTGCAAATAATCTACCATCTAAGCTAAAATCACCAAGTTGTCGGTGAAAAGCATTGTGCCTAATACTGCATCATTAACTTTAAAATGATTTGGTACACATTTCAGACTTTTCCAAATGACATCTTCAATTAAAATGTTAAAAAGAAAGAGCGATAGTGGACAGTTTTTTTTCACTCCTCACTTTGTTTCAACCTGTTCACTGCCTTGCAAGATTTTAATATACCTGATGTTATACAAACTTTGTATTACTCTTACTATTTGTTGGGGGGTAGCCTTTGTCTATTATAATCTAAAACAAATTTATTCTGTTCACTGTATCAAAAGCTTTTTTACACTAAGCTGAGTTCTTAATGTTTTTCTATCAATTGTGGCATACTGAATATGCAGTCTGTACATGACCATTCCTATCAGAGCCCATTATGTGCATTATTCATGACAGCTTCTTTCTATCTTTTCACTATTTTTGTAAATATGTTGTATATGGTACCCAGCAGACTTGTACCTTGATAATTTTCAGTTTTCGACCTATCCCCCCTCCTTTTTTTTTAAAAAAAAAAAAAATATATATGGGACACTATAGCTACTTTCCACTCCTTTAGTATATATTCACAGGCCAAAAATTTAAAAAAAAAAAAAAAAAAAAAACGTAATAAATGAATTTTAAATTTATTTGATGACAACTTAAAGTAGTTCTGTGTTCAGGTCATCCCAACCTGGCATATTTTTATTTTTTAGTAATACCAATACTTTGTCTAACTCACTCAATATTGTGGGATCTACATGTTTGTTGATTTCTGCAGTGAAATCTGTTCTTGTTTGATCTTAGTGTTTACCCATCTCTCAGGTATGGGATTGTGAATCAATTTTTCTTTTTCTGTCTCAGCACTCTGTAAGCTCATTCCTAATTCCTACCATGGAGATCATGTTCTATGTTATTTGTGTAATCCTGCCAGCTTTGTTTCCTTATCTTTCTTACTTCTCTCCTGAATATAACTCCTCTTCTTTTGTACTCTTTTTTTTTTTTAATATTGCTTAATGTTGAATTTTCTAATTGTTTTAAATATGCCTCTTTCCTATCTTTAATGATCTTTGCAATATTATCGTTCCATACTTTTAATCCTTGTTTAGCATATCTTTGCCTCCAATTTCCTAAAGTATCCAATGCTACCACTGTAATTATGTTTTTAATTATTTAACATTATTGATTAATATTACTCTGCACCAGAATATTTGCTAGAATGTGATAAGTTTTTGTTGGTAGAGAAGATGTAAACTTTCTTCTTTTAACAAATGTTCTTTAAATGTCCCAATTACCTGTTTTGCAGTTGGCATTGCCTTGTACCATCTCTTAGGTATTTAAATTTTGTAACGTGATCACTGTAGATATCTTTGCCTCTGTATAATCTGGTGTCATGTACAAGCTTTGCTGTAATTTTCTAAAGTGTAATAAATTACTGATCTACTGCCTTGGCAGCTCCATGTGAATTTGCATATTTCTTTATTTCTGGGAATGGTATTTGTTATTACTTGCTCTATATGTAGTCCCATTACATTCTGTAAACCACTATTCCCCACTTGAGCATTTAGGTGCCCCACTATTACTATATCTTTGTTGGTGGTATTCAGGGATTCTTGCAGATTATCTTAGAAAATCTGTGCATCTACCAGTCATCCTTCTGGACTGTATACCTCAAATAATGTCAAATCCCATTTCTTGATTTTGATTCTGAGCTTCACCATACAGCCATTAATCCAGTTAATTCTAGATTTCCATTGCCTCCTAATCATTATAGGTACTCCTGATCAGGCCATCTTATCTTGTCACACACCATTACAAACCATGATGTAATAATAAAACTCTATGCTACCTTTCAAATTCTTCTCAATTTCTGTTATTAGAGCCATATGTATCTTCATATCTTCTAATTCTTTCTGACATTTTGCTTTTTTATTATACAAATCGCTGTTGTTCCATACTGCTATATTTATTTCCTGTCCTCTTCTGAAATTGTTAGTAATTTTCCTCACTTTTTAAATTAAACGAAGATACATCTGGCTTCTATTCTCTGTGTGAATATTGCGAGTAGAAGGAAGACTTCCCCATTATGCGTTACCAAATCAAAGCTGGGAAAATACATGGTTTAGCTGCTGTCTTTAAACCATGAGGGTTTGTTTCTCTTAGCTACAATGTCCCAGTTTTAAGGTGCAAAGGCATAACCTTTAACAGTCTTCATCTGTTACATACTAGATGAGATGCATTGACCAAAGACTTCACAACTTTCACCTTTATTGATGTGGAAGTATGATTTGTTGGGAAAGCTGCTAAGAAGATCTCAAGTTTTTGCTGCTACAGCATATTTGACTTAGGTTGGGACCCTGGACCCATGTCTTTAAATGTGACTCACCATTTTCTCTTTTTTTGTAGGGATCTTTCACAAACTTCATTCTTTGCTCATCATTTCCAGAACATACGTATTTACACTTTATCTGCACACTTAATTTTAGCATCTTTTTAAATATTTGTCTTCCTTCTTCTGTTACTCTCATAGAATGAGCTTCTTGTCCATAAAATTCTGAACACCATAAATAACAGTTTTATAATTTCCTTTGTGCTATAGTAATGACTGATGGAATACCAGTAGTTTTTTTTTTTTTTTCAAGATTACTATTAACTAGTAAATTCATATGGTTTGGGACAGTGTTTCAATTTTCTGTGCATTCCGCCTCTGTCATGGCAGGCTCTACAATTTAATGCAGAATCTGAACTAAAGATATTACCGTTTCACTGTTTGTGAACATTTTATTTCCTATATATACATTTCTGATAACTGGTAACAGTTATTATAATTATTTTTGCAGTAGTGTATGAACTTTCATCTTGCTTTTGTTGATATTTAATTCCTTTCACAATATTTTATTCATGCTACTTTCTGCATTCTCGCTCTTGTCTACAAAGGAGACATCATCTCAAAAAAATATTTTATTCAGATTCTTTTGATTTGAATCATTATGCTAAATTCAAGTTAGCTTCCAAGGATGGCCTGATGCTTGTCTTTCATGATCTTCTACTTTTCTTGTAAGTCATTTGATTTTATCAGTAAGATTATGGTTACTCACCAAAATTTGTAGTAAATGGTCTAAAGTCAATGCAAGGCTTTCTATAAAATTTGATCAAAGTATGAGCAGCAGGTGGGCTTCAGAAGACACTTCTAATATGCAAAATATATACTTTCCATTATTAATTTGAAAAGGGAAGAGAAAGCAAACCCATTACTTCCCAAAGTTGATGGTAGGCGGGATATAATGACCAAAAAAGGTAAAATTTCTGGCCTTGCCCAAACTCATGGAGATAGAAATTGATACAATTGGCTAGATCAGCATTTAAGCCTTTGGTAAACACGGGCACCTGAATGGTTTATTGTCAACTGATTGATTCAAATCAATGGTTGTGGAAGAGACAAAAATAATAGTGTTGCAAACATTATTGGCAAAAAAAATAAATGTTTATAAGGTCATTATTAAAATAATAATAATAAATAGGGAAAATATAATTAATAAAATACAATAATAATATAAATAAAAAATTAAAAAAGTGATAGCTTTACTGCGGTGGGATGGGAGAGAAGGATGTAGCAGACAAACCTAATTTCTAGAATATACTGGTAAACTCCCACCTACAGAGTTTAGATGGAGACACGATTCCAGAGGGCTCTGACTGTGAAACAGTTACAGCCATATGAGACTGAAAATCTGAAAGATTTTAAAAATATCTTAATGCGATTCAGAAGAACATTAAGTTGGATAATGAAAGTCGCCTTTCCTACTTAGACATTTTCTTATAGAGAGGCAGATGGCACCTTGGGCCATTCTGAGTATAACAAAACCATGCTTTTGGCCCTCTACCTCAGCATGCATAGCCAATACCTCCCAGCCAAATGCACACCACTGAAAATGTTAGTTTATGGTGGCTGAGCAGCCTATGATGATGATTGTCTATCAGCAGAACTGTGTCATCTCCACGATTGTCTACAGTGATCCAAAAATAAGTGCATCTGCTAGTCCAGGGAGGAAGAAATCATGGCAACAGGAAGAGTCAAGCTTTCTCCTGTTTTACAGTAAGAATTGAAACTTTTAACTAAAAGTTGGTTTAAAAACGTTCTTCAATACAATCACAAAGATTATGACCGACTGCACTTACCCAGTGATGATCTATTGCTCCAAACATTCGGCTAGGAACAGTGCGAGCGACAAGATGTAGTCTTGAGTAATAGCAAACCAGTTACTGTTTGAAAACCTGTAGGCTTGCTAACACGCAGCTTAGATCGTTCAGTTTTATTATAATGTCGCGTTAAGATAGTATTTTGCCAAATGAGGCCTCGGGATTGTCTAAATTCGGCATTAAACAAACAATGGGAGCGTGTGATTCACTTTCATTTAATTTCTACAGCTAAAAGTTTGAATTTTGAACTATGGGGTGTGTTCTGGCTCAAACGGTTAATCGAACTTGCAAAAACATTTCTTTGGTAAAATTGTCTGATCGCCTGTGCAGTTTTCTGACTTTGCAAAATTTCGAAGAATATAGTTATCTAACGAGAATGGACTAGTGAACATCATTTGAACTTATACCTTTCCATAGCTTTTGGTTAAATAAGCTATGTGGTGGCCAGGTCATGATATTTAACCCTTTGACTGCTGTTGACGAGTTTACTTGTCATGCTGCCTGCTGCCCCCGTGTGCTAGTGACGAGTTTAGTCGCAGCCGCCGGTTTTCCCCTGAGCGCTGTTGACGAGTTAAGTCGCACCCATCTGCCGCTACCTGAGTGCTGATGACGAATATATACGCGCCACTACCCGAGTTGTACAGCGGACTTCACGCCCATTTTCTCAATAACCTTTCGCAGTTATGGTCGCTAGCTTATCGTTCGAATGTTTATCTGTTGGGAGCCTAGGCTTCGCTCTACAGTTCACTGTTCAATGGAAATTACATCAGTTTTCTTTGTGTCCTGTATTTTATAAAGAAAATGGCAAGACGTCGTAGGTGCATTGAGGAAGAAATCATGGAGATTCTTACGAGGAGCGACACTGAGGATTAACTACTTGATTTTGATGGCAGTGATAGCTTTTCCACAGAATCGGAAAGCTGTAGTCCTAAACCATACTCGTCAGCAGGGGTGACAATACAGTCTCATATTTCAATAAGAGGTCATAGTTGTTCTGAATTTGAAGAATCGGAAAGTGATAGTGAAACGCCTACGCAGAAATTACGTCTTGGCGATAAATCTGATTAGAAAGAAAATGATTTTCGTCGAGTTAGTCACGCATTTGATGATACACTATCAGGTCATGTGTGTCAAATAGGGAATGTGCCAAGTATTCTGTCAGTTTTCATGTTATTTTTTACAGAAGAACTGATGAATTATATAGCTGATGAAAAGAATCATTTTTATATAACCACTATGGAGAATAGTCCAGAATCAGTGCATTCTCGAATATCAAACTGGAAAGATATTGGATATGTTGAAATGTATTGTTTCATAGCTATTTGTCTTCTGATGCCTCGTGTGAAAAAAAATGAAAATTAGCGAATATTCGACCAGAGATCTTCTTCTAAATACTCCAATTGTTAGTGAACTTATGTCCAGATACCGCTTTTTGTTACACTGGTGAGGTTTCGTGAGATTTCGCCGGAACCTCCCCCCCCCCCCCCCATTTCATCTCACGTAATTAATGGACAGACATTTCACAGCTTTGAAATGTTGAAAAATCTGTTGAGTACTTATGTGGAGCAAATTTCATCAAAGAAACAAAATTATGTATAAGCGGGTAATTACAAATCACAGCAAACATTCAGTCAACATATTTTGGGAATCTGCATCTACAAAGATATTCCGCAAGCCAAATTTCGGTGTGTGGGGGAGGCTGCTTGCACAATTATCATTTTCAGGTGTTTTTTTTTATATTTGCGAATAGTGCGAGGAAAAATCAGATGCCTTCAACTCTCTGTATGAGTTCGAATATCTCTAATTTTACAGTCGAGGTCTGAATGCGGTATGTAAGTGTGAAAGTAAAATATTTCTAGTATCTTCTTTGAATCTACGGTCTTTAAATTTCAACAATAACACTCTAATACAGTAAGGAACCTATAGAAAATAGCAGTTGTTATAAACAGGTATGCAACAATGAATAGTAAACTATTGAGGTAAATTTAAGAATCACGACACTTTCGACATAAGCTGCAAAAATCAAGTAAAAACTACAAACAAGATACAATTATTAGTGACGAAAAATGAGGTTAATGATTCAGTTTGATTCTGCAGTAATTTATTTGCAGAGAAACTATGTAGTGAGAACGTTTATTCTGTATCAGCTGTGAGAGGTCACAGTGCTTCACCAGGAAAATTCAGTACTGAGCGGGTGGGACAGCGCGGGCCGCTCGTCCCCTGGAATAATCACTTAGCACAAGTAGCAGCGGCAGGTAGACGATCCGCCGTCAGCAGTTAAAGGGTTAAGTCAGAACTGTAACATCCTAGGCTACGCACGGTCAGAGCTAAGACAACGTGTTTATGCAGAACCCCACCATAAGCTAGTTTCTTACAAAGAGAAATGATGAATAATATACCAAAAATGCTAAAAGAATTTAAAATTAACATTCACAAAGGGGAAAAGTAGGCAGGTAAAAGAAAGAGGAAAAAGTGTATGTAGGGAAATTGTCACCAGGGTGTGCACTCCATCAGAATTAAATAAGTTAAATAATGACTGACAAAATTCTTTATACATGGTTCTTCAGGTTTTTTTTCTTCTTTAAAATGTTTTGATGACAAAAATATGACTAAAGCTGAATATAGTGACACTTTCAGAAATGCAACCAAGAGAATAAATTTACTTTTTCTTTTCTTTAATACAATGGCTATACAAGGTCACATATTGTTTAAGTTATGTGATAACCAAAACTGCTGGTTTCTCTTGTAAGTCATTATATTTGATCAAAAAAAAACAAAACACACACACACAGAGAGAGAGGAAAGGACAGAGAAAGAGTGTCGCTGGAAATATAGCTGCATTATAGAGTATCAATATAGAGTGAGGTAATTGTAGCCACAGAGGATGACAGTAAACTTTTGCTACAGTAATGTACCACATGTAATCTTGTGAAACAGATGACAATATAAATTAAAAACACCAGCACTCTTGGATTATCAACATATTTAGATTCCTCCATAGGAATGGTCTTAATGCATATATTTACCTTCTTATTTCCCATGCGTTTTGCAGTGTGGATGCTAATAGGTTCAAGTTTCCCTTTATTCACAACAGGGTTCTTGCCTGAAAATGTAATCTGATACGATTGTGTCATGCGATTCAAGAACTTCATAATCAGGTCCTCCCAACATAATGATGTCTCATCTGTATTAAGAACCTTTTTCAGCGTATCATTAAGACTAACCATCCTGTGACAACAAATTAACTTGTAAAATAATCATATTATAGAATAATTCTGTGATGTACAAATGAAAGTAATTAATCGTTATTACCTTTTTTTGAACCTGATAACTGCAGACAAGTAAAGGACTGATTTTCACAAAAATATTAAAAAGATCTAACTGTAGAAGTATTCAATAATCCTATGAAAGCAAAGTTGTATAAGGAAGTGTAAAATAAAGTAATAAACTTCACTCAAAACTGAGGGTCACACCATGCAAAAACTGTTCACTCGCAGCAACAGTTTAATGCAACTGACAGATCTAAGTCTCATAACGGAGAAACATGTACCATTTATCCAGGATGATCCAAATAATTCCATGAATAGAGCCATCCAAAAAGTTTATTCAGGGCCGCATTTAAGCATAGGCTACAAAGGCTGTAGCCTAGGGGCCCGCACCACAAAGAGGGGCCCCTCACCACCCACACAACTCTCGCCTGGGCAGGTAGTAGAGCTAAAAAAAAAAAAAAAAGGGTCGCCCATAAATTTTAAATTTTTTAGGTCGAATTTCGAATATTTCGAAATTTAAGAATCCAGGCACTGCCGACAGGGGGCCCGCACCACATGTATAGCTTAGGGGCCCACAGAGTCTAAATGCGGCACTGAGTTTATTACATCAGTTTGAACAAGTAATATGAAATGTTTTCACTCAAATGGTCTATAAAACATCCACGCTACCAGTCAGTTTCACAGTGTGCTTTAAACTGCCGTCATACCGGACATAAGGAAGCGAATGGGCCTAGGTTCAAGCTGCACACTGGGAGTACAATCTGTCCCGACTGCAATTTTCTGTAATTTATGAAGATGTATGCTGGGACAAACCCCAGTTTCTACCTAAAAAATTTCAAATTACACAAACAAAATTAGCACCAAGAACGAAACACATGCAATTCACAGTAACATGATACTTTCCAACCACAACAGGCTTAGCAAGCCAGCAGTGTAACGTACTACTCTAAGTGATCAAGACCATAACACCAGGAATGGTAGAAAGATTATATCCATGATGGAAATCAGTAGATAGACATATAACATCCTCACCATGAAATATGACCTCACATGGCTTGAAATATTGATTTTTGGTAGTTTGGATGAATTTAACTGAAAGCCTCTTTAATTTTTGTATTTTTTGCATGATGATGCTGTTCAACTATACTTCAAATCCATTACAACAGGCCAAACTAAAACGAATGCAAGAAATTAACTTTTTTTGTGTGCTGAAAAACTACCTTCAGGGGGGAGGGGGGGGGGGCTATTTCTGCCACAGTCTGATTGATTATAACTTAATTTTCTAAATGCTGCATACCAAATACTGCTTCTAGCTCAGACTTTTATCCAACATAGAGCCTGTTCAATATTACGAACTTACCATTACTTTTATCAGTTTACTTGTGGACCTCTGGCAAAATTTTATTTCATGATAGGAATTGTATGAGTTTTACTCTTGCTATATAGATGTTTCATTATATTTGTCGTCAAGATTACCACTACTTTGTTTAAAGCTACATATCACCATGGATTTTTAATTAAGGTAAAAGAGTGGTAAACAATTGCTTAGTATCAAACTAGAAAATTGGGAGGAAGCTTCAGGAATGCTATAAGCATAATGCCCAATAAATTTACAACATCAAATTCAGTTGTGGTTGCTGTTGATGAATTTACACCAGAATGTATATATAAATCAGACCCAAACTGTCTGTTATTAATCTGTCTTCTTCACTCTCTGAATCACAACTTTTAGTACTCTCCAGTGTCTCACTTTCTCACCCACTTCCAAATTTGACCAGACCACCCTAAGTACGTGACTCCTTAGCGTTCTGCTGCACACACCACTGGAGGTACCACTTTGCCTCCAAGAGCGATAGTCTGGGTACTCAGAATGACCTGGAGCCCAGTATCCAAAGATTCCAACCACCCTCCATTCTTGACCCACCACCTCTCCCACAAAACCACCCTTTCCAATTGTTTCAAGATCTGGTTTCCACCAGTTTGGCTTCTCCCAGTTCCATGAAATCACTACCCAGTGGCACCAATCTGATTCCTTCAGAAACCTAGGCCATCAGGGTGCTTTCCTCTAATCCAAACTTGATCATTCTACCAGCAGGTATGGGCTCAACGATGGTGATCATGAATTGTTGTGACTATGTTAGTGAAGCACTGTGTCAGTTGCCTGGCATTAACACATACCACCCGCTTAACCATGATCCCACACCTGTAGCCAGTGAAAGAATAAAGTTGATCCCTTCAAGGCCTCACTCATCATTCTGTCTCGCTCCTCACTCCAAAAAAGCTGCACACACCTTCCCTATGCCTATTTCCCAAAGTTCATAAGCCTGGCAACCATAGTTGGTCACTCCATAGTTGCTGGATATGATTTATCAACTGAATGGAACTCTTCCCTGGTGGACAAACATCTACAGCCCATTGTCAGCCAGCTTCCCTCCCACATCAAAGACACCTGACACTTCCTCTCTCGGTTGTTTACTGTGCACACACCTCTTCCCCCTGACTCCTTCCTAGTAACGATTGATGTGACCACCCTATTTACAAATATTCCCCACTGTCATGATCTCAGTGCCAAGCAACATTTTCTAGACCAGCGTCCCCCCAATAGCCTCCCAACCAGATTCTTCCTAATCACCCTGGCTGAGCTAATACTGAACAATAACTTTTTCTCATTCAATGATAAAATTTACCACCATGTTAGTGGCATGGCCATGGGCATCCATGTGGCTCACTCATACACTAAACTCTACTTAGGCTTCTTGGAATAGTTATTCTTAGCTGGAGCCCATCTGAAACCCCTTTTGTGGGTCATTGATGACTTTTTATGATATGGACCCATAGGGAAGACAACCTACACAGTTTCCTCAATAAACTCAGTACCACCAGCACTATGAAATTTACATTGGTTTACTCCCACACACATGGCACTTTCCTGGATGTTGACGTATCTCACACGAATGGCTACATCAACTCATCTGTCCAGAACAAACCCACCAACTTACAACAGTACCTTCATTATAATAGCTGCCATCCTCATCATGTCAAACCTATAGCCTGGGCATTCGGGGGAAGACACGTATATTCCAATGAACAGGCCCTCCAATAGTATTCTAGCAACATCTCCGAAGCTCTGATATCCCACAATTACCCACCAGATTTAGTTCAGAAACAAGTTTCACAGGTCACATTACAACCACATAACCACCTAAAAACAACCACAGCCCTGTTTTGGTCACCCAATACTTTCCAGGTTTCGAATCCATCAATTGAGTCCTGCGACAAGGTTACGACTTCCTTCGAGCCTGTCCTGATATGAGAACCCTCTTTCCAAAAATCCTCCTTCACCCTCCTAGAACCTACTTCAGTAGACCTCCAAACCTCAACCAAATCTTGGTTCACAAACATGAGACCCCCCAGCCTGCAAGACAGCCCCAAGGTTCTTTTACTTGCAACAGATCCCACTACAAATTATGCAATATGCCCCCACCATCCACCACCTTCACCAACCTCATAACTGGGGAAAGCTTCCTCATCACATGACTTGCCACTTGTGTATCCTCACACATTATTTATCAATTCACCTGTAATCATTGCCCAGCCTCCTACATAGGTCTGACCACAAATCCACTGGCCATCAGAATGAACGGACACAGACAATCGGTATTCACCCAGAACCCTGACCACAATCAACAATTTCAGCACATGCTTCGTGGTCCATGCCATCAGAGTCAGAAAAAAGCAGCAGCTCGGAACTCAGAAGGTGGGAACTGGCTTATCAGTACCAACTGGGGACCAGACAACCACCAGGACTAAATTTAAGAGAGTGCCCATTTTCCTCCCCCCTCCCCTTCCATTCATCCCCCTCATCTTCTACCTTTTCCCACAGAACCGTCACCCACCAGAGCTTATCTTTTAGTAGTTTGTAACTTCAAAATTTGTTTTTTTCAAGTTCCAAATATTTTTATTTTACAAATTTCTCAGCTTTTGTGTACATACATACATGGTGTAAAAGGCAAGTTAGGACCATCAGCTGACATCTACCGCATTTCTGCGACAGGTTCCTATAAATGGTTTAATATTTTCTGGTTTATGGCTGCCAACCCCACCTTCACTTCCTGCCAGGTTGTTTTTTCCCTCACCACGAGCTACCAACCTTGCTGTGTAACTAAGTTGGCTGCTACCTTCCATCAGGCAGCCATCTCACTATATTAGTAAAAAGATTGAAAATTCTGCTCTATGTGTATGTGTCTCAATGCTGCAGGAATCCTCTTCAATGGTAAGCAGTGGTTTTCTCCTATCCAGATATATATATTGAAACACTAGTAAACTTATTCATGTTCTGGAAAGTGAAATATTTGAAATGCAGTAAACATATTTTCATTTCAAACTATCTGTTAACCCTTGCATCATTTATTGGTGAAATTTAGACTAATATTGGAAGTTATCTGCAAATACGCGGTGCAGCAAAACTCCCTCCCTAATTTAAAGGTTGAGTAAAAAACAGATGGTACAAAGTAAAGAAGCAGTATTCACATGAATGAACTCTACATAATGGGAAGTTATGTTTCATGTTCCACAAGTTTCATTTTATGAGCAGTAAATCGCTCAAGTGGTGTCCTTATTATCAATATATTGCCAAATGCGAGTTTGGAAGTTCTCCTTCACTCTGACCAATATTTCTTGACAAATATGAGCTTCCTCTTCTCGTATTGCATGCTGCAGGGATAGCAGAGAATTCAATCGATTTTTTTAAAGTCCAAAACCTCATAGAAAACAATCACCGATGGAAAAGGTATGGAGATAGTGTTGGCCAGTGTAAATCACCATGTAAAGAAATCAAGAGCCCTGGGAACAGCTGTCTCAGCACTTGGAGAAGTCTCCTGACAGTGTCACATTCTGCTGAATCAGCAATGCATCGAGTCTTGGTGCCATAAAAGTATGAATCATTTGAACATATGGTTCCGAGTTTACAGTCACTCCTTCCTCTTCAAAAAAGTAGGGGCTAATAATCTCAACACTGGTAACTGTGCACAAAAAAGTAGCACAGTCATTACATAGAGGCTTTTTATGGAGTTCCCGAGTGTTTAATGCACTCCAATAATAAAAGTTTAGGTTATAGTGAAAATGTGCTACAACACTAAAGGAAACATCAGCACCATTTGGCACATTCTCAAGGCATGAATTTGCCAATCACATTGCAACAGTTTGTGAACACTGGCCATCTCACATGGATAAAATTGTAAAGTCCTGGTGCAACATTTAACTCAGACTTCAATCAGACAACTGAAGAAATGCAGCTTGTGTGTGAACAGATCACTTTGGATACTGCAGAAATGAACGCTTAGCTGCCTCAATGTTTTCTGGAGTCTAGGTACTGTAGGGCCTTCCTCCACTCATATTCAACACAGAACCACTTGATCTAAAATGAGATACTCATAAAGTTATGCTTTTTCAATCTGGAACTGCTGCATGATGGCAAGATTGAAGAGTTTACAAAAAGAACACTGGGAAGCAACAATGGAATTACTGTTTTATAAAAAAATGCTTCCAAGCGAACAAATTCAGGTAATCTTTAAAATAAGCACAAACAGGAACCATAAGTTGCACATAACTGAACTTTCAAACCGGTTAAAGGTCCATTTTGCTTAAAATCAAGAAAATTAGAAAAATAAAAAATGTCAAGTATAATGAAATATATTTAGCGCATCAGTCTTATCCTTGTGGTGCTAAGGTATCTTCATATACAGCTATACTCTGCAATTTACAAATAATGTGGGTGGCAGAGGGTGCTAAACACCAATCCTAATTCAGTGCATTCCAATCCTGAACAGAACGAGGAAAGAAAGAATACATAAAACCATCAGTACGGCACTTTATTTCTCTAATCTTTTCCCTCCTGCCATTGTGACATAAACAGGTTGGGGGAAGAAGTATTTCATTGCACTCATAAATTAAAGAATTTCACAGATTCTCCAATAAATTCAAATGAAAACGACGTTGTCTGTATATTCTTGTTCCCAAGAATTAAAGGCTTTTAAGGAAAATTCATTTATCCAGGGTTATGTTAATTACATGTCATGAGGTGGGCTCACATAGTTCTGCACTACATTTAATTTTTTCCGAATTCCATTTCCTTTGCTAATTCAGTTAAACTAAAACCCTGCTTTATATCTGGCAATTTTAAGTTTCAATGATGTGTGTGAATTAATGTGAGAGTTCTCTTCTATAGGTTAAGAGCTGTTTCTGTGTATGTGTGACTGCAACTTTCCAGTTTTATCTCAGATCAAGTATTTCTGTTAGGACTGACACTATGCCAGCACCAATAAAAGGCTTTTCATTTTCCAATTATCATTATGCTAATAAGGAAAAGACATGTAAGGTGAAGTACAGAGTACCACAGAACCATACCAAGTATATTACGAACATCGAACTACACGAATTTAAGTATTAGACTTTAAGCTATGCAGTATAAGGAGCATTAAGGTACATGAAGTTACGAGACATTGGATCATGAGTCATATGAAGTAATGAGGCATTTTAAGGTGTATTTGCATTAAGATGAAATGTGTTAGGTTATGAGCTGTAGTTTCTCCTATTCCTCAGGTTCATTCTCATTATTCTGAATTACTATTTCATCAATGCAGTCAGTGTCAATGATCCCTTCCTCTAGTCTAGCACTGGCAGGGCTTTACTGCAGCTTATTCTTTCAGTTTTGTCCTTAATCTGAAAAATTTAGGTAAGTATTTTAGATTCCTCCATACTATTTGACCAAACCCACACATATACAAAACTCAGAATAAGTTACAAAGGATTTAATGTTTATGTAAGTTAACAGAAGGATGTGTAATGTTAAGTGGTGATAAGTGTAAAAAATTAGTGGTAGGAAAGAGTTAAGAATTCAGTTAATAATTTTGGGAATACAACAGTATGATTTAGCAGGGAAATGTCAGTTTCTCTTTTGGAAAAATATTAACACAATGTATTCTGTTTTATTACAATGAGGTTAAATGATATCACTATACATGAGGTAGTTTGCAGTTTAAGCATTGTCTAAATATATTTCCTTCTGATTAAAACTAAAGAATAATTTGTCTTTAATCTACTATGATTTTCTTTTTCTTTTCAGAGTTTAGTCTAACAAAATGAAAAGAAACTAAACTTTTTCCTTTTTGTTTGAAAGTGGTATGTTTTGTGTATGGACTCTAGCATATAATGTAACCTTATAATTCAGTTATTTTATTTTACTGTCATGTAGTGTTGGGCAACTTCAAAATTCACTTGACCCATGTTAATGAATATTTTGGAATGTTTTTCTGCTATCAGGAATTTTCTGTTACAGATCAAGTGAAGCGGTGCCAGTGGTACACATTTCTGCATGCTGATAACTCATGATGTGGGGCCAGGTATTACATTTGAGCATAAATCACCACAAATTTAAAGTAAGTTATAAGACATTAAACTTAAGTAGGTAAAACTAATTTATTAAACTATTCCCTTTTATAGGGTTAAGTGTTCAGCATAACCTGATGTTTTAAACTTTTGCATTTATTAAATATATACATATTTACATTTCTACAGTTTTTTTTTTCCACGTCAAATAATTTGACTAATAGTATCGGGTGATTGATATGTTTTATTTAAGGGTAAATTTGACACATTTTTAATTGTTGTAACTAAGATATTTGACATTAAATAGGCAGAACACTTTGAGCAGTGATGTTATATTTACATGAATTAAGAACCGGTAAGAGTAGACATTCTTGCGGTAATCGTAACCAATTCAGAACAGTTAAATTCTGTAATTTCACAATAGACATTATCATTCAAATAATTAGCTACTATTGTTAACTTAGTACACTCTGTCCTTGCACTTTGCAGAAGTAGTAAGAAAAATAATGAAAAACAGTTAACTATTCATTCATTACCTTCTATTTATACATTGATACAAACCATAATGGTGGATTTATAATTATTATGGGAACACAACAATGTGTTGAAATGAAGCACGATTAAGGTTTTGGGACGGTAAGGTCATCAGAACGTATGTCGAGTGTGTAAACCCAGTAAAGAAACAAGTTTCCCATATGTTTCAAGGAAATATTTTTTTTTTTACCCTTTCATGAATATAAGGTTTTGCAATGATTTTATACTGTTTTTTGTATTACTGTACTTGGTACTGATTTTGGCTTTGTAATCTTTGTATTTGTGAGTGGTCAATTTATTCTGATGATTTCCCATTTTTTATCCAATGATTGATCGGTGACCAAATGATTCTAATCAATTTTAAATTTGCATTTGATTCTTAATTGAAGATTTCTCACTATTAGTAATGTTGATTTGAAAAGATTTTATCTATACTTAAAAGGATGAGGACCAACAAGAATAGTTTGAGTAATAGCTACAAGAGGATCTTGACCCTCCCATTTCTCCACTTCCAGCGTTGTTAAACAGCATTCCAGCAGAGACGCTGCTTTGGAATCTGGGGTATGTAAAGGGCGAAATGGGACTTTTTTAATTTGAAATTTTGTAAGTTTCAGAGAATATTCAGATCATGATATGTCAAGTTATTCACTGAATCAAATAAATGCACCTTTTGCTGAGTAAAGGTGGGCTTCCTATGCAGCATCTGCTATGCCAGTGTTTGACATTGGGCGTCAGCCACACAGTAGGCACTTCCAATAGCACGTCTGCCCAGCAGTCATGGTGCTGGAGGGCCATGAGTGAGAGCAATTTGATGTTTAATTTAATGTTAGAAGAAGTTGAGAATGAAGAAATTCAATTGCAATTATGTGAGGGAAATTCTGAACTCATTAGGGCTACTTTCTATTTGTATTATATTAAAAATATGTACACATATTATTAAAAATTCACACTTGTATTTATATGAATTTATAATATTAATTATGTGTATTGTTTGTGTTATGTAATAAAATAATTATGAAAATTATTAATTTTGAGTTTAATAACTTTACAGATAAGATAAACGAATCAATTAAGGAATATTTTTACGGACATGCCTATAAACCACAGAGTTCGACCTGAGCAAAGTTTGGGTTCTAACCAAAAATTGAGTCTGTGCAGATGCAACATTTAAATTTTTATGGAAGTGAAAATAAAAACAATAGTGGGAATTGTCAGAATATTTTACATTTTGCTATATCCGTCAGAATCAGTGATACAATATAACTACTAAACGAAGTTTTAATTACAATTAACCACACGGTATATTGCAATTCCACTATGTGCGGTAGCTTGTACCTTTCGAAGGCTTCTACAGTAATAAATATATAATAACAAGTAACACGAAGGTAATAAACAAATATGAGTAAAGTTATGTTAAGAGTATATTTACTTTTGTTACCCGATATTTCAACAAATTCCACTATTTTTTCCCAAATACTGTCCTTCACAGATAGGTCCTTGTACAGTGATGGTGAAATATCGTATATACAAGGAAATTTACACACTACATCCACCAATTTTTCATCCCATCTCGCAGTAAATAACACCTTTCTGTCTGACATATTTCCACTGTTCCACTAGCAGCCGAATCTATGCCACTCTCGGACCAGTACAGATGCAAAGCTCAAGCAGCCATTATTAAGAACACGGGTTGCTGCCGCTGCATAGGAAGCAGCTCCATTGCTTTCCACTGTAGCAGTCACCACTGACCATTGCAGGTGTCTGACGTCAGCATCAGAAATGCACCTTAAATGGCATACGTTTGTTTCAGAGTGCTGATTACTTCATCTAGACATTGTCTTTGCCAAGTGGGGATAGTTACCAGAATATGTGGAAAGAGACAGGTCATATCAGTCAGATCTGGCTAAATAATACCAATGTAGTCAAATAATGCAGTGGTGTCCATAGACAGGTGAAAACAGTGTGGGTGGAACGAGTGTTTATGACACAATATAGCCGATTCTTCTGAAGACAAAAACCTACTGTCTTTAACAGGACAGAAGTTTGATTTTGATAAAACAAAATTTTCAATAGTGATTTTTGTGGAATGGTGGTTCATAAACAATTTATAAAAAAAGTCAGAAAGAATTAGTTTTTCATATTCCCATTCAGAGTTGACTGACCTAAATGTTTTACCGCAGCAAATTTAGCTATCATTGAGATTTGTGTCAAGTCAGTGACTACCTGTTCAATATAATCACACTGACAGCAAATTCACAAGTCCTTTTATCCCTGATACCAGTTTTTCTAGTGAATTTAACACAGTAAATATGATTCTACAAACCAAATCAACTTCTATTTCATTATATGGGAGGTTTTTGCTTACCAGTAAATACTCTGTATCCTGTTTTGTAGTATTATCAATGTTTTCTAGTTTTGGCTGCTCTTTACAAATACTTTGAGACTCAACTACAAGAACTTTTAAAAGTTAAGATTCTCTGATTGTGATTGACATACAATGATGAATTTATATGGCTTTGCCAGTGATCATATTCTTTTTAGTGTCTCTCCCTCCCTCAGTCCTAAATAAAGAATATCCCCAATGCCCTCCACATGGCCTCTGCCAATTCAGACATATAACAGACACCTGATGCATTAAAGGACATTGTGCACGACCCAGCCCTCTGGCGTAGATCAAGGAATCACCACAGAAGTGCTGTAGCTTTTGATTTAGCCCCTCACCTCAGCTCTGAACCAGAGGCATCCAATCTGTTCTTTCAGTATTACTGCAGATAATTAGCTCCACTGAAATCTGGTGACAGACATTGGTGAATACATGTGCTACAAACTGCTGTTGGCTCCACGCCTCCCACTCCATGCCATCCCACATCACGTATCAGGCCTCCCAGAGTACACATGGAGTGTACGTTGGATATTTTTCCGCAATAGTCCACTATTTCTCTAGCAGGCTCCATAAACAACCTACCATAGGAGCTCCCAAATACCATAATTCCCCTCTGTTTGCTCAGGGCTAGGGGGTGTCTCCAACTCACCGGATGACTGAAGAGCCGAGTCAGTCTCTGACAATAGATCAAATCAGCTGAACAGTTGTAAAAGCATTCAATTTATCCTGAATTTACAGGTTTACCAAGAAAAGTGAAAGTAATTTTTTCTCTTCATTATTTACATTTCCTTTTTTTCTGCAGTTTCACTTTTCCAGTTTAATCAGTTTATAATCAGAATTATAAATACATTTAATAAATTTTCAGTTTTGACCAAAAAACAAACATGGCTACTAAGTTAGCAATTATTCTTAAAGCATGTAATTGAAATTAAAGAAGTATACACTATTACAAGTCATAATATAAATATTATACAAGATGACAGAGATCATTCAAATATAACAACAACAAAAGTAATAAAAGACCAGAAAAATGATTCAAATGAAATATGTAGCAAATGGAATGTAAGAGTATTCCAACAGACAAGAAACTGCAAAGTACTAAGCTATATGGTAACTGGCTTCAACAGCAGAATACTAATCAATTTTTTCTGCCATGCAATCCAACTGACAATGGCATCAATTTACATTTTACTGTAAAAGTTGGACAAAGAGAAAATGATTATAAAATTGAATGAATAAAATAGTTACCTGATTTTAAGAAAGTGAAACATTTATTAGTAATTAGAATCATGAACTAATCAACTACAATTATGACGAGTTAATATTATTACCTCCTATTTGATGTATCTTGGAGGTTTTGTTCTTTCACATATTCCGTAATGCAATTCCTTATGAGGTTGATAGGTAAACTGGTGCCCTTTCTAGAACAATAAATATATTAGAAGTATGAATATGTGTTCCTCCAAAACAAAAGCACCAAACATTACACCTAACTTATTAACTATAATCTCACACTATAAAACAAAAATACAAAATATGATAGTAAATAGTATTTAAAAATTAATATAGATTTTAAACTCATATTGTAACACACAGCAAAGAATGAAAACTTCACAATTAAGAAGCCAAGGATAAAAAAGCCTCCTCCAAAACTTAAATAGCAAATAGTATAATAAGCAGAATTCTAATGAAAGGAGAATACATTGTCTTTTAGAATGTTTGGTTACTTCATTCATGCAATACTGTAATGAGTAGGGCTCAGACATCTTGGTAACAGACATAGAAATTAATGTGAGAATAATACGAATAAACAGCCGTGGCACGTTCATTTGTGGCCCGAGCTGAAGCAAATTCAGGAAAATGGCAGCTGTGGACAAGCCTGTCAGACGATTCTTTGGTGTTGCTGCCTGCAGCTTGGCTGGAACAATGGTTATGAGATAAATCTGTTTCCGCCACTTTGTAATATTTGCTTGGAGATGGATGAATATTTGTGAATTGTTGGGAGTGTGCAAATGGACACCATTAATATTTAGCCAGAGATGTTTCCCACTTTCCTTGGCTTCATACATTAGAAAGTCACCACACAAAATGACTAGGCCTATAGAAGTGTGTTGAAAGTAAGTGTGCTCGTTAATTAAAACTTGTAACCTATTGTGGAACAGCTTGTCACCCATGCTTGTGATTATGTCTCTTCTTGATCCACAAAGATTTTCATGTCCTGTGTGATATTTCATGCATCACATTTGTTTAATAAATTCATTTTTAGCTATTCATGCTTCTCTTATTTGATTTGGTACTAAGAACCCGTTCTGGTAGTTAATAAATGCAATTCTACATAATTAATTTAATATTAAGTCCAAATGAGCACTATGTGGTCATGTTACTATGTGGTGCATGATGAGTTGTTTAGTGTTTAATACCACGGTGTAAAGGATACTTCTCTTTGAAAACATTCAAGCAAGGTGAACATGACATTTGTTGTATCTAATAAAAATCTTTATATATATGAGCTACTAGTTACTGCAATCAGCATGTGAACAATTCAGATGAATCATCATTCACAAAGTTATCATATTAAACTTAAGTAGATTTTAGTTTCAGTGTTGACACATTTCTCTATCCAGGTTTCAGTTAATTATAGCATTGTGCACACAAATACTTAGTACCTGTTTATATCTGTGTATCAAATCCAAACCAGAAAAGAATATTAGCGCAGATGGAGCTGCTGTGAGAACTGTTGCAATAACAACTCTATAAGACTGTATCAAGCAAACTATTAATAAGTGACAACAGAAAAACCACAAAATTTAAGGAACAAGGCAGCAGAACCTGGAAGTTAGCTGGGGGAGAAATAATCTACCAAACGTGTGTATCGGCCTTTTATGTCACCACTGAAAGAGAAGTAATTTGGCATAATAAACACAGGATTTTAAGAGGGAGGCATTTAGAATGATGTATGCCAGGTAAGCCTTTCAATATGGTAGTAATGGAAAGTAAAATGCTTTTAGGAAATGTAAATAATGAGGGATAGGGAAAGGAGACCAATCACTTACCACATATGAATGAAGGAGGGCAGTGACAAATGAAAAGTAAAAGGAGAAAAACACATCTCACAATATTTCAGTTTAAAAATCTAAGTCATTTACCATGTGGCAAAAGAGGTGTACACACAATGAGACTACATCAGGTAAATAATTAGTGATAAAACTAGCAATTCACAACTATTTACAATGCAAATATTGTTTCATATGTATTAAGTAGTTCTCTGGAAAGGAAAAACAAATTTATAGTCCTCAATTCCAATATAGTGACAGTTATTAATTATATTCACCAAGACAATAAGACTGACAAATGAAGAAGCGTAAATTACAAGGAAAGGGAAAATGACTCATCACTCACCAAAGTTGAAGGCAGTGACGGGAGAAGAACATATATCACGAACACACAAATATACACAATATTTCGGTCTTAAACCTTCTTCATTTTAAAGAGAAAGAGTCATGTGGTTTTGGAGGTGTGCACACGCCGAAGTATCCTACATGACTGAGTGGATTATCAATATGGTGATGGGACTTAGATTTTATATATAAATATGTATATCACAGAAAGGTGATAGATGTAGTAATATATCCAAACAGTACGGAATGTAGAGGTGAAAACAAAAAATATAGATACATAAATTTTGGAAAAAAATTATAGATTTATAAAATTTTTGAAAAATAAAAAATTATAGATATATAAATTTTGAAAAAACAACATGTAATTAGTTAAATGGCAATAATGCTAATACTGATAATAATGAGTGATGCGTCAAGGAAAGGAATTTTATCGGGGTTGAGGCCGGGTGGGTGTCTGGTAACTAAGATATTTTGGTATGCAAGTTCCCATCTTCGAAGTTCTGAGGCGGCGGTGGTTTCGGAGAAAACTGTGATGGCTCTCATGGTGAAACGTTCATTGAAGTGGGTAACATTCCTAATACTGACACTAAAAAAATACAAGTGGAATATTCCAACTATGAAATAAAAGTGAAAGATAAAGGTTTCTTCGAAAATGAAGATGACTTTTAAAACAAATCTATGACCAAGATGCAGACTAATATGAAAGTTGTATTTGTTGCTAACAAAGGAAAGTGTAACATAGGGACAAATGGGCACAGTATAATATTAATAACTGTTAGCTAGTCACATTATAATTCAGATTTGATTTATCCCATTAAACCAATGCCTGGTGCGTACAATGAGCCATCCAATATAGGAAAGTCTAGATAGGAAGAACAATCACACACTAGAAGACAAACGTCACATCCACCTGCAGCAGCTAGCATAATCTACACCTGCTTCCAATGTCATTAATATTGACCATAGAGATTAAACAGAATATGTAAGAGTGCATCCAAAGTCTTCTCTCCTTGAATTCAGGAGCTAGGGAAGATTTTGAGATTTGAAATCTACAAACCTTTATCTAGAACACAGTGTGCTACGAAAAAAAAATTCTGTGCAGGTACTAGGGAATGACATTTTCCCAACAAATGCTTGCAGGCACATGGAACCAAGGGCGACAGGAATTGTTGGGAGAAGTAAAACAGTGGATATGGATCAGACAAGAAGTACAGACAGTTGAGGTCGGGAAATTACTGGCAGGTGACATCATATTAAAACAGATGGTGCTGAAGGGTAGGTAGGAAGACAAAAGGCAATATTATCAAGAAAGAAAACAGATGACTGCCCTTATGTTCTGGCTCATGAACATTTACAATCATACTCTGATGAAGAAAAGACCCACTCATTAAAAATTGTGTTTTAAAACACATTTCAGGGTTTGAATATTTTATTGTACCCATACATTGCAAGTCTCTGTTCTCACATCTCTCACCACATTTAAAGCCCGCCAACCTCTAAAAGTAAATTCATACCGAAAGTTGTTTCTTTTACTTTAAAGTTACACTCTCCCATACTCTAGTAAATCTATAATTTTTATCACGTAAATAAGGTAAAAACCATTGGCATGGATGAAAAAGTGATTTGCTGGATAGAAAAATTCTTAAAACGTAGGAAACAAAAAGTTAGGGTAGGAAATGCAGTAACAAAACAAGTAGATGTTGTTGTTGCTTTAGGGCATGTAAAACTGAACTCAATTACAGTTTGCATGGGTCAGTCACACAGGCCGCAAAATAAAGTGAAATACTAAAACAGTGGCTGTAAATGGGCCATAAAAATCAGAAACACACACACTGGATGGTTGGCTGTAAAAAGGCCAAACAAAACAAATGAGCCTTGAAACAACAAAACAAGCAGAAGTGAAAATGGGTGTGCACAAGATAGTGTATTGGGATCATTGTTATTCATTATTCTAATGAATGATAGTGTTGATAGTTTACTTTCAGAAGTTAGGCTGTTTGTAGACGACATAATGTTATATAATAGGATCAAAATGGAGGAGACTGAACAGCTGAAGGGTGACATGGATATATCATCTAGCTGGGTAGGTCAAATACATAGGGGGAAAAAAAATCAACTTCTTAAATACACAAATAAAAAACTAAAGGTTGATTATAGGGCACAGAAGGAATTTCTTGTTGGAGGCTTGAAATATCTTGGCATAAAATTTGATCATAAACTCAAATGGGCAGGACACATTGCGTGGGTGGTAAGAAACAGTTTTAAAATCCTTCACTTGTTGGAGAGAGTGATGAGGGGTACCAGAGAAGTGAGGGAATAGGGCTACAAAACTTTGGTCAGATCATTGCTTGAATATGGTGGTGTAGTGTGGGATCCACATTTTGGGTATCAAATTCAGGAGCTGGAGGGGCTGCAATGAAGGGTTGCTACAATTGCCTCTGGAAATTACCGCAGAACACAATCAGTAATTGAAATGATAAATGGGATGGAATGCGATTCGTTAGAAGACAGGTGGAGGATGAAGAGAATAGTGGGACTATACAAGGCATATAATGGTGACAAGACATGGAGAGATATTAGTGGAAGAATGTAGAGAGGTGCCGCTCGATTTCAGACATAAGGGTGTGGGAAAATTTTGTTTCATATGAAAGGGAGTCAGTGATTGGAATAAGTTATCAAGAGAAATGGTGAATAATTTACCAAAAAATCTGAAAGAATTTAAAATTTGTAGAGCACAAAAGTACACAGGTAAAAGAAAGGGAAAATATGGATGCGTAGTGAAATTTCCACCAGAATGTACACTCCATCACAAATTAAATTAAGTTTTCAGAGCTATTCATCATGCTTCTACTTCAACTTATATCAAACCTGATCCACCCAGCTGCACAACATTTACTTCTTCTGCAAAACTTCTAATGTTGGAGATCTACAGAATGTTTCGATAAGAACACAAAATTTGAATTGTGGACTATTTTTTCTGTTATGATTTGATAGGTCAATAATTTTTTAGGTCAATAGGAGACAGATAGGAGTTAGTAAAAATGAAGCACAACTCGATACAGCAACGTGTGCTGTGAGGTAATATCAGTTATCTAAATATCATTATCAAATCTTGTATTTGTATATTTCATACAAGTTAAAAACTGTCTTTGGAGCAAGGAATTAATTGTAAAAAATTATGTCTGAAACAAAGCAGTTGCTGCGTATGAATATCGGAGTCCAAAATAAGAAAAGAAAGAAGATATATTGTTTTATTGATTTGAAAATATAAAAAAGATTTTGAATTGGAAGAGAAGATTAATTATTTGTTACAGATGAAATTCAATCAATTAATGTAAATAAGGGAAATCTGTGAAATAAAATAGTGAAGACTCCAGATGATTTACAGGGTGTCCCAAAATTGTCTTTACAACTTTAACATTGAATAAATTACGTTTGGAACGAGATATAACAATGCATTTTTTTGCAAGTTACAGAGTATCAAAGAGTACAGAGTATCAAGGTTTTTTAATGTTTCATTTCAGGTGCCGTTTGGTGACAAGGAGGTAGTTATATCACATTTACTGAAAATGTACACCTCACAGGAAAAAGCTCAGTGTGTTTCCTGGTTTATAGACACAATCAGATACACAAGTGCAACACAATTTCCGGGCAACATACAGGAAAGAACCACCAACAAGACCATCAATTCGGCAGTTCATGGAAGCTGGTAGTACCCTCCATCAGAAAGGCGCTGGTTGACCATGAACAAGTGACGAGAATGTTGAATGGGTTTGTGAGGGCATTCACTCGTAGTCCCAAAAAAATCTCTCTGCACTGCCGCCAGAGAGTTGAAGTTACCACACTCAACTATACACAGAGTGTTACACAGACAGTTGTACTTGTATGCATTCAAAATGCAGCTGTTGAAAGTCATTAAGCCAGGAGATAAACAGAGACGTGCTGTGTTTGCTGCAAATATGTTGGAGAGAATGGACACTGAGGATGGTTTCCTTAGTCGCGTTCTCTTCTCAGATGAGGCCACCTTTCACGTGTCTGGGTTACTTAACCGACAAAACATTCGAATTTGGGGTTCTGAACCTCCACATGCATGTAGAGAGATAGAGTGTGACAGCCCAAAGGTTAATGTGTCGTGCGGTGTTATGCACAACCAAAGCATTGGCCCCTTCTTCTTTGCTGAGAAGACAATCACAGGCCCAGTTTACTTGGATATGCTAACAGAATTTGTTGTTCCCCAACTGACAGTCCTTCAACCGACAGTCATCTTCCAGCAGGATGGTGCACCTCCGCATTGGGCTAATGATGTCCGTGATTTTCTAGATAAAACAATTTCCTGATTGGTGGTTAGGAAGAGGGGGTCCAATTGACTGGCCACCTCCTTCACCTGACATAACCCCCTTGGATTTCTTTCTTTGGGGATATGTAAAAGACATTGTGTATCAAACCCCGGATAGAAATTTGGCAGAGGATCTCTGCGGCAATCACAACAATTGATCAAGGGATGCTCCACAGAACTTGTCAAGAAAGAATGAATATCGCTTTGATATTGTATGGGCAACTAATGTTTCACACATTGAAGTGTTCTAGAGACACCCTGTATAATCTTATTTGTGCTGACTATATACTACAATAATGCAAAGCTTATATCAACTAAAAGTGCTTTCAAGTGGCGTGTAAGACACAAGCTTATGCTTGGGGTGTGGCATAAACTTGAATCTTAACTGTGATCATGCATACCTAAGGTGTTACAGTTCTGACTTAGCTTTTAACACAGTCGCCACCGTAGTTTTAACCAAGAAACTAAGGAAAGGTGAAAGTTCAATGATGATTGTTCAGTTCTGGTATGATGAATATATTCTTAAAAAGAAATGTTACAAAGTCAGAATACTGCACAGGCAATCAGACAACCTTTCCAAATCTATTTCACAGATTCGACTGACCATTCGAGCACGACCAAACCCCACGCTACCACTATTTCTTAACTACATGAGTTCTTCAAAATAAAACTTCCACCCATGATGACAAAAATTCAACCGATACTAAACAAATTAGCAGTTTGCCACGCCACGAGCCCAGAGCTGGCCACCTTACTACATAATGCGTCTGTATCGACTAACTGCTGCTTCTTGAATGGGGCGAGAGTAGGTTCTGGAGGGGGTGTATATAGGATTGGACCGTGGAGAACTTCCTTATCTTGATTTTCCCAGGGACTTTATCCGATAGCTGATCAGTTTCAGACAAATGTTACGAAATCTAATTTGATCATGACAATAAAAATCATCCTAGCTCTCTGAAATTTTGGTAGTAGCAAGATATTATTACAAACGTCAAATTAAGTTATTATAAAAAATTTTGTAACTTTAATAATTTCGCCAGAAAAGAGTCATAAAGATGTGATTGCATAACTTTCGAAATATTGCTCCTATTGAGCTGAAACAAATTTAATTCTACTCTCCTATTCCTCATCTATTCTCTGATGTCAAATAAAGAATTTTACCTATTTTTGAAAGTGGTCTAAAATTCGAAAACAAAATTTTAATGTCTTAAAATATTTCGAATATCGACTTGAAAATAACTCTAAACAAATTTCCCTAATGAAAAACTATTACTGTAAAAATTTGGAATCTCTAAGTCCATTCCCTGATTTATTAGGAATTTTCTAACTTTCACTCCTCAAGAATGCCGAACGATCGCGTCATCTCGTCCAAGCGTTTTTCTCGCGCCAAAACACAGTTTATTTTATTACTATTAAATGCTTTATTTTGAAATAGAACTTTTCCAGAAATCTTTATATTTAAATAAACTTTACTCTGAATATAATTTCTTTTCATGAATCCCCGAAAAAGACTGAAATATCGAACTTTTTCATTAATCACATGTCTGGCTATATCAAATTATATTCAAAAACGGTCTTTAGAATGTATGAATTTCTCTAAAATTTTAATATGTTATTTAAACCGAAATTACGATGCTTTCTATCTATCCCTTGATTTCTTAACTGTTTTCTAATAGCTAAATACTTCGAGTTTAGAGTGAAAATTTACGTGATAAAATTCTAAACTGGCAAATCACTTTTAAACATATTCAGACTCTAAGTAAGATCTTTTGACAACAAAGTTAATCATCTTCTGGCTATCTATTTACCTAAACATCTTTTGAATTAACGCAATATCTTGATTTAGTGAAATTAAATGAAAGTCAAATACTACCTATTCAAATCTAAGGTTAGGTTTCTTAACAGCTGTTTAAATGAATTTAACTATTGAATTTACTGTTAACACTTGAATAAATACTTATATAGGACATATTACTGGGAAATATTATCAAAATTGACTATAAAGATGACTTTAAAAGGGTGGTATCATATACTTCAACTGAACTTGCTATCTTAGCAACTAATTTCGTTATGCGAAATTCCAAGATGTGTTACAGGCTACCATGAGATGGACATGACAATAAACAAATAGCTTAGTAAAATAAACCTGCAATTTTCAGATGAAACATCAAAAGACAGAAGTGAGTTGGATGAAAGTGAGAGAAAAGATATTTTAATATTGATGAAAAAAACAGGAAGATTCATTTTGAATGGTAAAACTGAAATTTGAACGGTTTGTGATTAGACATGAAAGTGGAAACAAAGAAGAATTAGGTCGCGTGTCAGCGTGTGAAGCACTAATGATGGAAGAAGTACAGCATTAGGAAAGGTGGGAAAAGTAGAGGTAAGAGTAATAAGAGAAGATGATAGCACCTGTCAGGAAGATAATTATGTTGTAGCCATTGAAAAAGTTGACAAAATAAGTCAGAAAAAATGAAATCAGAAATGCAAGAAGTGTGATGAAGAAATGACTACTACAAATTTTAAGATAAAAGAAGTGGAAAATAATCCATCTGAAAACAGGAATGACAAGAAAGAAAAAGTAAACTGTATTTTAATTAATGTTAAGTGTCAGAGAGGAGGTTATGCTGTGGTATCAGCAAAAATGAAGAAAGTAAACTGTATGAAAATATCCCATTGGGTAAGTCAAACAAGACAATTTGGGGTATTTGTGGTAAGATAACACCATTTGGTGGTGATTACATTGACCATGTACAAATGAATTTGGAGAGTAACACTGGCATATATATACAGATTGATACCACCCACGCCTTTTGCACTTTACAAGGAGATATACTTATAAAAGGACATTGAAGTTTTATGTATGAGTTTGAAAACCAAGACTGGAAGCACCGAAAGAAGTTACTTCTTGTTTCAGATGGGTGGGGGAACTTGTAACCTTGTCCTACACACAGAGTTATTTATTTTTGACAAGGGGTCTAGGTGCCTAAGCTCACCTGTGTTGCCAATAATATTTTGTAATTCCAATAGTGCTTTCTTTAATGATGATGTTTTTCCTTGACAGTAACAAGACTTTGTAATTTTGCTAGTGACAGCAACTGAGTGAATGGTGTAATTACGAGAGTTATATATATTGCAATAATGTGAGAGCTGTAATAACATATTAGACAAAATTTGTGGACTGAATGATGCCAGAAGATGAAAGGCCCAAAATGACAGGTGAAGTAAAAAAAAAAAAAAAATCACAAAATTTATGAGATAAGTATTGGGAATCATTTTATCGGAGAAGATGTGTTATCCATTTATTATTATCAACTTTTGTATGTGCACATTTGATATGAGTAAAAAACTCGTGCTTGGAGCAAGGAACTGGTTCTTAAAATCTCTCTCTGGAACAAAGAAGCACTGGAGAGGAATAACACTGAAGTCTGAAATGATAAAAGAAGAAGGGATTATTGTTGTATTGATTTAAAAATATAAAAAAGGTTTTGATTTGAAGACAAAGAGAAGATTAATTATTCATTATAGATGAAATTGTACCATTTAATGTAAAGAAGAGAAATTTGTCAGGAGAAAACATCGCAGCAGTTCGTGAGAGTGTGGGTGTGAGTCTAAAGACCTAGATTTCATCATCGTGCACAAAAACTGGAAATTTCAACAGCCACACTTCACTGTATTATCGCTGAAGATTTACATCACCATGCTTACAAAATACAATTGACTCAATAACTTATGCAAACAGGCTGTGCACAGCAAAGAGAGTTCACCAATTGCATCACCGAACAACAAGAAATGAATGCCCATTTCACGGACAAAAACATCTTCAGCAATAAGGCCCATTTTCACCTTGATGGCTTCATTAATTGGCAAAATTACATTTGGAGCTCAGAAAATCAACAAATGATTCATGAGAAACAAACACATCTCCAATGTGTTGTAAGGGACTAAACTGCTCATGGGGTTATAATCAACAGTTAATCACCTTAACTCCAATCGTGTAGATCATATACCTATTGGATTATCGATTGTTTTGAAATTCTTTCAGCCGCCACCTAGCTTGATTAAACCTGAAGTTAGGAACGGTAAAGTTCACATTGTAATAAAAGTCACTGCAGCTAAGTTCAAATCCAAAATTTCACTATATTCTCAGAAAATTGTACAAGTCCAAACAATCGATGGCTATCGGAAAATCTTCACCAAGTTCTTAGCCTGCAAGATATAAAAGCGATCAGACCAGATCAAACCCCATTATAGAACTTTAAAAGTTACACTGAAGTTAAAGTGTTCCACTGCACTACAACATTATGAAAATGGCTACCCCTGCCTTTGCTTCACCATGAGACCCTACTGCCATTTTGCGACAAACACAGCACTGCTCCAGTGGTCACCAGCGAAAAGATCCCAGGAAGCGCCCATTGACTGTATATATAGAATCACTGTTTTCTCAACAGTTCACTCCGCGATAAAAGGACAACTGGAATGAAAACTGCGTCATCATGTTCCGACCTTGCAAAATAGTTCTTCATTTTTGGCTCATGCTACTCCTATCATCTTGAAATTTTACCAGTAGCTAGAATACAAGGTAAAAGTAAATTTTGATCCTTATGAAAATTTCTATATATGCTCTGTTTAGCTGTAAAAAAATCATTTACTATGGTTCCAAAATTTGTTAATAACTTTTACAGTTTTACAGCTACGAGGCTCAGCCAATGTTTTTTTACCTTCTAATTGAATTTTCTTTCATTCGATACTAAACAGAAACTCTTTATTCTTCTACAGAAAAAAATATAAAAAAATGACACAATAGCCTAATAAATTTATGATAACTTTGAAACCCACTTTAAAAGATTCTACGTGTTCTCAAATGCCTATGGTGCTTTTCTTAAGTCGCTACCTATTTTATCCAATTTATTTTTAATTTTTAAAGAAACTTCTTCTTCCAGGTTGTACAACTACTACACCAACTAGTTCAGACATGATTAAAAAATCTCTACTTTGTTTCATCCCGATCCAGATACTGCATATCTCTCAATGAGACTTACAGGAACTTGTTTCAAATAAATTATAGTATATTCTGAAGATATTTTACCCCCTAGAGTTTACGTGTTTTTCTAGAATAATTATTTTTTCTTTTTGCCATCCATGTGTTTGACATTACTATACAATATTTGAAAAACAACCTTTAAACTATACTGAGCCTTCCAAAACTTAAGTATGTGGTGTAAACAAAAATTACATTACTCTCTTACCATAAGCTGACTTCTTATAGCTTACCAAACTATGAGTTCTTGAATTTTAAAGTGTGCAATTTCGTGTTAAATTTTTCATTCCAGCTTTTAGTTTTTAAAGTACTCAAACTTTTTGGTATTATTTCTTTGCTATGAAATTTATCATTTTTTGACTGTCTATTATCCTGAATATCTCAAAAAGTGAATAAAATATTGACCTTAGCAAAATTATATCGAAACCAAATATTGCATATGCCGATAATATTTTGTATCTTTCTACAGCTGTTTAGATAGATTTAGAACTTGAATTTACTATTTAAACTTGATTCATTACCTAAAATAAATGTCTAGTTTGATTTATTTGTTAAATTAACTGCGTAAATGGCTCTAAGGCTGCGGTATTGTGTGGTTCACCTATGCACGCTATACTGTAAACAATTTTTTTTTTAGCTGTTTAACGTCTCTTAACAGCAAGGTCTTTAGAGACGGGAAAGGATGGGGGGCAAGGAATGGGAAGGAATTTGGCCATGGCCTTTTTGAATGAAGCATCCCGGCATTTGCCTGGAGTGATTTTGGAAACCATGGAAAACCCAAATCTGGATGCCCGGACAGGGATTCGAACTGCGGTCCTCCCGAATGCAAGGCCAGAACGCTAAGTGTTACCACCACGCTCGGCAAACAAATTTCGTTATGCAAATTTATAAAATTCTAGGGTAGCTTACAGTGTTACTATTTGGCATGCATTGCAAACTGGAGGAATCATTGGACTATTTTTCTTTGAAAACAAGGCAGATAGCACAATAATGATAAATGGCAAATGTTATTGTAATATGAGAACTTAGTTCTTTGTGCCTCAATTGGAAGATACTGAGCTTGATGAAAAGTGGTTTCAGCAGGACAGTACCACTTGCCATCTATCCCGTGCTACATCGATGGTCTTGCACGAATTTTTTCTGCTTTGGTGACCAGAATTGGCCGCAAAGATCTTGTGACTTAACACCCATGGACTTTCTCAAGTGTATGCTTTATGTGACATATCTGCCCATGACAACCCAAGCATTAAGAGTGAAAATTGACTGCTGTTATCATCATTCGTTCAAAATTATGAAAAATTATCCAGAAGAATACACTTGTGCCACCAAAGGCATTGTGACCATTTACTGGATGTATTGTTCCATACATTATTCCCAAATGTGTTTACTATAAATCATCAAATACTTGTCAATAATTTGTTTCATTAAACCATGTTTTATTTAAAATTCAAATCTTACACTCTTATTGTATACTAACCTGATTCTACTCCAGGTCTCCGACTTCCTGAAATTTTGTTCCCGTGTATATATTATCATAACTATTAATTACCATATTCCAAAACAAAATTCTTCGAAAGGACAATAAAAAAGCACAGATTAAACCAGAAAATGTAGTGCCTGATGGCATCCGCTACAATAAGACTGGATGCATAGGGCATGAAGCATGATATATCCACTCTCTGGAGGAACTGGGAAGAGGGGTAGTGGGGGTTGCAGCTAACATTTGAAACCTATATACAGACAGTTTACACACCACAGTTAATAAAAATTAATGCAATGTGCAAGAATACCAATACATGGGAAAATAAAGTAAAACTTGATTGTAGGATTATGGCTGGTGACATCAGCAACAGTGGGGTAGTAAGAGATGTGTAAATATGGTGCAACACATTAGCTGATTATTAGCGCTAAAGGATATTAAGCTTTAATATTAATTAAAATAGTTGTACAAAAATTTGGAAGAATTATTTCATGCAACTGAGTAAATAAAAATTCTTTTAAAAAAAATTGTATTTAGTATGAGCAATGCAATGGTCAGAATAAAAAAAAAAAAAACAATAAGATATCCTCTACTGAACAGGAAGTTCAGTAGAATTTCAGTCCAAGAAAGCTGCGCATTACAAACACATAACAATATCACGATGGCACTGTAAAAAGTTCTCAGGTTATCAGTGAAAGACTGATTTTTGGTTAACAAATGTATTTTATTTTATTTTTAATCTCTCTTGAGAAGATGAATTGGGGTGGTTTCCCATTGCCTTCTCCAGTGTGTATTCATATGTGTTACTGTATGTGTGGATGACTGTGATAGTAGGTGTGTTCAGTACAGACTCTTGTTTGTGTTATGTGAAATGAGAGCTGAAGAAAAAAAAGAGGATGAAATCTCATGGCATCCCATTCAGGCCTACTTTTCCAAAAAGAACATCATGGGGGCTGCCAGGCTTAACATACCTGATGGACAAATCACCATCAAGAATGCTGTATGCCTTCACTTCATACGCACTGCAGGGATGTTTGGGATTTAACCCAGGACTGCATAATCTGGTGATTAGGAACTGTGCACCACTAACTCTCCTATCCTAATGGCCAAGTCCTGATGATGAAAATTTCTTCCAACACCAAGACTCAAAACAGCTAACCCTATTTCAGCACTCGACACCATCACAGTGCCCCAACCAAATGAGCAAAAGGTGTTGTTGGCATACAATTCTTTAGATTTGGAAATAGGTGGAACTCAAAGGAAGCCAAATCTAGTGAATAGCATGGATATTGCAACAATTTGTAGAGTGTTCTGTTGGCTCAGTGGTTAAGGTGTCCGAGATCAAAATGTCCCCGTTTTGAATCTGTCTCGGCGGGGATTTTGAAAGGCCCTTGACCCGACCTTCATTTCTGGCAAAGCTTGCTGTGTGTGCTAACATCGGTCTGCAGCAGAATTCTGGAACATGTCATATGCTCGAACATAATGAAGTTTCTAGATGAGAACGAGTTACTTACACCATGTCAACACGGATTTCGGAAGAAGCGATCGTGTGAAACACAATTGGCCCTATTTTCCCACGACATAATGAAAGTTATCGATGCAGGTTCACAAGTTGATGCGATTTTTTTGGATTTTCAGAAAGCATTTGATTCTGTGCCACACAACCGACTTTTAGCGAAGATTCGAGCTTACGGTATTTCGGCTCAGATTTGCGAGTGGATACGTGATTTTCTAACTGGTCGATCACAATATGTCGTTGTTGACGGGGGAAGCCTCTTCTAAGATAAATGTTACTTCGGGCGTTCCTCAGGGAAGTGTAATAGGTCCACTTCTTTTCTTAATATTTATAAACGATCTAGGTGACAACGTCAAATGCTGGTTGCGATTGTTTGCCGACGATGTGGTTATCTATAGGGAAATAAGGTGCTCCGACGACTGCTTGGAAATTCAGCGTGATTTGGATGCTATTTTCGATTGGTGCCGTAAATGGCAGCTTACACTTAATTGCAAAAAGTGCAAGGCAATGCGGATAAGTAACAAGAAGAATCAGGTTGTTCACGAGTACAAAATAAACAATTCACCTGTTGACACGGTTGATTCCGTGAAGTATCTGGGGGTGATAGTACAAAGCAACATGAAATGGGACATGCACATAACTTCCGTCGTAGGCAAGGCCAATTCTAAATTACGATTCATAGGTCGTATTTTGAGGAATTGTAATGCTCAAACAAAGGAGATAGCGTATAAAACACTAGTGCGTCCGCATCTGGATTACTGTTGTGGGGTTTGGGATCCGTATCGCAAGGTTCTGATTGACTCAGTTGAGAGGGTGCAGAGGAGAGCCGCTAGATTCGTGACTTCTTGTTACAGCCCTTATGAAAGCGTCACAGAATTGATACATAGATTGGGCTGGGATAGTTTGGAAGACAGACGACGTAGCTTGCGTTCTAATTTATTGGAGAATATGCGAAAAAATTTAAATTTCGAGTGCAATGAAATACTTCTTCCGCCAACCTATTTAGGTCGCAATGACCGGAGGGATAAGATTAGAGAAATAAGATGCCGTACTGATACTTATATGTATTCCTTCTTTCCTCGCACTATTCGGGATTGGAATGGGCGGGTTTAGGATTGGTGCTTAGCACCCTCTGCCACCCACAATGTTTGTGATTCGCAGAGTATGGATGTAGATGTAGATGTAATGTGAAGTATGCCAGAATGTTCCATGGTCCAGATTACACAATAAACTGTAGGTCCCCTGTACCCAGCAGGGGTACAGGGGTTAGGTTAGGTGGCTACCATAGGGATGGAATGCGCCTCTGACAAGAAACCCTGTCACCAGGTCATTAAGACCACACAACTCTAATTTTAATTACAGCAATTCATACTTCAGATCCCTCACTTTTCCCACTGATAAAGCAGTTTTGTGGGCATATACATTGTCCTAATGAAAGATGATTCTTTTTCTTTTGTAGTCAAGGTAACTTCTAATGATTTTTTTTTTCTATTTGTTGTTTTGCCATTACCAAGGTAATCAATAAACAAAATCCCTTTTGCATCCAGGAAAACACCTATCTGGCAGATGAAATCAGCGTTGCCTTTTTCATGAAGACCCACTGGTTCAACACAATATTTTGATTATTGTTTTGTTTCCGCCATGCAGCAGCAGACCTATGCCTCATCCACAGTAATGAATTAGCCCTCAAAATTGGCAGGATCCTTTTTAAAATTGTTGAAAAATTTGTTTTCCCATTTGTTTTTGGTCATCACTTAAATACAGCAGCCTTCACCTTTAATCACAAATCGTTCGATACGATATTGTGCACCCTCTCAATGTTTTCATCTGTGGTTACAGTTTTTGTTGTCCATCATCAGATCAACTTTAAGAGATGTACAACTACATTTAAAGCCTTCAATTTTTCCCACTATTGAAAACAAAAGAGCAGGCGTCTTATAAAACTTTACTAACATTGGATGAATTTACGTTGGTGATAAACCACCCAATATGAAAAATTTTAATGTAGCATGATATTCAAGTTTATCAATTTCAACGTGACACATACAATATATATACTTTAAAAAGCCATATAAAGAAAAGTACTTATAGAAAATGGTGGAGAGATACGCAGCAAAATGCTACGAACAAATCAAGGTGTAACAGAAGGCAGACCCATGTCACTATCTATTTGTAACATATATATTGGCAATGTAACTAGACAGTGGCAAGGTACTATATAAAATTTCACAACTGCTGATGCTGTACTAAATATGATTTTATTTTAAAACAGCCAGGACATTTTTAGTGGAACAGAGACTGTTAACCAAACACCATTCAACTTTTTTTTTGCTTATGGCTTTATGCCTCATCGACATTGATGTCATTAAAGGCGGGAAAGGAAAGAAGGGAGGGGGGGAGTAAGGAACAGGAAGAAATTTGGCCATAGCCTTCTAAGCATCCTGGCATTCACCTGGAGTGATTTGGGGAAACCATGGAAAACCCAAATTTGGATGCTCGAATGGGTTTTCGAACCGGTGTCCTCCTGAATGTGAGGTCAGAGCATTACCGTTCACCCACCACACTCTATATCATTCAACAAGTTGAATGAAACTGCGTAATTGTACAACATGAAAATTCTACAGATAAAAAGTAAGATAATGGACTCTTATAGCAAAATATCACATGGTATGTTAAATAATTATTAATGGCAAAATAATAGAGCAAGAAGGTAATTTGAACTATTTGGGCACCAATGTGTTGCACTGCCAAGAAGTGGGTATATACATAAAACAAAATAAGTTTTCCAGGATGTGTGGTACAGTAAGCTGTACATCAAGAGGAAATGCATGGTAAGAGACACAAAATTTTATAAAACTATGACAGTATGAGTACTCACATATGGCTATGAGAACTCAGCAATAAATAGAGCAGATAAGCAGAAATGATATTTCTACATTCTGTAACAGGTATAATTCTTCTGAACAAAAAAAGCAAAAATATCAGAACTATTACATTAAAGTTAGCAGCCAGGAAATGAAAGATTATTGATAACATCACATGCAAAGGATGAATTAAGAAAGAATTCCGAAAGCAGCACTACAATACAGTCCATAAGAACAATTGGCTACCTGCTAACAAGACAGAAGATTCACTTTCTCAACTGCCTAAATCCATGAAGCAGAAAAAGGAGAAAACTACTTCATAAGTCAAGTTGAAATTTGATGTTTGGTTTTGTGATACACACACACACACACACACACACACACACACACACACACACACACACACAATAATATTAAAAATTCACTTATAGCAATGTCATCTTCATGCTGGGCCAAGATCTTTCCATCTTAGATTCATAAAATAAAACCGTCGTTTAAACATATTTGCCCAAACACAGAATCAAGTTTTATATCAAAATTTGCTGGCAGATATAAGCTCTCATTATCTTTCCATGAGTTTGCAGTTTATAATTTTTAGTAAGGGGAAAAATCTAGGACTGTGTTTGTAGGCATGGTCACAAGGATAATATGAAAATACATTACATTGTGGACTTTATTGTTTACTGTTTGTAGGAATGTGGCACTGCAAGTGGATGTCATATAACACCAGATGGACTAGTTTCCTCAATTTTCTGCAGTCATATGGTTTTTAAGTTCTCTCCTGAAGCAGTTTACAAAACAGAGTCTGTGGTGTTGTTTTGAGGTAACAACAAATTACTTTAATAAATGATACTAGTTACAACAATTTTTATCCTTTTTTTTTACAATGTAGTATGGCCTTCTGGAATTGTGAGAAATTTCTTCTTGAAGTTGTTTATCAAGTATTATTAAATGTTCATTTTTTTAAAATTTGATTTAACTTCCAACTGAACTTTGAGAATGCAAACTATTGAATGGAAATTATTTTACACAGATCCATTCTCATTGACAATTTTAAGTCAGAAGCAGAACCCAGACGTATTCACAGTAAAAATTGTACAGCATAACCATCATATCTGGCCAAAATGTTCATGCCTTATGTATGTAGTTGCTTCTACCTGATAGGCAGTGCAATCTGCCACAAACTTAAATCCCTAAATGATGTTTTCATCACTTTGTATCTCTCTGTAAAAGATTTTCATATTTAATTTCAAATAATCCACTGCTCAAATGAAGTATGAACAGCTGTACTGCCACATTGTGTTGTGAAAACATTGTATTTTAATAGCTGGTCCTGCTGTCATCTTCAGGTTAAATATCTGGGCTGGTCAATGGACTAGCCATATCTAAGGCAGGTCTCATATTCAATGCTGAGCTGTGATACAAGGCACAAAATGGAAATGCTATATATCCTATGTAATATTAATTTGATGTAATGGATTGCCTGATATTTGGGGTTAGCTGGATAAGGTTCAAGAATTTGGGCTTGGCAGGACGTAGAAAAACAGTGAAGAAATTTTTGTCTGGTTTTCCTATTGTATCTTGGTATCAGTGCTGGAGATTTTCAAGCTAGGTTAAAATTTCATTTCTAATGTCTGAATTAAATCAGCATGTTGGACTTGGATACACTCAGAGTATGCAGGCAATTACTAATTCTGCTTGGATTGTCATGGAGAAATGCTTGGTGGCTGGGTGCCTAGTGTTGGCAGCAGTTTTCCCCCTTCTGAGTTTACACTTTACGTGGAATCAGCTGCAGTTATTATGTATTATATATGCATTGTAGCATGGAAAGGTACATATTTAGTGCGATACTTCAGTTTACAACCAATACTGGTTACAGTATACACCATCAATTGTGTCAGAATGATTGTAACTGACCACTTTGTCACACTAATGTTCAGTAAAGCATTACTTAACTTATATTAGGAATAAATATTTCCAAAGATGTAAAAAACTGCAAATCCCTGATAAGAGATTACACATTGTGGTTGCAACAGCAAAACAAACACTCAAAATGATTGCTTCTTCTCCCCCTTTTTTGCAAAGAATTGCAGAAATATCATCACTGTACAATTGGCTGAAAATAAGGAAGCGTAGGGAAAATAACTTGTCACTTACCACATTACCACAGATGAGAGCCGTACTGGGCATTATAGCAAGGGGAATGTGCACCCACCACGGTTTACTCACAGGAGTCATGTGGTAGGCCATGGTGTGTGCATGTACCATATGGCCCAATCCTACCAATATGAATTTGAGATATTGTTGTGTTCGTCTGGCTCTCTTGCCTTCATCTAAGATAAGTGACAGGTTATTTTACCTATCCTTCCTTATTTCCATTGCCTAATGGCACTTTCATTGTCATCAATTGTACAATTGCTTGGAGAATTTACAAGTTCTTTAGCCATCCATATATATCTATGTAACACCACCTTTTGACTAAATGCTGTTACAATAAATGGTTTAAAATTTAAACCGATGTAAGTGTTCATTATCAACCCACCATCACCAATCCAGATTGTGGGACACAGCGAGTGATCAATGATATAATTCTACAGGGCTAGTCAAAATGATTGCAGCGATTTCACGATTTTTCTTTTGGCTGTCCTATTATATATACGATGATGGGGTTTGCTGTTATAAGACAAGTGGCTCTCCAAGTTTCGATTGCACTAATTGCAAGCTTCCCGTGGTGGCCGATAGAGCACTAGAGAGTAAGATGGCTAAAAGTGAGAAAGCATATGTTGTTCTCGAATTTCATTCCACTCAGCCTGTGGTAACTGTTTGGCGACACTTTAGAACAAAGTTCAGCAAGTATCCCCCTCATGATAACACCATTCGGCGCTCATATCAACAGTTTAAAGACATGGAATGCCTTTGTAAAGGTAAAACAACGGGTCGCCCTCCTGTGTCTGAAGAAGCTGTTGAACGTGTGTGTGCCAGTTACGTTCGTAGCCCACAGAAGTCTACTCCTCGAACGAGCAGGGAATTAGGTATTCCAAAGAAGACTGTTTGGAGAATACTACGGAAATGACTGTGTATGAAGCCTTACAGGTTACAGTTGCTACAAGCACTGTTGCACAACAGTGAAGTGCGTCGTTTCCAATTCTGTGCCTAATGTCTAGAACAAGAAGAAACATTCACAGAAAAACTTGTGTTTAGTGACAAGTCCACTTTTCATGTGAGGGGAAAAGTGAACAGGGACAATGTGTGCATTTGGGGGACAGAAAACCCCCATGCTTATGTGTAGCACATTCGTGATTCTCCCAAAGTGAACGTGTTTTATGCAGTCTCATGAAAGAAATTTTATGGGCCTTTTTTCTTTAATGACGTGATGATCACAGGGAAAATCTATCTGCAAATGTTGCAGAATTGGCTCATGCCACTACTGGAAGCTGACAGTGAAGATTTCATTTTACAGCAGGACAGTGCTCCACCCCATTTTTCTCTAGTTGTCTGTAATTTCCTAACCACCAGGAATCCAACCAGATGGATTGGTCATGCTGGGGATGCTGATCGTCAGCTGATGTCATGGCCTCCTCGTTCCCCTGTGACTTCTTTATTTGGGGTTTCGTAAAAGACACAGTGTTTGTGCCACCAGTACCCGTTGATCTGCCAGACCTGCGGGTTCGCATCACCATTGCATTTGCTCTCATTGACAGAGATATGCTGCATCGGGTATGGGAAGAACTCGATTATAGTCTTGATGTGTGCAGAGTCACTAAAGGTGCACATATTGAGCATTTGTAGACACTCAAAAAAACTTTCACATTTTGTTTATATTTCTGTGTAATCTTGTAAGTATATGTCAAATAATAAATCTGTAGTAATTTTCTGAAATCACTGCAATCATTTTGACTATCCCTGTATTTCAATGTTATGAGCAATGCAAGTATCAGCTAATGGAAGAAGGAGAAGAGAAAAATTAGCAACAAAAAAAGTGTGACTCCACCAAATTATGGATAGAGAATCATTGTACGAGCATCAGTTGTATATAAGAGCAGAAGTGGTGCAGCAGGTTTTGTCGTGGCAGAATGGTATTACTAGAGAGTAATAATGTCCACCATTTCAATGGAACAATATGTCCAGACTTTTTGTATAAAAATGAAACTGCCTGTCCAAATAGGACAGTTCAAGTACCCAAAATATTGCATAAGGAAAATACAGGGTGGTCAGAAATTCACTGATCGGCAGGTAATGACAGTGTTGGGGACGTTGCACTAACGAAATAAATACAAAAAAAATCTAGTAAAAGTCGTACCGTTTCTGAATTATCCACAGCTAAATTTGGCCAATAAGAGCGCTACATGGATGAATTCAAACGGTCATCAACAGGCGGTGTTGCCAAGCGTACTCGAGGGATAGGACCGCCAAAGAAAGTGTAAAGAAAAACTCTCTTCGGAAGTGGTGATCGAACCTGCAACATTCAGTTTGAGAGTTTGGTGTCTTACCGACTACGCTGCCAAGACACTATAATTTCTTTGTTTTTAGAAGCCACTAGGACGGACTGTTTGTTAGTAATCGGAATTAATCGGTAATCCGTGACATTCTTCGGGAAGTCAGTGGTGGGGCTAAAGGAATTTTTTTATGGGAATTGGTTTTGAATTAGTTGACTGCTTGCTTAATCTTTAATTTTTGTACAAAAATCGTTTAGTTACTGGCACAAAAAAAGATAATTATAAATTGTCTGCAAACTTAACTTATTGATTACAAAGAAGCTTCTTTTACTCCATGTAATTGTATTTCACTAGATTTCAATCACAACATTTTTATTGATTAACATGAATATCCATGCTACTATTTTGCAACAATAAAAGAAAAAACAATAAACCCATTACCACCATTTGTAACGTAACTTTCTCTGCTGCAAAAAGCCTGTTCTTATTCAAACAAGTTGTAAACATTTTGGTAATGTGTATCAACTCACTAATGCGTGGCAAGTCACAAAAGGTAAACAAGCTATTACTCATTGAAAGCCCTTTTGTCACTGATACAAAACAAAATTACTGTACAGTAATTTCATTTTCAACTTGAAGTTATCTGTCGCATTATTGAAACCCAACACGGATTTACTTACAATAAGCGTCAATCTGAGACAGTAACTGTAAAATAAATAATCTCTGAAAAACCTTGTTTTTAGTAAAAAAATGTATCCCAATAATCAAAAAAATACGGTCCCTTACATTTTACAGCAACTGCTCAAAATGTCTTCCCTCAACTGCAATACTGGCACGACAACGCTGAGTTACTGAATTTGCGAGTCTTCCAAAATTGTAACTTTCTCTAATTTCATCGAAAGCTAGAATTATCCTAGCCAAAAGTTCTTCTTCTGTTTCTACTTCAGTCTCATAAACAATGGCCTTGACAGCTCCCCGGAGATAAAAATCCAATGGGTTGTAGTCTGGTGACCGAGCTGGCCAGTGAATTGGGCTTCCTCGACAAATCCACCTGTTAGTATACAATGCATCTAAGTGTTGACGTACCGGAACCGCAAAATGCGGCGGCGTGCCATCATGTTGAAACCACATGTCATGATGAATTGCCAAAGGGACGTGTTCTAAATACAACGGAAGGACGTTTTCAGGAAATGCTAAATAAGAAGCGCCATTCAAAAGCTGCGGAAACAGAACAGGACCTAGTATAAACTCACCCAAAATACCCGCCCAAATGTTAACACTAAATTTGTGTTGGTATGACTTGACAAAAATTGCATGTGGATTTTCAGCATCCCAGATGTGGCTGTTTCGGCTATTAAAACACTCCTCCCTGGTAAAGCACGCCCTATCCGTCCACAGCACCTTCCTTTCAAAGTTTGGATAATCGTTACATTGCTGCAGGTACCTCTGTGAAAACTGAACTCGAAGTGGAAAATCGTCTTCCTCCAAATCTTGTACCTTTTGAAAGTGAAAGGGATGTAACCCTTCGTCGTGAAGGACGTCCAAAACAGTGGCATGTGAGGCCCGTAATTAAAAACAACAAAAATGACCCTATTGAAAGGCTGCATTTACATGGAGAATTTGAGGGATCACTTAGATTGGACGTACCTGCAATGCGTTGGCAGTGACCCTAGAGCTTGTCCTCAGATTATCAGCAATCATTTCCAGGACATTGTCTTCAAATCCTACACTCCATACAAACTGATTTCGTCTGGCGTCGGGCCTGTGGAAGCAACACTTCCTGTCTCCCTCAACCTTCTGTCAACCAACACAAAAGTGTTGGCTGATGGTATCATACAGTTAGGAAATTGAGTCGTGTAAATCCTAACTGCTTCAGCCCTGTTTTGTCCAGCAGCGCCATACGCTAAATGCATATCAGCGTACTCTTCAATTAAAAATTGATGATGTTGCATGATGACACTGTCTTTATCGGTAAGATGCGTTCGAGTGCGAGACTTCTCCTGTCATGGTCCTTTAGCTCCACCGCTGACTTTCCGAAAAATGTCATGGATTACCGATAAATTCCGATTACTAACAAACAGTACGCCCTAGTGGCTTCTCAAAACAAAGAAATTGTAGTGCCTTGGCAGCGTAGTCAGTAAGATGCTAAACTCTCAAACTGAAGATTGCTAGTTTGATCCCCGATTCCGAAGAGAGTTTTTCTTTTCGCTTTCTTTGGCGGTCCGATGCCTTGAGTACGTTTGGCAACACCACCTGTGGAAGGTTGTTTGAATTCACCTGCGCAGCGCTCTTATTGGCCAACTATAGCTGCGGATAATTCAGAAACGGTATGACTTTAACTAGATTATTTTTTGTATTTATTTCGTTAGTGCAATGTCCCCAACACCGTCATTACTCACCGATCAGCGAATTTCTGACCACCCTGTATTGAGCATGCATATTCCCAACACCTCAACCCGTTAGAATATGTCTTCGACATTATCGGAACAAGTGTGAAAGAGAGGAAACTGATCATGCAGAAGTCTGCAGGAACCTCATGCTGGTTTGCGTGAAATCTATTCTGCACTGTTTTATGGAATGTATGTAAATAGGTGCAGTGCATGTATTGGACTTGATTTTTTTTTCACTGAAACTGTGACATCTGCCACAATTTAAATGCTTATTTATTGTTATCACCAATAGAACAGAATTCATAATATTTCACATTAAAGAAGATATGACAACGCCTCTGTACTATACATTTCATATGATTTATGTCCTATGCAAGTGTACACTATTACTATTGTAAACAAATGTCACTGTTCCTTAGAAATTGTCATAAAACAAAAAACAGTGTATAATGCTGACATTTAGCAGTAATAGTAATTATTTAACAGTAAACAAAGATTTAAATAAGGAAACAGTTCCCTGCTTATTGCCACAACAGGAAGATATTGCAATATTTTTAATAATCATAACATAAAGTATGTGTGCAACATATACTTACGAGTATCCAAAATGTCCCATTAAAGGTACCACTGCAGCAGTCACAACATACATTTTTGTTATTTCTGGAGAAGAGATACGACTACCATCTAACTTAACTGGTTCCGATTTGTCATTTGAATCGTCTGTATACACAAATCCCTTCAGTTTTGGATGGCTCCAGTTAACAGACATAATGCTCTGTACTCCTTTTGTTAATTCCTGCACTTTAATTATTTCCAATGAACTCACTTCAGCAAGAAATTTTGATAACTTTTTATAACTAGTTTTCTTCATATCAAGTGTGGTGTGACTAGGGCAGGCTGGCAGCAAGTGCAGTTTAAAAAACTTGCTGGCCAGCATCGGATACTCTTCTTTTCTAGCAGTAGTTTTCAAAGCTTTTAAAAAGCAATGCATTAACAAATCGTCCATCTTTTCTTTTGGGTCAACATCATTTGTAACCATATCTGATGTTTCACTGATATTCAAATTGTCAGCCATTTCATCTGTAGGATGATCTTCAACTATCTCAACTCCTCCCGCTTCTGGATTATTTTCTTCATTACATGAAGATTCCGTTTCCAGATCAGCATTTTCTAAATTCACATCATCAACTTTTGACACCAATTCATCTACAGTTTCAGTAAGGTTTTCTGGATTTTCCTGCCTTCCATGCGGAGGTCCTAGTTCAGGAATAGATAATTTTGTGCCATGTGACCATAATTCATCGCCAACACAGTGTAATATTCGAACTCCTTTTCCTCTCTTCCCAGAGTAAAACATGTCACTGCTTGAATAGTATGCAGTGCCCACAGCAATTGGAGCACGGTTTGTGGTAAGGTTTACAGCAACGCGATCTCCTTTTTGCAGATTCCCAAATGATTTTGGACCATAATCACCTTGTAAAACAACACCAGGCAACATGAGGTCAGCTCCACCAGCAAGCTTTGGAAATACCTGGGGCCATGTGGTAAAGCAGTATAATAAATCAGGAAATTTCCACATTAGATAAACTGTGGGGTAAAGAACTTTCTCATATTCAAAAACAATAGGTATCTTTTCAACAAAATATATCATCACCAAATCCTTCCCATGAGTATATACTTTCATTGCAGATGCTACTTCTTTGTTTGGAATTATCTGCTGCACATCATCATCTTTGAGTAGTGGAAAACTTTGCAGTACTTCAGTTCTTAGTTTCTTTCTGCAAATGACAGAAAAGAATATATTAATCTTTAAACAGTAACAAGTACTGAACAAAAATTAAATATAATTTCGCCATAAATAAAATGCAAAAATGAATTCACAATAATCAACTACTGAACACAGTCCCCTCATTAACTTCAACAAATTTAACTTTTATGAAGAAGAAATATTTTCTTGTGTAAAATTATTCTTTAATAGATTCATTATCTACCTGTACTCTCTTTTCATACTATGATATATTAATACATAAGAACTACAACAAATGTTAACAGAAAGTAATGCAGGATACCTCAAAATTTTAACCATCAAAAAAGTAATGGAATAGTACCAAAGGAAAACTGAATGTGTGAGGTTCTGTTAACACTACATCCCTCGTAACAACCTAGTAAAAATCTCTACTAAATGAGAACAGCCGCTAGGAGATGACACATTGTGTTAAGAGGTATGTTGCTAGAGATTTTAGTACTTCACAATGAAATACACTGAAGAGAGAGGTAATCAAAGCTGGTTAAAAAAAAAAAAGCATTATGAACAATCTGGATAGAAACAATGAATCACAGAAGAATTTTTTTAATTGATGTATCAGAGGAGAAGGCACAAAAATGCTCAGTATAAAGCAGGAAGAGAGCATTATGGATATTTTAGAAATTAAATAAAAAGGAAATTACACAAAAGTGACTGCAAGAAAAGTGTAAAGAAGTAGGAAAGAAAATGTACAAACATAAAGAAGATGCAGCTGAAATAGGAGAATATTGCAGAAATGAATAAAAAGTGTATAAACAATGAAAGTGCTAACGGGAAACCTGTTAGAAGTTCAGAAAATGAGATATAAGTGACAGAAGGAATAAATTAGAAACTTTCTGATGGGGATGGTTTGAACAACAGTATGCCAGAAAAAAAGAGAGGCTGTTACATTGATGATTTAGGAGATCTTGTTTTAAGGAAAGAGTTTTGAAAGATTTGAACTTAAATAAGGAAACGATTACTGCAGAATTTCTAAAATCTGTATGATTTCCTCACAGGGGCCTATTCCCACACCCATGCCACTTTCCTAGACGTGTAATTGTCTCTCTCTAGTATACACCTCAGCTCATCTGCTCACATCAAACCTACAATAGTATCTTCATTTTGACAGCTGCCATCCTTATCATGCTAAATGCTCCCTTCCATACAGCCTCGGCATTCATGGGAGTTGTATATGCTCTAACCAGCAGACCTTCACACTTTATGCCAAAAACATCTCCCAAGCTCTCATATCCTGCAACTACACACCAAATTTACTTCAAAAACAACTTTTGTGTGCCACATCACAACCTGTCCAGCCTATTAACCACCTTAAACTCTTGAAAACAAACCACAGTCCCGTCCTGACCACTCACTACTTTCTAGGCCTGGAATAAATTAACTGAGCCTTCCGGCACGGTTACGATTTCCTTTGAGCCTGCCAGGAAATGAGATTCCTCATCCCCAACATCCTCCCATGACATGCTTCAATAGACTGTCAATAGAAAGAAGAGGCCCCGGTATGGGAGTAGGTCCATGTGAACTTCACCATGTTAAGGTTGTTAAGGAAATTTAGAAGGTTGTTTTCCCTATGTGCTCAGATCATTAAAATATCATCTACGAATTTGAGCCAGATGGGGGTTTATGAGGGACTTTCTTTAAAAATGTCTGTTCCAGGTGGCCCACGAACTGTTAGCATACTAGGGGGGCCATGCAGGTGCCCAACACAGTGACATAGGTTTGGTGGTAGATTTGCTTTCAAAGGGGAAGAAGTAGTTGTTGTGTATCATGTAGGCCAAATTGATGAGGAAGATGTGTTAGGGAGGCTGTCGGAAGGGCGCTGATCCAGAAAATGTTGCATGCCACTGATGCCGTGCCAGTTTGGAATGTGTGTACAGGGATGTGATATCAATTGTTACCAGGACGAAGTTGGTAGGAAGAGGTGTGGGCATAGTAGAAAGGCAGAAAAGGAAGTGTTGAGTGTCCTTGATATGGGAGGGGAACTGTCAGACTATGGGTTGAGCTACTGGTCCACCAAGGCAGAGATGTGTTCAGTTGGAGATCCATAAGCTGCAACAATAGAGCAGCCTGAACTGTCAGGCTTATGGATTTTGGAAAGGAGGTAAAGGGTAGGCATTGGATTTTGAGGATAAAGACATGTAATGGACTGTGGGGTAAGACCTTGGAAGGGACCTCTTAACTGTACATATTCCTGTATTTTCTTGAAGACAGCAGGTGTTGGATCTTTGCTGAGGTGGCAGTATGTGCTGGTGCCTGTTAACTGATGGAGGGCTTAAGCCACAGTCACTACGATTCACAATTAGGGTGGTCGAGCTCTTCTCTGCAAGAGGGATGATGAGGTCTGGATTGGCACGGGTTTTCAATAGGGCTAAGATTGCTGGTGTTCACCATGGATTTGATTCAGTAGGTGGAAACTTGCCTGCCAGGCACAAGTCAACAACCTGGTCTCAATTTAAGATAATACCCTGTGATTTATTTATTTATTTATTTGCTCCCCTCCCCTCTCACCATCCTCTCCTTGCCTCTTTCCCCACTACCTAAGTTGTACCACCCATAACCAGAGGTGATGTTTAACTTCAGAAATTCTCTGGTTTAATTTTTCAATTTCTTTTTGATTTATTTTTGCATATTTATGTTGATTAGATTTTATTATATTAGTCTGCTCTTTTTGCCCACCAGAGATTAGTTTTGATACTTAGTAACGCTCTGGTATTAGCTTTAAAATGCTACCATTCTGTTTTCTGTTTCAATTTACCCCCACAGTATTCCTCCGTGAGTCAGTCCCACAAACCCACCCTCCTCAATGTTACCTAGTTGAGAAAAGGCTAAAACCAGAAAATTCCAATGTCATTTGTGTTTATGTCTGTTTTTTATTTTATTTTATTCACGCCCCACAACCATCATTTAAGGTATGTGGCGGTTCATTTACCTGTCACCGAGTGGGGCGGTGTAATGGTTATCGTTCTCGCCTCGCATTCGGGAGGACGGCGGTTCGAATCCCCGTCCGGGCATCCAGATTTGAGTTTTCCATGGTTTCCCCAAATCACTCCAGGCAAATGCCGGGATGCTTCCTTCAAAAGGCCATGGCCGAATTCCTTCCCATTCCTTGCCCCCATCCTTTCCCGTCTCTAAAGACCTCGATGTTAAAAAGAGACGTAAAGCAGTTACCAAAAAAAAAATTACCTGTCCTAATTTGTAATTCCTTTTCACTACTTGGTGCCTATTATCTCATTGTTATTGTCAATGACATGGCCGTAAGAGAAGTGCGATGATTGTAGGCAAGAACAAGAAAGAAAGAAGCCATGGATATTGCGAAGGAATCATTACCACATTCACCTGGAGTGATATTAGGAAACCATGTAAAACTGAAATCTGGATGGCTGGACAGGTATTTGAACCTACATCCACCAGAATGCTAGGACCTAGCATTATTTCTCACCCACCAGCCTCAGTGGATAGCTAGATCAGGGATTGAATACTCTGAAACGTCCAAGCATAAAAGATTTATATCAAGTCAGATGGTTTTATCTAGGTAAATGAAGTAAAGAGAATTATGAAACTATCTAACATGCTAACTTTGAATGTAATAATGATTGGATGAAAGCAATTTCAAGATAGCTTTGGACAGCAGGAGTGTATAAGAATGTTAAATAAGTAAAAAAGAAATAATTATGAGAATTAATCACATATGGTTGTCTTAATACAGAGTCCACTGGTCTCTAGATTGTGCTTGAAGCCAGCTCCGACTAGCAAATGAATTCAGAGAAATCTCTAATGGTTCTAGTAGCAATTTTTACTTTAAACTCTTCCATTATTTGATACATATTGTTCAGTACCTCTCTTGTCTACCTAACTCTTCAACTCTCCTAATGCTAATTTATGGATGTCACCCCCTGTAAGTTTTGTACCTCTCTTGTCTACCTAACTCTTCAACTCTCCTAATGCTAATTTATGGATGTCACCCCCTGTAAGTTTTCCTTACAACCAATATCCCCTTCCCTAATACTTCTGGTAACATCATTCAGATTTCCCTCTCTGGCCATAAAATTGTTTATGAACACAGCCTTGGCTTTTCCCTTTGTAGTTATAGTTCTGTGTTAAGAGTTCCATGTCTTCCCTATAGGTCTCTGCTGCTTTCCTACTCTTCTGTTATCCTCTTATAAATGTCTTACAGACAATACACTTGGGAAAATTCAAGAAAAATTACTATGTAAAAGAATTAAAGAATTCAGATTATTGAAAGGTATGAATCAGCAGCAGTTCGGCTTCCAAAAAGGCAGGTCAACAGAGGATGCCATAAATGAAGCTCAACATATAGCCAACTCAACAAACAAAAAATGTGTCATTGGCATATGTATCGACATTTCTGGTGCCTTTGATAAGTTATGGTGGCCGAGTATGTTCGCTCGACTAAGGGAGTTAGGATGCCCAAGAGTGTTGTCTGAGAGCTTGAAAGACTACTGTCACGGAAGAACTGCAACACTTCACAGTTCTGGTCAGCAACTGACAAAACATCTCACAAAAGGATGTCCACAAGGTTCAGTACGTGGCCCAGAATTCTGGGATATTGCTCTGGAACCTGTCCTTAACAGACTCATGGGTCTGGCAGAGTTTGAAGGAATCGTTGCCTTTGCAGATGATATTTTGCTGCTAGTTGGAGGAAATAATAAAAGAGAGATCGAGACAAACGCCAAAGAAATAATGGAAGTAATGGAATGCTGGTGTAAACAAATTAAGCTCCAGCTAACACTAACTAAAACTCAATACATATTAATGAAAGGAACAATGAGACGCAACCCCACTGTGAAGCTTGGAGAAAATTCAATTAAAAGAAGCAAAACAATAAGATACTTAGGGGTTATTCTGGATGAGCATAGGAATTTTAATGACCACATTGATTATATTTGCCAAAGAACCACTGCAGTAATGAATAAGATAATTAGCATTGGGCAAAGAAGATTTCTAATCCCACTGCCGACTATAAGACTATATCATGGTGCCATTACCACAGCCATTGCAAGTTATGGTGCAAGCACATGCGCACATAGGCTAAGACTGGTTAAACCTACAAGGGATATCAGGCGAATGCAACGAGGAATTCTCTTGCATCTTACAGGTGCATTTGGAAGTACCCCAACTGATACACTTACAATTCTTGGAATATGTGCTTTAGACCTGGAAATAAGAAAGAGAGCAGCATGTTACTGGCTACGAAAAGGAAACTCCGACAAGGTAACAGAGATCCTGGGTCAAGTGGCTTCCAAGAAGGCAGACATTAAAAATTGTATTTTAAATGAATGGCAACAGCAGTGGAACAATTCGGAAACAGGAAGGAGAGTATTCGAAATTCTTCGTGACATCAGAGAGGATACGTATAGAGCACTTCAATCCATTCCGAGGGTTGATACATTTCCTCACCGGTCATGGAGCGTACGAAACATATCTCTACAGGATCAATAGGGTAGACAATGACTTATGCACTGTAAGGAACTAAGCTGCTATACCGGGGCAAGTATAGGGCTTCAGTACCTTAGCTGAATGTTACCTTGTAGAAAGTTCTGTTAAATTTGATTAAATAATTTTAAATGACCATGTGCCTGACTAGAATATTCAACTGTAAAGCTTAATGGCCGCCACAAAGCTCATTTGAACCAAAGCTTAGTTCACTACTAAAATATTTGAGAATCCAGTGGATGAAAAACGATTTTATTCCAAAGTCACATTTCAGAAAATAGCAGTTACAGTTGAGTAGGCAATCGAACAAACATTTCCAAAAGATTATAGATTATGAAGAGAGAAAATATCACTGACCGAGCCCCATTGAAAATTTTATAAGTTCATAGTCACTATTCCCTTCTGTTACTGACGATATGGCCAAGACACATCCATGATGCAAGTCAACTATTTCCGGCTACTATCCAGTTCTAACCGACACATGCAACATCCCAGCACAGATTTACTAAGCACAATATTCCCAGGTTAAAGACAACCCCCTCTCCTGGGCCCCTACCTATATACCCTCATCTGCGTGACATGGGTATTCTATTGCTTACCAAAAATAGTGTAAAATGATATGATTATAGAATGTGTTTAAAAATTAACCGTGGGTAGCTTGGTCTTCAAGGTTTGAAAAAAGTGTTTAGCTAAAATTCTCAAATGATAAGCTTTCTTGTAATAGAATTTAGTTTAAGTGCACAATGATAAAAAATGCCCGAAAATTAATTAGTGATTCCCCGATTTCTTTCTAAATTTAAGCACTTTTTAAGGTGACCCTGCTGAATTACAAATTATCGTGATAAAATTAGTGTCATTGTGTTCTATAAAAATTCCTGATTCCAGTGGTGTAAATTTTATTATTATCGGTGGTGTAATAGCAAAGTTATCTGTTTGAAATGTTTCAGAAGTTAACTTGGTTTCTGGTTCATAATTAGCCTTCTGCTATCTATATAAAAAAAGTGAAGTTATCAGAATTTTCTTTTGAATTTAATTACATGTTTTGACAGTTGTTTTATTTACAGAAGTGGCTTGGTTTATTTGCAAATAAATCTCGAAAACTACCACGTGTTGATTACTACGAAATAATCTTAAAAATGTATATATAATCTGTTCAACTACATGGAATGTTTTGAAATTTTAATATGTTATACTAGATTTTTAGTTCTTTTAGAAAATCTACTTTTTAGTCCGAGAAATTACTGAAAACATAAGATTAAAAATGTTGAAAGTGTATCTATCGAAGTGTTTAAAAATTTATTTACCATAATTACACTGTCTGAAACTCCAGAATTTTAGTGAATTTAACTTTCTTTTAAATTATTATTATTAGGAAATTGCTTTATTGCATCAAAAAGTGTTAAGAATTAGTGGAATTCAAGCGTAATCAAAGTCTATTGTTTACAAGTTGGATAAAAATGGATTACCCTATTCCAGGTTGGTTTCAAGATTCTTTACTATTATAAAATGTTTATTTAGAACTTATATTATATGTTGAGTGACTTTATTGCTCTAAAATCGGTTTATTTATTGAATTGGCTTGCAGTACCAGCTTCTGCATGAAAAGATTCTTACTTCCTATACATGCATTGAAAATTATATGTTTACTGTAAAGCCTCCCTTATGCTCTAAGCTAAGAAAACTAGAATTTACACAAATTCTAAGGTGCTTACAGCACATGTGCATCCTCAGGAACACCTGATCATAAACTGTTTAAATGTGCTTTAGTTGATGATCAAATCAGATAGTACAGGGTGAAGATCACAGGAAAAACTACCACGGAAATTCTGAAAGACAAACTCCTCTGGGAAGAACTGGACAAGCTGGCAGATGCTGTGTGCAGACGCGAGCTGAGGTGGCTGAGCTGCGCGCACAGCTTGCAGCTGTGTTAGCGAAAGTTACACAGCTGGAAGCTGCCGTAGAAGGTTTGCAGCAGATGCGATACTGGGGAACCTGATGTAGCCATGCCGCTCACAGATTCACCTATGTCGAGCATTGTACCTGCAACCCAGGCTGAAAAGCTGGAGGCTGTGCCTCGGTCACCTGACGGTGACTGGCATATGGCTACCAGACTTCGAAGCCACACATGGGGGCAGTCGAACAGGCTTAAAGGTCAAGACGGTGAACTTGTTCGACTGTCCAACCGGTATGACGTATTGTTGGAGGCTGATTCAGTCCCACAATTGTCATCCTGCGAGCTGACGGCCCCCAGCCCGCTAGTTCTGGGCGATCGCAGAAGGGTATTCTGGTAGTTCTAATGTTAGGCGGTTTATAGAGCCCCTTAGGGAAATGGCAGATTACTCGGGGAAGAAATCCAACGTCCATTCGGTGTGTATTCTGGGTGGTCTGATCCGAGATGTGGAGCAGGCCATCCCAGATGCCATAGAACAGACGGGGTGTAGCCAACTGCAGATTCTGGCTCACGTCGCCACCAACGATGCTTATCGCCTTGGGTCGGAAGTTATCTTCTCTTCCTTCCGGTGGCTGGCTATAAGGGTGAACTCTGTGGCCAGTGGCCGCAAGATATCGGTGAAGCTAACGATCTGTAGCATCGTAGACAGAGTTGATTGTGGACCTCTGGTTCAGAGCCGTATTGAGGGGCTGAACCAGAGACTACGATGTTTCTGTGATGATATTGGCTGCAGATTTCTCGAACTCTGCCATAGGATTGAGTCATGTAGGGTTCCCTTGAATAGGTCAGGTGTGCACTACATACGTGAATCGGCTACACGGGTGGCAGGGGCCGTGTGGAATGCACTGGGTGGTTTTTTAGGCTGAGGGAGGAAGACCCAAAACACGAAATACAGTTACAGGCAACCCAATCAGATGCAACACCGGAATGTAGGAGGAACGTAAAAGAGTCACAACAGTTTAAAGTTCTCGTAATTAACTGTAGAAGCGTTTGCAACAAACAACCAGAACTTGAAAGCGTTATTTGTAGCACAGAAGCGGATATCATTATTGGTACAGAAAATTGGCTAAAACCGGAAATAAGTTCCGCCGAAACTTTTAAAGACAGCATGAACGTTTTTCCAAAAGACAGATTACATTCTTTATGGAGGTGGGGTATTTATAGCTGTGAGTAAATTCCTCCCATGTAATGAAATAGACGTCGATACTAACTGTGAAATCATATGGATTAAACTCAATGTTGCCGGGTCAAAACTCGTCATAGGCGCCTTCTACCATCCACCCGATTCTGACATAGCTATCGCTGAGGAATTAAGAAGTAATGTTAACAGTATAGCTAGCCGTTTTCAGGATCATGCTATGATTCTGGGAGGCGACTTCAATCCGCCTTATATCGACTGGCGTAATTATGTTCACATTACTGGTAGCAGGGATAAGGCAGCTTCTGAAGTAATTCTCGATTTGTTCTCGGATAATCATCTCGAGCAGCTAGTTAATGAACCTACGTGGTGTCATAACATTAGCGAAAACATTTTAGATTTGCTGGGTACTAACAGGCCAGAATTATTCACCGACATTTCAACGACCACTGGAATAAGCGATCACAAAGCGGGAATTGCGACTATCAAATTAATGACCAAGCGAAAAAGGGGAAATGGACGGATTGTATACATATTCAATAAGGCCTCAAAGGAGTGTTTTAGAACCTACCTGAGGAATAATTACCATAACTTGAAGGTTTTGCTAACTTAAAGTTATGGTAATTAACATATAGTAAGGGAAGGTATGGAAATACATGTACCGAAGCGGAAAATAAATGGGGAGAATGATCCACCGTGGTACACATGCGAAGTCAAAAGATTACTCAAAAAACAAAGAAGGATACACACACGCTACAGAAGGAAGAGGTCTTGCAGCGATTTAGAAACCTTGGCTGAGTTAAGAGGACGTGTGAAGAATGTGATGCGCGAGGCCTTAAACGATTTTCATTCAAACACTCTCTCTAAGAGTCTCGCAGAAAAACCCAAAGAAATTTTGATCATATGTTCGAAAAGTCAGTTGTACCAACAGCAATATTCCAGCACTAGTTCGTGAAGGGTCCGAGGTTAATGAAAGCCGCGATAAAGCTAACGTACTAAATATTGTATTCAAAAATTCATTTACTGACGAAAATAAGGATAGCATTCCCGTTTTCCCACGCCGTAGCAAGTCGGTGATGGAATCATTACGAATAGATACTGCAGGTATCATTAAGCAATTAGAGCTCCTGAAGTGGGGGAAGCACCGGGCCCGGATGGAATTCCAGTAAGAGTATTTTCAGAGTATGCGGCAGAAATCAGGCCATTTCTGTCTGATATATTCAGTAAATCATTAGAAGAGAGAAAAGTACCTTCAGACTGGAAAATCGCGCAAGTAACTTCAATTTTCAAATAAGGTGATCGAAGTGATCCTGGGAACTATCGTCCCATATCTATAACATCTGTTTGTAGTAGAGTTATGGAACATATTATATGCTCGAACATTATGAATTTTCTAGATGATAATAATTTGCTTACAACAAATCAACACGGATTTCGGAAGAAAAGATCATGTGAAACACAGCTGGCCCTATTTACACACGACGTAATGTAAGTTATTGATGCATGTTCACAAGTAGATGCAATTTTTCCGGATCAGCTTTGTGAATGGATAAAGGATTTTCTAACTGGTCGATCACAGTATGTCATTGTTGAAGGAGAAAGTTCTTCTAATCTCGATGTTACATAGGGTGTACCTCAAGGAAATGTAATAGGACCACTTCTTTTCTTAATTTTTATAAACGATCTCGGAGACAAAGTGAAAAGCATTTTTAGGTTGGTTGCTGATGATGCGGTTATTTATAGGGAAGTAATGAATTTGGCCGATTGTTTAGAAATTCAGCGTGATGTGGATGTTATTTTGGCATGGTGCGCTGAGTGGCAACTCACACTAAATTGTAAAAAGTGTAAGACAATGAGCATAACTAACAAAAAGAATCTGATTGTTCAGAAATACGAGGTAAACAGTTCAGTTATTGATATGGTCGATTCTATGAAATATTTGGGAATAACAGTACAAAGGAACATGAAATGGGACTTACATATTAATATGTTAGTAGGTAGAGCTAATTCTAGGCTGCGGTTCCTAGGTCGAATCTTGAAAAATTGTAATGAACAAACAAAGGAGATAGCGTACAAATCTCTTGTGCGTCCACATTTGGACTACTATTTTGCCATCTGGGATCCGTTTCTTAAGGGATTGATTGAGAGTATAGAGAAAGTACAGAGAAGAGCCGCTCGATTCGTGACCGCTTGCTACAGTCCTTATGAAAGCGTTACAGAACTGATTAGTAGACTAGGCTCGGAGTCTCTGGTAGATAGACAATGCACGTTTCGTATAAACTTATTGGTAAACATGTGTACTCCCACTTTCTCTTACGAGTGTAATGAAATAATTCGTCCACCAACCTATTTGGGTCGGAATGACAGGAAAGATAAAATTAGAGAAATAAGGTGCCGCACTGATTCTTATATGAATTCTTTTTCCTTCGTACCATTAGGGATTGGAATGCACAACAAAGAGATTAGGTTTGGCACTGAGCACATTCTGCTACCCACAATTTTGTGAATTGCAGAGTATATATGTAGATGTAGATGCAGCCAGGGAACGGTATCGGCTTCAGCATAGCCAGCAACCTGTCGGAAAACAGCAAACCATATAAGGAATGAGTTGAGATACCCTAAATGGATGGGATATGTTATAAACAACTAAGTGGAACGCTGATGCCGGAAGTGTGGCTTCTGAATTTACCGATGCTTACTCTTCAATGGATGCCAGCGTTAAAACGGACTTAACTTTTGAAAACTCAAGATGTTTAATTATTTAGTTTTAGTGGGTAATAGTTTTTACTAACGGGTTGTGGTGACTTGTAGTGTGTAATAATAATAGTATCTTATTTGTACCAATTTCGTAGTTTATAGGATTTGTGTTTATCTTTCAAAATTTTGTTCAGTATAAAATGTTACTATAATACACGGTGTGTCATAAAAATCTTTCCGTTTTCAAAGCTACATGAAATAAACACAAAGCGAGATGCAATGTATTTTTTTATTTTTTTATAGATATTATTTGCAAGAACAAAGAATGCAATTTTAATTTGCTTGGTTTCGAAAATAATATCTTGTAAATGTCTACCTCCATTGTCAAAACACTGACGGAGTCTATCCCGGAAGTTGTCCGTGACTTTGCAAATCATATTCAGAAGAATAGCATTGATTTCTTCAGTGATGGCAACTTTCAGTTCATCGATAGTTCGGGACAATGCCTGAACACATTTTCCTTGAGGTAACCCCAGAGAATAAAATCGGATGTGGTTATATCAGGCAATCTGGGGGGCATCCAATGTCACCTCGCAAAGAGATAAGATGACTGGGAAACATTTGTCTCGGAATTTCTATCAAACGACGCTATGTATGGGCCCTAGCACCATCTTGTTGGAACCAGATGTCATTGTCATAGTCATGCAATAATTCATACAATTTCGTTTTTAAACATTTTTCAAGCATGTACCGAGCAGAAGTCACTGTTACAGCTTGACCATGTTCTTCGAAAACGTAAGGAGCCCATACACCAAAATCTGCAGCAGCGCACCACACTGTCACTCGAGGGCTGTGGAGTGGTTGTTTGTGAAGGTTCCGAGGGTTATCCTGAGCCCAGTATCGGAAATTTTGTTTATTTACAGTTCTGGCCAGGTGAAAATGGGCCTCGTCACTACAGATCAAAACAGCAATACGAGGGATATTCTGCAAAATGTCGTAGCACAACTTTGTTAATGTGTAAGTCTCTTTCACTTAACTCTTGCACTATTTGCATCTTGTATGGGTGCAATTTAAGATCTCTATGGAGAATTCATCTGACACTACTGGCACATAAACCAAGTGCAACAGCGTGTTTACGAACAGAACGCTTGGGAGATTGTTGAATTGAAACCCTCACTCTATCCACATTTTCCACTGACATTGATGTCCTAATTCGGTCTGATGGTTTTCTATTTAATGCAGAAGATTTCTCTCTAAATTAGATACCCAATTCCTAATTGTCGGTGCCATGGGAATGGGATCATGATGACCACAAGCAAAATGTACATGAAACGCATGTTGTGTATTGATCACAGATCCGCCATTTTGAACGTACTCTTCCACTAAAACGCTCAATGTTGTCCTGACCAAGCCATTTCTCACACTGAAAATTGCAAGTCATGGTGCACCTAACCAGTGTTCGAGCCACAACCTTATGAAATCAGAAAGATTTTTATGACTCACCCTGTCTTATGAAATAATGGTTCGTTGTAGATTCTAGTGAACGAACCATCTGTATGTACAGATAAATAAATATAAATGTCTTTAGCTTCCCCACCTCCCTGATGTAGAATGTGGATTTTATTGAGTTTTTTTTGTTTTGTTTAAGAATAAATATTTCTTCCCAATTTTTATTAGCATTTTGAACTGTTACAACTTCCTCTGCACCGTATTATTGCCATATTTACATGTACTGAACCTTTACCTAAAATACTTGAGCAAATCTTGAACCTGTTTCTTCTTACAATTATTCCATCATCCTTCCTCTTTTGGCCACTAGTCTATTGAAATCAGGTACGTTCATCACAATGTTCTCATGATCACTTATTTCCTTTGACAGCCAAGACCCAATATAGCTATCATTAGACTTTATCAGGAAGATATTAAACATGTTCTGCCCCTGTCTCACATAAAGATTCCCTCAGTCAGTAAGATTTTGTAAGCCTCAGCTCACTTGTAGTATTAATCCTATGCCCTCCTAGGCCACACCTGGTATATTTCAGACCCCTGTCATAATGGGCTCTACTGGAGACAGCGATTCTGCTGCAACACCATTTCCCTGCGTGGACCAATGGCATCATAATACTGCGGAAGTCAACAACAAGATGTAATATTTTAATGCAGTAATTAGTTTGTAATACACTCTGGACAATTAATTTAAAGCAGAAATTAGGTTGTAATACACTTTGGACAAGCATGATACTGCTAGAACTACGTTGGAAAGTATTCCTAACAACTTCTTGCTACTGTCTACTTCAGTAATATAGCATAAATTACTCATGCACAGTAATGTTCTTGTAGTGGAACTGCCATCTCCAGCAATCCCCTATAATGACCATTCTGCTCAAATAATTGCGCAAGCTTCCACGGTCGTCGTAAGTATCTTGGTTTTCCATGTGGAGCCACGTGAATTTTTGAAACCTAACATTTCGGCCATCGTGCTGTGGCCTTCATCAGAGGACGTCCTACTAACCAGTAGAAATACTCCTACACCAATTTCTCCCCTATCTCTGTAGTACACCGTATAACAACCAGGAGAAAACCTCATCTAACACTTCCTTAGACAAAATTCATCCCCCACAACTATATGAGATTTTTTCACTTTCATTATGCTACCAAATAACAAAATTATGTTAATATATTCCTATAGCAGTCTCTTCTCTGACTTTAGTACATTATTGTTCTTATTCATGTTCTTTCTTATGCCAGCTACCCATTCTATTGTTCCATCAACTTTACCAAGTTCTTTGGTATTTACAATTAATCCCTTCCTGTAGCTATGAACTGTGCCTCTTTGGTTAATAGTCCAAATCAGCAACGTTTAGCCTAAAATGGACACTGTACTAATTCCATTATAAATGAAAGTTGGTTCCCTTACACCAATAGCTAACAACTCATTGTGAAACCTCTTCCTCATCATATTTAGATGTAACCATGTCTAGTGTAACTCCACTTATCAATAGTGTTCACAACCCTCATGCCTGTATCAGGAAGGCACTCGACCTCCAGATTAACCTGCCTCATGACCAGGTCTGACCACAGCCAACCATGGCCATGAAATATCTTGACTCCACTCCAGTACACTATACTACTTTCACCACTATATTCAGGTAATTTCTGCACTATAAAATGCAACACTGTTGATAATTTTTTTTCCCTCTCCCCATAATACTATCCCATTCTACTTTACAAAACCACAAAATAATAACTTTACATTGTCTACCACCCAATCATGAATTGTACTAGGTTTAAATGAACCTTTGATTTGGTAACCTATATCAAATTTACCCTGCAAAATGGAACCCCACACCATTATTATGGCTACTACCTAGCAGCAAAACCATTCACTTTTACACTTGTCTCTCATTACTCCTTATGCCCTGCTGCGCCTTACCAAGTCCTCCCCCCCCCCCCCCCTGCATTATGGTAACAGGTCATACTTCTACATTCTTCCAATTACTTAAGTGACTAAAAACCTCCATCTTTTAACCACATTTGTTCTGTGACCTGCTGCAAACTTCTCCTGTCCCTGTTAACTTATTCAATTTCCTTTCTGCTTTTATCAGCTGATCCTAAGGCACCATATCCTTTCTTCCTGCACCAATACAGGCGTAGCAATAAAAGCAAAAATGGTTATACGATGTGGATTGTGGTGAAAGTGGAATGAACAATGAGATGGAATGTATACCCAGTATTTGGTTTGGAAAAGATCACTGCAGATGTGTACATGTAAAATGTAAAGTAAAAAACATGTAAGCACAAAATGTAATAGGTTTGCAGACAGGCAAAATCACTTTCCCTCATTACATAGCAAAAACAGATCTTAATAACGATTTCGTCTATGAATAGGGCATTAAACCCTCCACATATTTTATGTAGTGTGAAGAACTACTCACAGTACATATCTTATGTTTCAATATTTGGATTTTGGGTCTAACAAAGATTGCGAACCTGCTACAATGCTCCACCATGCAGACTAATGACGTCTTAATACTGCAGTAGTTAACTGTTAAGACTTATAATTTTCAAGCAGTTATTGGGTTGTAATACACCTGGGACTATTATTCTATTATTTCAAGAAGTAAAATAGGTTGAAATACATCCTGGACCACCACATAACACCAGAACTACTTTGGAAAGTATTTCTAACAATGTCTGGTGATTGACCACTGCAGTAATATGATGTAAATTCTTGGCACAGAGTATTGTTGTTGTAGTGGAATTGTAATCTCCAGCAATTCCTAGAGATCAAAGACTTATTACTGTTTGTGAAGTAGGAATGGGTTAATATTCATTGAAAAAGTTACCAAGAAGCTTTTTATTCCCCCCCAGTAACTGGTCCAAACAACTTCATAAGGGAGTTTCAAACTTCATTACCAAGTGCTAGTGGTTACCAGATTGTTGCGACCATCAAAGATGGCCTTATTATCTTTAATTAGCATGGGTTGGATATTGATAATCATACCAGTAGTGTACATTGTGGCATTTCTTACACGCCAGAACAAGATTTTAATAATTTAGGCATCATTCTTATCTAAAAACAACCTAGACATGCGCACCATGTTTGATAGAAACACATCGCTGATAGGTCAGGCTTATAAGAACATACTAAAATTATAGTGTATTCTATACAACATCCTCTCAATAATTCCTTCGTCCAACAAGATAAATCCTGATTTGTCCCTATGATGTTAGCCTTATTCACAATCATTCTATGGCTAACTCTGTTATATGTCTAAGATCCAGTGCAACATTACTTGTCTCCCTTGTCCACTTCACCTGAAATATCTTGTCCATAATCTACTAACTGAGATTCACATCAATAAACTCTTCTAAATAAATGCTGTTAACTACTTTTCCTCACAGATTTTTCATAATGTAGCTGTCTATACAACACTCCATCAGCTTGCCCACCACTGAAATAAAACTAAAAGGTCTACAGTTCTCAACCATATTTTTCTCTCCTCCATTACAAATTGGTACTACTATGACACATTTTCAATCCTTTGGAATACAGCAAGTCTCCAAACTTAACCTAAATAATACAATGTATTTGCAGGATTACTGGAGATCACGATTCCGCCTGGAGTTGGCATCATAATTCTGCAGTGGTCAAATGCAAGACTCAGATAGAAAGTCTTTCTGAAGTACATTTAAAGGTTTCATGCTGGTATCACAACCTAATTTCTGGTTTAAATAATGGTCCAGGCTGTATTGCAACAGAATTACTGCTTAAAAATAACACGTCTTGCGACTGACTACAGCAGTATTACAACGATATTATTTAATGTTTGTTTTAGCAGAATCACGATCTTCAATAGACCCGTATTTGCCATCTACCTTTAACATAGGTAACATTTTCTACACTAAGCACTTTACTTAAGAAAAAAAAAAAAAAAAAAAGAGCAGGTATCATAAGTTACTGTCATGTAGTATATCTCTGTAGTTAGTGTAAACATGCATTTAAGTTATACCATTACATACTACAGAGCAACCATCCAGCTATACAATTGGGGATGGGGCACCATATCTACTAAGTTCTGGCTATCAACACAACTTTACTATCTGTTCAGCTTTTATAGTTTAAGATCATGATGTACTTCTCTCAGTTAATGGCAGTAAGCTCCCCCTACACTAAGGTGAAAAATTGTATAATTTATGACTGTTACAGGTAAAGCATCTTGGATAATCATATATGGCACACAATTGAACAATTCTCAGGAACATATAATTTAATGAGTATGGAACTGAAAATCATTTTCCAGTTAAGTATAAAAGGCAGAACCATGTACCTGAATGTAGTTTCAAATTCAATGAATTCTTTAAAGTAGGCACTAACCTTCTTTAACTACAAACACAAATATCTAGAATGATAAGTGCATCATTGTAATATAAAGTAGTATTTAATACAATAATTTTGCAAAGCTATAAATGATTCTTTGAGTAATTTTTGTTAATATTCTTCGTGTCTAGAGCTTTTTATGTTTCGCAAAATTTATAGAATTTGAATCCGTTAAGCTAATTGCAACGATTACAAATTTCTCGAAACCGGCAATGATGCAACAATTTAAGTTTCCCGGGCAGTACAATCAATAACAATGTCATAGCGTTACACAACAAGCGAAGTATGGCTGGTACAGCTTCTTGTCTAGTCACTTTTGCGGTAAAGAACTGTTTAAAACTTAGAAGTTCAACTAAAAAAAGTTATCACAAGCGATCACATATTAGTTACATATTGAGACCACATCAAAATTAGAACAAGGTGGCCGCGTTTCAAACGAAAACAGCTAATAACATGAATCCTTACGAACCTTTCTGATCCTTTTAACTGAGAATTTGTTTTCACTTTAAAAGGCTTGCTGAACATTCTGTATCGACGTAATGAAAATGGTAAGTAAGTATAGATTTAAAGGTTATCAGCAGCAGTAACGTAGTTTCATGCTTTCAGTTGTTATTCTACAACCTATGATAGCATGTGTGCAAGGAATATGGCGTCATGAATACGTCTGTTGAAGTGTTTCGAACTTATAAATTGGCAGCTGAAACATGCACTTCATTGATAAAACATGTAAGGAAATTTCTTTCGCTTTAGGTAGCGTAGCTAAATTAGGGGTGTTTTTTTTTCTTAATCTTCTTTATAGTGATTTAACATTTTAGAGATCGCTTGACTCCAGATATTTCTCTGCGGCGCATTGAATCGAATTGTGAACACGAATGCCGAAATGATAGGCCACAGATGTAAGTGTATTGTAAATTCTGTTTGTTTATGTGAAGTGTTCCCAAAGAAATTTCATTGCTTTTTTAATTCTTTGGGTGATGTCTATTATCTAGCAAAAAACAGTAAAATAAGATTTACATGATGTTTCTCCATGGTTCCTTAGAGTGGTATTAGAGAAATAAAGTTTAAAATCTAGATGCTATAGCCTTGCACTTACGGCGCAGTAAATCAAATAGAAGAAAAGTTAATCGTTTGAAGGATAATGGGTATGGGTATGGTCAGAAGCTGTCAGCAGTGTCAATTAAAAAAGGCGTTGTCAGTGTCATCAATGAACGGAAACCTGTTGCCAAATGAAAGGGCCTCTTAAATCTAAAATTCGAGAGTGTACAGTTTATTCAAGGATGAATTCGTTGGCTAGATATAATCAGAAAGCGAGTTGGGGAAAAAAGTTGTGAGGTACTACTGTGATTTGGGAGTAAGGAACCAGGTCACCAGTTTCCTTTATACTAGCTCAACTGTTAATACGGCAAACGATTCCGTTTCGCTTTGTAAATTTATTCCGAGAAGGGTTTCTGTAGCAAGGAGCGGCAGTACCATGTTAGGAATAATTAAAAGTAGATTAGAAATATTTGAACCTGGTATTAACACCTGTCATCACGCAGTATAAATGGCTGGGTGTATTGGAGATCAGGACTCCGCTACAACAGTCACGAATGACAACATAACACTGCTGTAGTCAATTGCAAGGAATATTATATTCAAGCATTAATTCCATTGTAATAGAGCCTGGTTCATCCTTTTCAAGCATCAATTAGGTTTTAATACACCTTGGACCAGCATGACACTGTTAAATGTACTTTGCAAAATATGTCTAGTGGTGTCTTGCATTTGACTACAGCAGTATTATGATGCCAATTCATTGCGGAATTGCGATCCCCATAATCCCCACAATGGGTACTAAGCAGAAAGTCAGTTGTAGTCTACACAATTTTAAATGTAATGTTTCCCCCCTGAATTGTGGTGAAGCACAGTTTCCTGTGTATATTATCCTAAAGGATTGTAGCATTTTTGTTTTAATTCTAGATCACGATACCACTTAGCCACCAACGCTGCAAAATTAAAACAGATCTCTTAAAATGTTCGATAATGCCTTATTTGTAACATGTTCCTGACATTTCAGTCACAAGAAGTTCACATTAGCAAAATATTTTTCAATGGTAATAGTCTTTTCGCTGTATGCAGATCCATTTCTGTGCTTTTGTTAAATGTTTTCCCCATGGTCAAAGCTACATTTCATCCTAATCACAATCACTGGGAAGAAAACAAAAATTTAGGTTGTTTTACAGCACTGTAGCAGTATCACGATCTGGAATTATACTGCATTTTTGTGTCATTGCCTACAACCTGGCATTTCCCTATGTAAACTGTTCAACTTTAAACTACATAAATAAATTTTCACTGAGATTGGCTAGCAGCAATCATATTAACTGCAGTTGGGTATATGCCTCAGTGACAATTTCTGTACATAGCTACTTTTCGATTTTACTAATTTGAACATTAAATTTTCATCATAACCCTCAGTAATTTATTCCGTTCTCTCACTTCCTCACCTATAAATAAAAATTTGGACTTATGACAGTATAAGATACTACAAGTCATGAAGTAATGGTATCACACTACTGTTTTCGTCAATTACTATACATTGTATTTTGAATCAGTAATTAAGTGGCAATACACCACAAACCAGAAGTAGTTCTAGTGGTGTCTGGTTGTCTTAAAGCTAATTACTGCTTGAAAATAAAACACTGAAGTATTATGACATTACCTCGAGCTTCATAAAACAGTTCTGTGGGTATCTCCTGTAGAGCCAATCATTTTCGGTTCACCTAAAATGTGTAGTAACGTCTCTCAGGATTACTTTCTACTGTTTGCACTGATTATGTAATTGGTTTTATTTATTTTATGCATATCGGCGGCATTCATAAATATTATACAAATAACTTTAAGGAAAAGCCAAGGATACATCAAATACAAAAGTTATTGCACAAAAGCACATAAGAAAATGATTATATAAACTTAGTCAGTAGTATTCTTTAAAGATTTGCTGAGAAAGATGAAAGAATCCTCCAAAAAAGTTTATATTTGCTGAGTACTGGTTCCTTGCACCAACCCTGCAAGTCTATTTTTAGGTACAAGGTAGACATAGTTTTTGTTTGTGCTTTCAACTGAGAGCAGCCTTCTAGTTCTTATTACAGTCTTTGATTTCTGGTGAGTCAACCATCCCGTTAACATCGTTGAAACAGAAAGTCCGGTCAGCTATTTGTCTGTGACTAATTAGGCTATTATGCTTATAATTACCATTGACGTTGATTACATCCTCAGAATGCTTATAATAGCATAAACTTTTACAGAAGATTCGTTGAATTTTTTTGAGGCAATTGATGTGTTTACCAGTGAATTGAGACCAGACAACAGACCAATACTCCAGTATGGGTTTGACGAATGCTGAGACAAGGTCTTTTATTGTTTTAACTGCTTGAATAATTTGATCCTTAAACAGGTAAATTGCAGACATTTGGCTGTGAGATCGATAAGGTGGCCATACACGATCGCTCCATCCGTCCAAATGGAGCGTTGTCACTCCATTATCGCGTCGTGTGTGGGGAAACTCATGTGGATGACGTGGAGTGACAGGATTATTTGGATATCCGGTCAGTCCAATATCCATCAGTTTCGTCCATCATGCCATCAAGCCGACTGACGGTGTGTGGGGAAAACCACGTGGAGCGACACCAAGCCATCGCTCCAGTCGGCTCGTGTATGGCGAAACCGCGGTCCAAACTCTTCTCATTCTGTCACTGACCACCGAGGAGGCAACATCAGTGCCTTGAGTGGACTATGCAACATTGTACCACTTCTTTTTTGTTTTGAATCTGCTATAGAAATATTTGTTTTGCTACAAGTTAAATATTATTTTGAGTGTAGAATTGAAAATAATACAGTTTTAAATATTATTAAGTTACAATTAGAACGATTTTTTTTTTTTTTTTAATAATAATGTCGTCTCAATAATACTTTGTGCTGGAGATTATTGAGAAGGATAAGGACTTACCATGCTTGTAAAATCTCTAATCCTGACTACCATGACAAAATATAAATAAATGTGGCAATAGATCAGTTGCTAATATTATTTAAAAATAAAGACATAAACACCGACAGAGAAACCGTGTTGGAAAAAAAAAAGAGAATTCTTTGCGGTCTTCTTTTTAAAAAGATCATAGTATGATAAGATTAATTTTATATGAGCCTACTTGTTTAAATATGTTGTTTTACAACATGTGACGTTCCTCTCACTATTTTCTGCCTGGTAAAGTACTTAAATTTAATAAATCTGTTTTATAATCATTTTGTAGTATTTTTAAAAGTTTTCGTAATATCACAGAGCTTATTTTGCATAATTCCGCACATTTTTGGACGTTTATTTAATTTTCAGGATTTTTATTCTGTATTCGATATAGTGGCAACTGTTTGCGGGAAATTTGTAACCCTCGTACAGTTATATAACAAACCACTGTAGAATGAAAAATTTTATACTGTTAAGAGTCTTCACGTGCTCAAAGAAGATCGAATGACGTTAACCACAAGCTAATTACAGAATTTCCACCAACTATATTAACTTTCGGAGTTGTTTTCTTCACCCTGAGCAATGTTAAGATTTTTCTCTCTTCCAGCAGGCTAATGCAACTGATCTGGAAAGATGTTAAAATTACAATAATAGAAACCCATTTATAAATATAATGAAGGTATACTGACGAAATACAGGTATACAAATTTAAGAGGTCTGATCCCAAACTAAGGTTTCTTCAGAAGTTGAGCAAACATATTCCTTTCAATTCAAAGACACAATCTGACATTCATAACATTGAGATCGAGCAGTTCTTTCAGTATAAAGGCAACCAAAAAAGGAAAGGTTTGGGTTTTCTAGTGTGAATATTTTTATCTTTTTTTGTTCATTGGTATACTAAGCTCTTTCCCTTCTGAAGACTTCTCAGCACATGGCACAAGCAAATCTAAGCATCATACTCCTTGTTAATCAAATTTTACCAAGGCCAACAAAATATGTATTTTTTCATATTGCATACTACTTGAATGCAAGTGCACCCACTGTTTTGAAATTATAACCTTGTATGTTCCATTATTTTTTGTTCACAGAGACCAGTTTAGTTGGGCAGGTGCCAATGTCTGCACTAATTTTATACAATCATTAATCTATAGAATAAAATATTTAAATTAATAATAATCATATCATTCATATGAGAACATAAGGGATGTAAAAATAAGAAAATAACTTTTTTACTTCTTTTATTGATTATAAAATATCACAGTTTTGTTTAATTTCTGTCTGATTTACATTTTCTGTTTTTCATTGTGTATTTTTGCAGCATGATACATTCTCAGTCTGACAAACATACGGTATCAATCATTTTCTTTGTAAGCAGGATAATATGATTTTCAGGATAGACATTTTCAAACATGTGATCACTAAAATCAGTAAACAAATTATTAAAGTTACATCCCTGCAAAATAACTATTTTTAATTTTTCTTTTAAATCACCTTTCATTACTTTCATATCACCATTGAATGAATTCATTCCTTATACATCTTTCAGCAATTTTGCATATATGTACAACACTTGCTAAGGGATAGTGCAATCCCCCATTATCCTTAGCAGCAATACACAAAGCAGTAGAGGAAACATTCTTTCTGCAAACAGAGCAGATGTACAAATATTGCAAGAGGATGTCCTTAAAACTTTCATGGCAACAAATCCTGAAATATAAACAATTACATTTTCAATATAATTGGAAAGATTTTCTGAAAGGGTATAATCTACAATATACTGCCATTTTATTAATCTACCTTGCTGGTCTTTCAACACTTTCATGTCCCCCAAGACATTCCTTGCCAATTTCATCATATGGCACAGATCCAACAAAACATAAACAGGATGTTTAAAAGATGATCTGAACTTATCTGCATTAAAATTACACCCTAACTGTCTTGCCATACTCAAGTTTGTGGAAAGTTCATCACATGTCACACATACAATACGAACTCTAACATCATTTAAAATTTCTAGTGTTTGCAGTATAATGTTGCATTTATCACTACTACTTATGCCATCCCCTAAAAAGTAACCTATAGGGATTTTCCAAGAAGCATTAATAGCAACACACGTCACCACAAAAGCTTCCTTTGTTTCCCTTCCTTCTTCACTTGCAGCACAATGTATATGACCCATGTTCACATAACCCACAAATTCTTCACCATTCCACAGAATCCCTTTTCTGATGGCCATCTCATTCAGTATTAAACATCCATATATTTCATATTTACAAACAGAGGTAAACTGTTCAATATAAGCTAATGACTCTGCAGCAAAGCCTGGATTGCCATCAATCACATTGTACCATCTAGGAAGTGTAGATGGATGAGGTAAACAATTGTCAAACGATTCTCTGACAATTTGTACGCTGCAGGTGAATGAAAATACAAAGTCGAGGCAAATGTTTTTAATTTGTTACTGAAACCAGCATTTCTGCCAGATTTTGACAGAGCAACCAACTCTGTAAAAACACTCAAAAAAGAATTATCTAAAATATGGCTCACATCTCCAGTAATTTGGCACTTTTCTTTTAACTCTTGCACCAACTGCAACACAGAATCAATTTTCTTGCACTTTGTTATGTTCTTGGCAACTTCCTTTTCATATTTGTTCTTGTACTTAACAATGCTGTATTTTTTCCTCTCTATTACTGCTTCATATTTCACACATTTTACAGATTTTGCTATGTCATATGTACGGTAATGCTGCACATAGTACTCTATTCCTGACTTCATGACAAACATTTTCAGAAAGAACTGGGATATTTCTTTCCTTTGGAGGTGGTCTGGCAAGTCTTCTGAAAAATATTATACACTGTTGATAGTATACATTTCACATAGCATGGTAGTAATAATTTACCCAAATATTTATTCACAGATAGTGTATTACTTCTACATATGGTGCAGCTAAAATAACAAAGCTTTGATACTAAGAAAATTACAGCACTTTGCTTATATATTGTTGCCAAGCTTGTAGTCCTTACCTTCGATATATTGTCTGGAAAGCGGAAAATTGTTGGCACTGCAGAAGGTTTCAGGATCTTTTTATTTCAGTTTTCCCAAAAACATTCCTTTTCAAAGTGTTGTGAACATATTACACTATGTTCTGAGGGAGTAAAACTGTCCCGGCGTATTTTAGCTAACCACTCCCTCAATTGATTTAAATCTCGGAGCGGAAATCTGTATCGAAAGAAAATATTAAACACGGTCAAACCCTTGGTCAAACCACATCCAGGCAATAAGATAGAAGATTCCGAACTTATTTAAATGCATACTTACTTGTGAAATGATAAATTTGTGCCTCTTGTAGCATGGTTGGTGCAATTATATGCAGCGCAAGACTTAACCATGGTACAAAACACTTGGTAAGCCAAAAAATACGAATACTCGATCGGGACAACACGTATCAACTGTACAAACGTAAACACTGAAAGCTACCAGTTGCCACCAAAATGGCGGCAGGCGCGTCGTTCAATTTGCGAAGGAACACTAGCGCCATTGCACCTTTGACTGGTGGAGTGATGGAATGATCGTGTATGTGCTACGCTTTTGGACGTCATCCGCATGGATGTCATCCGCATGGATGTCATCCATACGGATGACATCCAAATAGAGCGATCGTGTATGGCCACCTTTAGAAAGAGATCACTGCACATTTTTTATGTTTAATACCAACTTGTTCTTTGTACATAATTTCTCAAGCTTCCAGATATCTAGCTGGAGGATTTGTAGGTCTTGTTCACTACTAATTACTCTGTAGATCTTCATGTCAACTTTGAATAGTTAATATTCAGACCTGGTGTTATCACCAATATGTATGATTAATAAAGATACAGAACAGGATTGGACCTAGATGCAAACTATGTGGGACACTGGAAGTGACATTAAGTTCGTTTGATAGGTGACCAGCAACTCGTACCTGCAGATGGCTGCTGGAGAGGTACGAGCGCAACCATTCCAATGCCTTAGATTTGGCACCATAACACACAGTTTTTTTTTTTTTTTTTTTTTTTTTTTAGCAGGACGTATAGTGCATGAATAACTTAAGCAAACAGTGACTAGATAGATGTGATTACTGGAGCAATAATGTTTACAATGTAATTGTTTCAATATGAAAAACCACATATTGGTATTTTGTTCTTGTCTACTTGTGTGGTAATACGTTATGTCGTATCACCAATTTGTACTTCCCAGTGGTGTTGTACTCTTCAGTATTGCCAAATTGTTCCACTTCTTTATCCCTGAGGTCAAGTTTTAGTTAATGGCCATGGTTGTCTTCTCTTCTACATATCCATACAGATCTCATTGCCAATGCAAACCTTATACACACCTGGCACACTCTTCACCGGTCTTCCAATGACTCCCAAACCAGTTCCTGTATGATACAATTTACTGAATGTGTTCAACAATAATTTACCCATATCTAGCTGCCTTCCTCTGCACCACCGCCAACTCCTTTATTTGATACCCAAAATATAGGTCACAAAAAACCCCACTTAACTTATACAATGGCCTGACTAAGATGATGTATTCCAGTTCCCTCATCACCCTCTATAATTGTTGCAGAACTTTTAAACCTCTCCCACTATGTTATGCTTGTGTGAGTTAATAATTGGATGAAGTGTGAAGATATTTACACATTATAACTTCAAGTAGTTCATCTATTGTATAATCATACAAAAGCTTCATTTTTCTATCTGATCTGTGTACGTAATGAGCTGACACTTTTTGCCATTTATTTTAATTCTGTGTTGATTTAACTAGATACTGTCCAGTTCCTTCGGTAACAGTTAAAAATCCTTTCTCATTTTAATCCCAGTCAGTAGGATCATTGATTAGACTAATAAACAGCTGTGGTCACAATACACTATCCTGTGGCACACCTGTTATCACTTCCACTTCTTTTATGGGATTACTGAGATTTTGATTCTGCAAGGAACTGAGTAGCTTAATATACTCACTTTCATGCTTCCCAGATGGTACCGTATCCTGATATTAAATGTGGAATTTGCGACTGACCTGCTTCAGCCTTCTTATGGAGTGGAGCTGCACTGAGATGTGTTTTACACACTTAACTCCCTCCATCAAGAATGTGCAACTGTCGTGTGGTTGGTTAGTTCATTGGAAGTTGTGCTGAGAGTTCTCTTCGTAGCAAGCCGTGCCACACGCACACTTCGTGAAGATTTAGGCACATTGCAATCTCCAATGCCACCACTGATCTCTTTTCAAAAAATGTCTAGTATTTTCAAAGTAGATAGCATGACTGGTTATAGACAATGCCTGCACAGTGGCCAACTTGTCTGTATTGTTTGACTTGTAATGATCAAATATGAGATTTATTGCAGCTATTGTTTAGTCTGTGTTGGAGAGACTGGTTTCATGGTAGACAAGAGCGTTCATAAGCTAAGTGGCTCTCTCAAGGGGGGGAGAGGGATTAGGTAGCCAAGCTGCGTAACTTTTCATTCATTTTATTTGTCATAGTTAAAATAGGGTACAGAATACGCAATAGCGTGTGGATATTTCTGTCATTTAATTAACTGTGTATTTTAGTTACCCTATACACTGACCTAAAGTCATAGTGTTCAGGTCACACGGGGCCCACGGATACGAACTAACCGGCACGTGACGGCGCATTACGAGCTTAAAAATGTTAGGTGCTTGGTACCGAGACTCAAATTCACTTAGATCTCACACAGCATTTGACAGTGGCAGTTCGCATTGTTTTGAAAAAGGTCATTTTGGTTCAGATCACCCATGTGTTACCAGACAGCTTGTTGAAAAAATAGTTAAACTTTTTCCCGTCGGGTGAATTTCGGTGCATCTGTAATTATAGTTCTCACTGCTAAGTTGTTCTATGTTCGAAGTGTGGTGTGAAATGGCACTGTACAATAAACTTTGAGGCTTGTTGGAAATGTATTTACGGCGAGTTTTCCGATATCCTAATTGGCTCAATGAGTTATCGAAATCTTTAATCAGAATCATTTCCTGGTAATATAGAAATATGTGTAACAGAACTACAGAAAAGAAAAAATGCTACTCTTCCTAGTTTTTTATACAATAGGTATAGTTTGTTCTATTTTATCAATCAATGAACAATGATGAATGAGATAAAGATAATGTTTTTAGTAACACCTTAAGAAGAAAAGGATCCCTGACTGTACCCAAGAAAGAGGTTTTCCCAAATAATTGATCATTTGCATGAGTGGCTAGTGTCATCATTTCATTCAGAATATTTATAATTATAGAAATTTATATAAAACCAATATCAATTGTGTTCATTATATGTATAACAATTTTAACAATAGTCTGTAGAGGAAAAGAGCACAAGTTAATACTGAGCATGGTGGTGTAACGGCTAGCGTTCTGGCCTCCCTACACTAGATGCTTTATGACTTTAGTATAAACTGTTTTTGTGGTGGAGAGAAGGTTTTGGGGGGGGGGGTGAGGCCCAAATATAATGTATGTATTTAAGAACCAAGGTATTTTTAAATTTGAGGTGTTACAGAAGTTATTTGAGAGCAGTGGGAAGGATTTTGGAGAGAATCATTTATCTTTTAAAGGGAAAGAACATAGGAAGTCATATCTGCAACAATGAATTTGAGAACTGGGGGAGGAATACTTGTTTGGTTGGTGCATGTGATCAATTAGGATTTTTGTATTAAGATGTGAGAAATGAGGGCATGTGACATGTTATGGCAGTACTTGGAAAGTGAGTCTTCTTAAGAGGATGTGTGTCTATAGGGAAGGAAATGTTTGATGTGGAGATAATGGCAGCAGACAAAGTAGAGAATTTGTTCAAGATCTTGTGTCATGATGTGGAAAGAGTGATGTAGAAGGAGGTGTGTGAGGGAGGGGAATGTTGGCCTCAAGTAAGGTGATAAGTTTCTGTGGGAGCAGGAATAGGTAAAGATAAGGGATCGGTAAACTGTGGTAATGAGGAAGTGGCTACAGCTGGCTGTCGAGGTCCTAAATATATTGTCTGTTTCTAAATGATACAGGCAGCTTGAGGGGAATCTTGTTTAGTTTTGTTTCTTCCACGCAGCCAAAGCATAGGCTACGAAGAGAATGGAGTCATGTAAGTATCTATGACAATATGTGGTGGTATAGGTGGGAGTGGAAAGAAAGGCATTTTGGGAGAGAACTGAGTGAACTGGAGAGAGGAAGGATGTGCTAGGGAAGTTATGTGTGAAAAGAAGAGGTAGTGCATTTCTAGTAAACGTTCTAGGGTCCTGAAACTATGATAGTACAAGTTGTCTGAAAAGGAAGTGACCAGGAAAGAGTATAGAATTAATGGGATGGGAGTTTACTATGCCTATGCCTCCTATGTCCGTATTTTTATTCACATTGATTTAAATTAGTTCATATATGCATTAATCTTATATGGATTTTATCTGCAAAAGGGTTCTTATGCTTAACTCCCTAAAAAGTCATATATTCAAGCAAATCGTGAAGAGGTATGAAGTATGTTAAGAAGAATTTACATTTTGATTATTATCATAATTACCTTCAGAAAATTTCCACTGGGTCCACTGCACATCCTATTCCAAAGGCTGCACTTACTTCCAAACCAAGATTCCTTCTACTAAAGGCATGCCGGACCTATCATATTTTTGTTGAGGGAAAGTGGATATGTTGCAAACCATATGTGAAACGTGTAACCTATGTTTTTGTTTGTGAAGTGTGTAGTAGAGGTTGGAGACCATCCTAACATTTGCCTAAAAACTGCAAACAGGTCAACCAGTCCTGTTGTACCTTCCTGATCCAGTGTGGTGGTGCAATAATGCACACAGCATCACTACTGGGTTTAAGAATTAACTAAGTGTTCTGGATTTTTGGTATAGACTTGCAATACTTCATAAAGCTTTAAAAATACAATAATGCATTTTTAATTTTATTTTAAAATTGAGGCCTTGAACCCCAACAGTGTAGGGGTTGATATAAATGTTTTGCTTGCATAACTTCTTGTAAGGGTTAAAAAAATGAGATAATAATCCAAGCATAGGGAAGAGTGGTATGACATATTCTCTTTATTTGGTAAGCTTTCTGGTTTTTCCATTATAAAGCTACAATATATCAGTCTTTCAGAAATATGAAAATATATTTACAGTGTTAAGGGATTCGTGTGTGTGTGTATGTTTTTTTTTTTTAATATAATGAAACTTGAGATGCCCCTCCCCCCCATTTTTTCTACATATAGTGATATTTTGTAACTATTGCCTAAACAGATTTATAATGCTTAAGGCAGTGTAAAAGAGTTAGTTAAGATGGCTGCTGTGTCGTGTCGCCAGTTGGGTTGCTCTCGCTTTTGATCGAGAAAACGAAACTTTAAGTGTTTGGCATAAAACACATAGTTTAAGCAAGTGTTCTAAGACCTGTGCGCAAAAGGACGTAATGCTTTTTCGAAACGTTGAGTGTTTATCGAGTGATAATTGATTGATTTGTACGTGGCTGACGTGTGAACAGTTCCTTGCCACGAACGCTGTCATCGAGCTGAGTCGGCGCCTCACAACCTGCCAGCGGTGCTCTGCCGAGTCAGTGGCCTCGCGCGGCACGCACGCTGCACCGGACACCTGATGTCGGCGATCAGCTGCGGTGAGTCACTACAGTAAACAAGTTTTCTGCTGCCGCCAACATGGGGTCGCCAGAAGAAAGCTCTGACAGGGTTTTAAACCAGTGTAGTGAAAAAGTCGGAAACGAGTAAGTGGGATTAGTCAAGCATCTAAATGATATTTGTGGCCAAAACTCACCGAGGTTAGAGTTGGAGAAATAAAAGATAAGCTAGCCTGTTGAGCAATAAACACCACCTTCTTGGAGGACCTACCAGCTGTGTCAGCTAGGTAAAGAAAATGAAACACTCAAAAAGAAAATGAGCAACTCAAACAAAATAGAGGAGAAATAGTCCCAAGTTATGCTGCAGTGGTAAAATCTCAATGATCGACTGGTGTGAATCCCAAAATCACTCAGTCCACAAAAAGTGTGATTTTTATAACTTCCAAAAGGGGGTGGGGGGGGGGGGGAGAACCCGAAGCAAGTGGCGGAACAAGTTACAAAAATCATAAAACCTGGGAGGGATAAAATTAGAATCAACAGAATTCGCACAGCTAACAATGCCATTATAGTGGAAACAGAATCTTCTGAGGATTCACAAAAAATTCTAAGTAACGAGGAACTGGCTGAAAAAATGCGATGCAAACTCCCTAGAAAATGAAGGCCACTTATGATTTTGTACGACGTACCAATAACAATTCATTTAGACAACCTTGCTGATGCTGTCTACAAGTAAAACCTTGAGCATAAAATAGCTCAACCAAAATTTAAGACTGGACCTAGAGAAAGAGCAACAGTTCATCATGTTGTGGAGGTGAGTCCTTCTGTTAGGAAACTTCTGTTGCAGCAAAAGAAAGTCTTCATAGAATTTTCTGCTATAACAGTCATACCAAAATGCAATAATTGTTTGGAATTAAGACACGTCAGGAAGCATTGTAAGAAGAACAATAGTTCTTGTTCACACTGGAGAGGAAAACCACCAAAGGGATCAGTGCAAGAAAAGTTCTCAACCTTCTATATGTATACCGTGTAACAGATGGAGCAAAAGCTGCAACAAGAAGGGCAAAGGGTGTCTTACCTACCAATTACTCCTACAACGAGCTGTAAACAGGACTGATTATGGATAGTTTACTACAAGGAATAGATATGGGAAACGACATATACTCTCAACTGCCAAATGTAATTAGGAAAATAGTTGAGGATGTAATTGGGAAGCAGACTACTAAAACGAAAGGAAAACCCCCCTTCAAGACAAAAAAGAAATGCAAAAAGGGCTGCCTGCTTCAGAGAAAAACTAAAAAATGGAGAAGAACCATAAGAAACAGGATGTTGGAACGCAGACTTGAGACCATTCATTACAGATTAACGAAATTTCTTCGAATTCTGCCAGTCATCCCTGGAACCCTTATGTGAAGAAGATTGGTCTGTGTTGGAATACAGACAGACCAAATGGGGTTGAACATTACTCATGACCTGTAGCAAGTCCAAAATTGGTGGAACAACCGCTGAATTTTGGAAACATAGCAGACAGATGCAGTTCTATAAACCCCAAAGCAATATACAGTGATTTTGAAACAAATTTAAAACTCGGTCAACTGGAGGAGGCTCTGAATCTCAATGTGTCACTGAGACATCTAACTCGAATAGCACATCCAGCTGGTAAATATGTAATTTTGCCTCAGCTAGAAGCAACTGATCGTATATATCTAAAATCCATCAATCTTCCTACTGAGACTTCTCAGCTTCTCTCTCTTGTGCATAAAGTTTTTGAAAGAAGGAATGAAACTTTTGATCCCGATCAAATATATAAACAGTATGTATTAACTCGTGGGCGTATAGTTTTCGATTCAAAACTCCCGTGGCCACACCAGAAATCCATAAACCACAAAATGTCTTGTAAGCTACAAATTGCACAACTAAACGCCAGGAGAAGCAAGTCGGTTTTGCATGAGGTGAGGAAACTATCAGAGGAACATAAATGGGATGTCATATGCCTTCAGGAGACATCCATGTTTCGGGAAGATTTCTTACATGCCAGTATCGTCGCAGATAATCTCGACAGGTAGACACCAAGCATGGTGGTGTAATGGTTAGCATTCTGGCCTCACATTTGGGAGGACGGCGGTTCGAATCCCCATCCAGGCGTCTAGATTTGGGTTTTACATGGTTTCCCAAATCACTCCAGGCAAATGCCAGGATGCTTCCTTCAAAAGGCCATGGCCGAATTCCTTCCCATTCCTTGCCCCCCCCCCCCCATCCTTTCCCGTCTCTAAAGACCTCGCTGTTAAGAGATGTTAAGCAGTTTTTTTTTTTTTTTAAAAAAAAGGTAGAAACCCTATGACAGCAATAGTAGTTCTATCCAGACAAGTTACTGTAACTAAGATAGTGCAGCTCTGTGATTAACATATGACATGTGTGGAGCTCATTGCTGACTGGGGTAGTGTAATTTTCTTCAACATATATTTTCAATATAGTGATCCCATTGAACCATACATTGGGAAACTAAGAGAAGTGTGCACTGCCCTAGGAAACAGACAAATAGTAATAATGGCTGCCGCCAATGCTAAATCTGAACTCGGCATAGCGGGGTGACAAATACGAGCTTTTAGTGGAAGCTATTGGTGAATTGAATTTAGAAGTAAGAAATCTATCGCATAAACCCGACACATATAGCAACATTGATTTAACATTGACCAATCTGTGATGTGGGTACTTATTGAGGAATTGGAACATTTTAGAGATTTTAACTACCAGTGAACATAATGTTATTACTTTTGAGTTAATCAGAGGGAGGAATGATCTTGACACATCGGAGGCGCAGATTTCCAAGGTGCATCACAACATCCGATGGACAGACTGGAACAGGCTGAGGGAAAGTTTTGCACAACAGGAAATCCAATTAGATGATATTGGTGTAGATCGAGCCGCAAGAGACCTTACCCGGCCACTCCAAATATCAATGAGAAGATCTATTCCTCTAAAGAGAACAATTGGCACAGTGGATAGACCTTGGACTGATAGACTGCAAAGACTACGACAAAGGATGCATAAAGCAAGAAAAGATTACCAACGTTGCCTCATCTCCAATATTAGAGGTCAGCTGCTGGAAAGCTATAGACAAATTAAAAGTGAATTCCGAAAACTTTTAATACTAACTAAACAAAAAAGTTGGGAAACATTTGTGAAAACAAACTTGTGTACAGACCCCTGGGGTATCCCATACAAAATTGCAGCAGGAAATGAAAAATCCCCAACTACATTGTCTACTGTGCAGAAACAAGATGGAACCATGACTACGAGCTGGAAAACTACTGCAGAAGTGTTACTCCAAGAACTCCTTCCAGATGATAAAGTGGAAGATGATGAGATGGAGCACAGAGCGCTCCGTCTGGAAATAGACCAACATAGGCAAAGTATCACCGACACTCCAGATATTAGCATCTTGGAGGTAGTACAAGCAATAAATGCATTGTCCAGGAACAAAGTTCCTCGTCCGGATGGTATGCCAGCTGAAGTAGTACAAGAACTGGTTGTGCCAGTAGCCTCTACTTTGTGTAAGCTCTATAATGCATGCCTGCATAAGGGAAGAGTACCAAACATCTGGAAGCAGAGTGAGATATTAATCATCAAGAAGGGAGATGACAAAGATAAAAAATTGCCTAAATCATATCGAACCATCTGCTTGCTAAACGTGCTGGGCAAAATACAAGAAAAGGTGCTGTGTAAGAGGTTACAAGAACATTGGGAGAAGGAAGGGATGAATCCAAACCAATATGGATTCAGAGTGGGTAGATCTATAGAGGATGCAATCAACCGGACATTGAATCTGATACAGAACTCAAATCAGAATTACGTGATAGGGATTCTTGTCGATATATCTGGGGCATTTGATAATTTATGGTGGCCTGCACTTTTTGCACGGCTTAAGGAAAGTAATTGTCCAAAGAACTTGTGTAACACCTTTAAAGATTATTGTAAGAACAGATATGTCAAACTTAGGTGTCCTGGAGTATCCATTGATAAAAAGCTAATAAAGGGTTGCCCACAGGGTCCGATATTTTGGAACATTGGACTTGAACTGGGAATGGCAAGGCTGCAAAGAATGCCGGAACTCCTGGGACTTGTTGCCTTTACTGATGACCTGTTCTTAATTATAGAGGGTAAAACCAGAGCTGAAATTGAGGCTAAAAGCACAAAGGTTCTGTGTGAACTCAGTCAATGGTGCAGACAAGTCAAACTAAGATTAGCACCTCAAAAATCCTGTAATGTTACTGACCAATCCAACCATTAAAATAGTCTGAGTTACAATAAGAAGAAGTCCTTTCAGTCGATACCTTGGTGTGAAATTAGACGAAAGTCTATATTTTATGGCCCATATGGAGGAAGCATGTGGGAGAGCCAACTCAGTCATGAATAAACTAATCAGTATGGGGCAAAGGCGTTTCCAACTTTCACCGCATGTTGTTCGAATATACCACAATACAATGTTAACATCAGTTGTAGGGTATGCAGCCAGTGTCTAGGAGATACATGTCAGAAAAATAAAACCCATCAAACTTTTGAGGAGGACACAGCGAAGTATTCTAATCAGGCTGAGTGGTGCTTACAAAATAACAGCAACTGATGCCCTTACTGTGGCACTTGGGGTGTGGCCACTGGACTTGGAAGTTCGCAAGCGGGGAGCATTATACTGGCTCAGGAAAGGGAATCTGGAACAGGTAGAGAAAATCACGGGAGCACCAACAACAACAGCTGCAGAGGTAAACAAATTTTTATTGGAAGAATGGCAGCAAAGGTGGAATGTTAGCGCAACAGGAAGAAGGACGTATGATATGTTTCCAAGTGTCTGTGAAAGGCTCAAAATGTCGCATCTTCTCCCATCGCCTAGGCTGGTACATTACATAACGGGTCATGGCCCTTACAACAGTGAACTGCAAAGAAGAGGAATAGTGGAAAGCGGTAGCTGTGACTGGGGAAACGAGGGCACGCCTGAACATGTTGAATGGGAATGTGTTTCAACAGCGGAACAAAGAACGCCATACCAGCAAATGTTACAGGGCAGGCACATTTTTGACATATTGATTGACCAGGAATTGTGGTACTTCTTTGATGCAGCTTGCAATCTGGCCTCACAAGCAGCCAAAAAAGGTTCTTGGCACTTAGAAACAGTTTAAACTGACGGAAACAGGCAACCGACAGTGACCAGCGACAGAGCAGTGAACATTCCCGAAGAAAGAAACTCTTGAGGGGTCGAAGGAGGACCTCTTACATCCAGAAGTCATCTCCTGAGGGAGGTAAGTTACTCCGAAGTGGCTGTGCCCGGGAGTAAATGTTTAAAAGTGTCATAAATGTTCAAAGTGAGAAACAGTGAGACAACAGTGCAGTTAGTGATATGTGTTTGTGAATGTTTCTTTGTTTAATTATATATAGCAGTATCTGTGTGTGAAAGTATGTTACTCAAATTACTAATTTACAGTAGATATGTATATATCCATAAAAAAACACTTAACACCTATCAAATAGACTGGCCCGCCGCACGCGGGCGGCACATCGAGGGGGGGCGGCAAAACGAGCGATCGACAGTCGCCACCCCGCGATAGTTGCCACTCCATTGTCGCCGCGTATTATGTAAGGGGCGACCTTTTTTTTTTTTTAGCTCAACAGCTGCTTCGGGCGGCCGGTGACACTCGGAATGGCAACAATGGGGGCGGCAAATAATGTTTGAAGGGGCGGCAATCTCACAGTTTTCTGACCCGGTTCGGAAATTTCCTAAATCCACCACTGGCTAGTTAGACAGGGGGCGGCATAATCGGTATTGCACGCGGGCGCTCAAACAGCTAGCGGCGGGCCTGCAAATAGATTCTTACACATTGTTAATTATGTAACTAATTTTTTCTGAAATTTGGTAAGTTTATGTGTCACATACAAGTTTTACATCCTGAAAAATATTTAGCTATTATTTTCAAACTATAATTTTATCTTATGTACCTCTTGTAATATATTGGAAATATGGGCCCAGAGTAGAAACTAGGTGCTAGGCTATTATGTACCAGGATATTAAAAGGCGGTGTAAAAACAATATATTTGTAAAGCAGTGACAGATTGATAAAAATGTCAAAGGTAACTTAAGGTGTATCTTAACTGTTAAATGATAAAATCGGTATTACCTGAAAATTTACATTCTGTCATCTAGATTCTAGTTAAGAAGTTCTTGAATCAGAATTTTATGTTTTGATCCAATGTTTTTTTACATGTATCTGTACGTGAATACATATTACTTATTTCTTTTTTCAGTTGATATTTTAATGACTACATTTGAGGATAATGATTTCTCCTATTTTAAAAGAAGACTGTGGAAGCATTTAACAAAAGATCTCCAATTTGAGGTATGTGATAATTTCACTTTGCACGAAAGTTTTTATATTCCCTGTAGTCTTTAGTTAGTATGTAGTAATGCTCTGTCCTTACACTTGGGAGGACATGGGTTCGAATCCCCATGCAGCCATCTGGATTTGGGTTTTCCATGGTTTCCACAAATCACTCGAGGCAAATGCCGAGACAGTTCCTTGAAAAAAGGTAGTGGCCAAATTTCTTCCCATTCCTTGCTTTCAGTCCTTTCCTACCTCTAATGATGTCAATGAGACATAAAGCATTAACAAGAAATTATTAAATAATGATACTGACATTAAAACTAGGACAAGCAAAATAGAATAAATAATATTCATTTTACTGGAATAAGTACCATGAGTTATATCTTAGGCTGTATCATCTCTACTAATGATACACTAACTTTGGTCTCTGTGTTCATCACACAGCAGGCCTTCATTGCTAGATTAACAATTGCCAGAGATATTACTATATAGTAGAGGTAATGAGCTTTACTTAATGACAGTTCTATTTGGTTAAGTATCCACGAAGAAATGAATTATCAGAACACTGAAAGAAAATTGTGTAGTTCATTTAAATTGACATATTAATTATTAGATGCTTTTATTTATTTATATTTGTTTATGTAAGTGTTTTCAATAAATTCTTTGCCCATAGATACGTAAGATAAAAGCTTTAACTTTTTATCAGCAGTATTATAGCGGAAGTTTTGACTAGATTGTTACTTAGCGTTGGTCTAATTACAACTGGCATTTGACGTTGCAGTAAGGGCATGAGTTTTTTTTTTTTTTTTTTTTTTTTTTAATTACATTGTTTTTATGTGTGCCCTGTTACTAAAATCTTTTCTTGATTTGAATGAAAGTCATTCCGCATTGATAATGATCCATATGGTACAGACCTCAATTAAAACTAATATTATGAGGCATACCAAAAGTTTATTTATTTTTAATTTCCTTTGCTTTCACTGACACCATACTACTGAGATTATTATTTCAGTTTCACATGACTGTATATTGTATTATTGCTGTGAATCACAGTTAACAAAAAAGAAAGATGAAAGAACCTGTGAAGATTTTGGGTCAAGTACATAATGTGATGCTACTAAGATGTGATACAGTGAATTTATTAATTCACGTTTGATTTAAGCTTTAATTTTCCAGTGGCAATATTAGTGGAGTTTGTGGTCAGGTAGAAATGCAACCTGGACCAGGATGACAACTGATACTTTTTGTACAGTGCAAGGCACAAAGAATTACATTGATCTTTTTTTTACAGTAATTCTAATTAGTTAAGCAATTACAAAGAAATGACTTGCCAGAACATCCTGTCCAACCTATCACATTTGACGGGTTTTGAGCCTAGTTAAATAAGATTCAGTTGTGCCACAAAACAAAATATTATAGTCATTACTACACAGAAAGAAAATTTTGCCTCAAGTTTTACTCTAGTAAAACATATTTATATCAGGATATATTATTTGTGTAATTATAAAAGACAGTTACATTAAATTTATGGCATACCATAGATCCTACTGAATGAAGACAAAGATGAGATTTTTGCACAGTAGAAACAAATGATATAATAACATTAACGAATGAATTTTTATTTTAAAAAAATGAGATGAACCTAAGGCAATAAGGAAAAATATTGTTGCATCTCACACTTATTTAATTCCCTTCATATTACAATTTAAATCATCTGTACTAATATAAGAAGTGTTTTAATTATTTACAAGTCATATCCAGTATAAGTCTTAAAGTGTTCTGGCAAACTGCTGAATATGTATATCTCAAAATTCTCTGAACCAGTGTTAAATACTTACTCTTTATAAAAGTCTTTTCTATTTCTGGTAATATAATCTTGCTTTGCAACATATCTGAGAAGAAATAGTGTGCTAACAAAGTACATCATTGAGTATTTACATATGTATGTATGAAGCAGTCACCAAGATATCAAGTTTCTTAAAGAGACTTTGGTAGACTGTTCAAAGGCTATTACCACATATTATTCTAATTACATGCTTTTTTATACAATATTTCCTGTATCAGGTTAACTGAGCTTGGTAGGTGAGCAGTTAATGTTTGGGCCCAGCATTTGAGAGGTCGTAAGTATGAGCAACCTTTGGGGGGGGGGGGGGTTCATATCTCAGTTTTCATGGTTTCCTTAAATAACTGCAGGCAAATACTGGTAGGGTTCCTACAGTAGGCCAGATAACTATACTTCCCATTCCTTTCCCCCAAACCCCTCTAATGACCTTGATGGTGACAAGCTGTAAAGCCCAAAGCCCTGGCAGTAAAAAGTGAAAATTTAAATCCAACCTGTTTGCCATAAATAACTTGTTAAAATTCTGTGTAGTTGTGTTCAGCTGGATAATTTCTGCTATACATGAGTGTGAGCCAATAAATAAGCCACAAACGTCCATTTACCGTACAACATATTTAAACTCTGCACATGTATTTTGTCAGCAGATGGCAGCATATGTATACTTGTCGTCACTGATGCCCAACTTCATGTGGTCAATCATCGGTATGCAGAAGAAGATGGTGGGTGTGTTGCAGGAGTGTGCACTAGAAGAACAGTATGCAGTTGTGCCTCTTTATGCAAAAGGATGTCCACAGTAAAGTGTATATCAAAATGCGTCCCATGTGTGGTGAGAATTGTTTACCATGGAAAGCTGTGTTCAGTTGGATTCAGAAGTGTAACATGAGAAGGCGAAAGATACATCAGAGATCAGAAGCATCTCAGTCATCTTGTGGAAGGGTCAACCGAACCACAGTGCAGCATGTGGAACAAATCATTTGTAATGACAAGCTTGTGATGATCAGTGATGTAGTGTGTATTGTAGGTTTTTCACGTGTAACTGCTTACAACATTATCCATGGCCAGCTGAAGTTTCACAATGTTTGTGCGTGGTGCGTGCTCTACTAATTGTCTGAGGAACACAAAATGAACAGAATGAGTCTGTCCTTGCAGCATCTCACTCAGTACACTGAGGAAAGAGAGGACTTTGTGGCAACAAATGTCACTGGGAATGATTCCTGGGTTCGCCACTTTGAACTGGAATCGAATTGATCCTCACATTCCCAACAAAAAATAAGTTCAAGACGATTGGTTTTGCTTACTGTGTTTTGGAACATGCAAGACGTCATACTATTGAAATTACAGCCTCAAGGTTAGACCTTGAATGACGTGTCATGCTGCATCGCTTTGTGGGAACTCTAATGGGCCATTCACCCCAAACGAACGGGACTCCTGACAACGGGATGACAATGCATGACTAATATAATAAATGCGAAAGTAACTCTGTCTCTTTGTCAGTCTGTTACGTTTTCAGGGCTAAAAAGCTAATCCGATCGTGATGAGTTTGACAAGGATATGCTATTTGCCTTTAGGAAGGACATAGGATACTATTTTCTGTATAGATAATACATATTCTCATTGAATTATGAAAAACTAACTGAACTGTGAAAGACAGACACATAGCATGCATATGTCTCTGTAAGGACTACCAACAGAGTGGGCTGGTAGTACAGTGGCTAAGGTGCTTCTAAAGTTCTCCGTGTGATCTCCGGTTCAAATCCTGCTGGGAGAAAAAATTTTTAAGACTTGTTTTTCACTGTATGAGCTAAGCCTGGGAGTTCCGTCATAAGGATTCCATATTAAAATGTAGGTCCCATAAATTCAGGGGTGGAATACTTGACAATTCGTAGGCAGCTGAACAGTGCCGTAAGCGTATGCTTTATTTATGCTATACTGGTCCCTCAGGATTTGCTACTCTCTGATCTACACTAGTTATGTTATAAATGCGAAAGTAAGTCTCTGTTTTTTATTACGTTTTGACTACTAAATGGCTCTACTAATATTGATGGAATTTGACAAGGAAATACTTTGTATCTTTAGATAGGACTTGGGATACATTTTTCTGGTATGATTAACACTTTGTCATGAAGTTTTCATAACTTATCTAAGGTGCCTGGTTGATGGATGCGTGTGTAAGTCTGTAATGTTAAATCGGTCGCTCAGTCTGTGCTTCTCTCGCAGTCAGTTAGTGTATGATCTGTTAATAAATTTTATTTACAGGCAAAACTTATTATTTAGTATAGATGTCGATTTGCTCTGCACTGTACTATTACTTTCTGTCTGCCTAAAAGTTTTTGACACCAGTTTATTTTGTCTTCTTTTTTGACATGCCTCGCAGGCATAAACCAGACCTAAGATGCAGCTCTAACAGAGCAAGAGCAGCTAAAGTTATTAGAACCCAAGAATCTGATGCTCATGCTGTATAAAGAAGAGAAGACAAAGCTGAAATTGAAGCGGCCCTCAGTTAACCCCTCCCCCCTCCCTCCTCCCCTCAGCACCCTGCACAGTCATTTTTTTCTGTTTTTAAACATGTTGGAAATTGATTCTCTTCATGAGACATGTTCGACAGTAGAATCGTATAGTGATGGATTTCCTGTCATATTATGCTGACTCGTTGTTGTTTGGGACAAATCTTACGTAACTTACAGCTTTTTATATCAAATTCTAGTCCTTGTGTATGAATTAACGGGTAACATCCAGTCCAAAATATTTTTTTAATATCTCTAGAAAAATCTTTTCACTGTGTGAAATAATACCCCCAAGACAGGGGTATCAATACAAATGCTTTTTGTTACACGCAGAAAAATATATTCAGTTTTGTATAGCAAATTTCAGCATGTTTATCATAAGGCAGAATTAAAAAAATTTGCAGCCTGATTACTCAGTTTTCAGGGTTAAGCTATCTTCCTTATTTTCCCCCCCCCCAAAATCCCTACTAAACATTAGCAATACAAACAAAAAAACTGTATGTTACTTATTATTACAAATAAAATGCTACTGCACATTGCATTTCTTCTAAAAATTGAAATTTGGATAATGGAAACAAGAAACTGCCGCGAGGCACTGAAAATTTGAGTAATTGCTGTCCACAAATTGATTGATCGCACTTACACCAGAGATGTAATTCTGCCTCCTCCAATTTCAATAATACTTTAATATGTGAAAGTAGATTAAATTCTGGCCCCCTTCAGATTTAAGTAATTCTGGGGTATGTGACAGCATATTAAAATCTAAGCCAGAAATAATTACTCCTTATGTGGTAAGTCTTGTTGGGTATGCACCACTCTTGCCAAATTGTCTGATCGTCTCTGCATGAATAAGTTTTGTTCAAACCGTATTCGTCCAAGTAACACCCATTTTACAGCTGACCAGGTCATCTGATAAAACATTGTCCACTCAGCTACATTACATCCAACACATATTGCCGATCTTCACAACAGACTGTATCTTTGCAAAATATTACAAGAGTCGGGGCCTGTAGCATAATAGGTTCCAAAGAGGAAATAAAACAGACTGTTGGTTACTCTGAGATAAGAGTTGGCTGTCATGGGGTCAGAAAGTAACAGGCAGATAGCAATTAATAACGCTGGTGTGTGTATGGGTCACTACTATTCAGTCACGGAAAATCTGACATTATAAGCTGTGGAAACCGTATTTCTTGATCGTAGTTTGAATGAGTAAGTAAAGGAACAACATTAAAGTTGGAAGTTATTCAAATATAAAATACTAAATTCCTAAATTTGGAAATTCAATCTTGATATGAATTAAAGAGGACTTGTATCCCCCAGCGTCCAAAAAAATATAAAGAAATATGACAACATAGCTATAAATAAGACCATATTTAGGATGTATATACCCTTAGCCTGAACCTGTGGTGTAGACCCCCCCCCCCTCCCCCCAAATATTTTGAAATTTAACCTCACATTTTACAGCAATTTTTAACCAAAAACAAAAAAAGGAAATTTATTATTAAAATGTAGAAAACTTTGATATTGCTAATAGAAGTGCATAAAATTGTGAAGATAAAAATTGAAATAATTGAAAATCATTAAGGTATTCAGTACAATTTTCATTGCTATGTACATTTATAGTAGAAAAATGAACAAAATGTTGAGATTTATGTCTCTGTTTTGAAATATGCAAAAATCAGTATGTTAATTTTTAAAAATGATTGGTAATTTTAAAGGTAAATGAGATTTTTCGTGAAGTGGTACTAGGGAAAAATCTAATTGGGAACCACTGCTTTAAGACAATGATACTAAGGAAGAATAGTGAATTTAAAGCTAAAATTTGTCATAGATGACAGTGGCTGAGGTTTGTAAGGGTAAAAACCAGTATACTGGGGTGGAGTATCGGTTTCATCACCTTAACTGAATCTTGACTTGTTGAAAGTTCTTCTAAGTTTGCTTTAATCAATTTAAATGACCATGTATCAGCCCAGCTAATCAACTGTAAAGCCTATCGGCCGCCACAAAGCTTATTTAAACCAAAAGCTGAGGAAAGGTTACTGTTCACTACGAAAGCATGTAAAAATCCACTTGGTGAAAAATTTTAAGTTTATTTCACAGTCACATTTAGAAAATAACATTTACAGTCGAATTGGCAATTGAACTAAACGTTTCAAAAAATTACAAGTCTAGACTGAACCCCGATAGAAAATTTATAAGTTCATTGTCAATGTTATACAATACAATACAATACATTCATTTTACATCGATCCCAATATAAGAGACTGGCTCTGTGGGATGTGGAAAGTTGTCAATTTACAGATAAACAGTTGCATAACAAAATAATAAGTACACCACTAGATGTACAGTCATAGTATACATGGTACATTAAACACTTCCATTACAAAATAATACATACACCAGAAGATGTACAGTCATAGGATATATGGTACATTAAAAAAAAAAATTAACAAAATAATACATACACCACAAGATGTACAGTCGTAACATATATGGTACTGTAAACAATTACGTAACAAACTAAATACATACACCAGGAGTTGTACAGTCATAGCATACATGGTAAATTAATTATTTGAACTATATTTACACAAGATACTTGCAGTTATTTTTTAGATACCTTAGAAATAAATTCTTCGACAGAGTAGAAGGAGTTGTCAATTAAAAATTCTTTCAATTTTTTCCTGAATTTATTCTTATCATCTACTAGACATTTAATATGTGTTGGGAGCATATTGAAGATATGTATCCCTGAATATCGGACCCCTTTTTGAACAAATGACAATGACTTGTAAGTCTTGTGAAGATCATTTTTACTTCTAGTGCCATGATTGTGTATTTTACTATTTGTTTCAAACAAAGTATAATTTGTGACTACAAAGGACATTAATGTGTATATATACTCAGATGCTATTGTTAAAATCCCTAACTTCTTGAACAGCTCTCTACATGAAGTTCTATTGCTAACCCCACACATAATTCTTATTACACGCTTTTGGGCTCTGAACACTTTGTCTCTATGGGTAGAATTGCCCCAGAATATTATTCCATATGACAATAAGGAGTGAAAATAAGCAAAATAAACTAGCTGCCTCATACGGAGATCACCTAAAGCTGAGATTGTACGAATTGCAAATGTGGCTGCTCCCAATCGCTTTAGTAAGTCAGAAACATGTACTTTCCTATTTAAATTATGATCAATATACAAACCTAGAAATTTCACACTATCTACCTCTTGAATGGACTGGCCTGCAAATTTTATGTCTATGTCAGGTGTTAATCTGTGTGATGTACTGAATTGCATATACTGAGTTTTATCAAAGTTTAAAGACAAGCCATTAGCTGTAAACCATTTATTAATCAGTTCAAAGACATAATTTGAAATATATTCTGTAGACAAATCTGGAGTGTTTTTAATTCCTATGTTTGTGTCATCTGCAAATTGGACAAATTTTGAGTTTTTAGATGAAACACAGGGTAGATCATTTATATATATTAAAAACAATAGTGGCCCCAGTATAGAACCCTGAGGTACTCCACATCTGATTAATTTCCACTCAGAAAACAGTGGACCTCTTAAGGCAGCCTTAAAATTCTCCATTGACACTTTCTGTTTTCTATTTAGAAGGTAAGAACTAAGCCATTTATTAACAATGCCATCTATACCATAATACTTAAGTTTCTGTATCAGAATTTTATGATCTACACAGTCAAATGCTTTAGATAAGTCACAAAAAATCCCCACAGGAATTAATTTATCATTTATTCCTTCTAAAATATTGTCAGTGAATGCAAATATAGCTTGTTCTGTTGAATGACCCTTTTGAAAACCAAATTGTGATTTAGTTAGAATATTATTATTTTTTAGATGTTCATAAACTCTATTGTACATTGCTTTCTCAAAAACTTTGGAGAAGGCTGTTAGTAATGAAATTGGTCGGTAATTCGATTCGGCTGCCTTATCTCCCTTTTTATAGAGTGGTTTAATTACAGCATACTTAAGCCTTTCTGGAAAAGTACCCTCAAGTAAAGATATATTGAATAGATAACTTAGTATATTACTTAATTCTGTGGAGCACAATTTAATTAATCTTCTGGAAATCCCATCATAACCACTTGAGTATTTGCTCTTAAGGGATTTGATAATTTTTCTTATTTCTTCTGGAGTAGCTAATTTTATAGACATAGAGTTAAATTTTTCTTGGAAGCCTTTTTTAACAAAATCCATACTGTGTGTCATTGAGCTATTAGCAGTCAACTTATCAGCAACAGATAAAAAATGTTTATTAAAATGATCAGCAATTGAGAAATTAGATTCTACTGAATTTTCTTTGACAAAAATATCATTACTTGTTTGATTACTCTTTCCTGTTTCCTTTTTTACAATGTCCCATATTGTTTTAATTTTATTTTCAGAATCATGAATTTTATGTTTATAGTACATACTTTTAGATTCTTTAATAACCTTTTTCAGTATTTTGCAGTACTGTTTGTAATGTGTTTTAACAGTAGCATTCTCACTGTTCCTAGAGGCAATATACAGCTTCCTTTTATTAACGCATGATGTTCTAATGCCAATAGTTATCCAAGGCTTTTGTTCTTTTTGAGAAGCACGACACTTTTTCAAGGGGAAGCAACTTTCAAAGAAATTTAATACAATGTTACTAAAAATGTTGTATTTTTCATCCATACCTTTAGCACTGTATACCTGTCCCCAGTTTGTGGTATTCAGGCACTTTCTAAAACAAGTAACTGACTCATCATTTATTACACGCTGAAGTTTAAAGACATTACTCTTAGTGCTAGTTCCTATTGAAGTGTTGATGGTTAATAACTGGGCATCGTGATCCGAAAGTCCATTGATGGATGGCTTGATGGTATAACTGAATTTTGAGGTATCTAGGAAAACATTGTCTATAGCTGAGTGACTATTATTCATTATTCTAGTTGGAAAATTAACTACCTGAGTTAAATTGAATGAACTGACTAATGATTCTAACATGACTTTACAGGGTAAGTTATTTAGAAAATCTACATTAAAATCACCACATACTACTATGTTGACTTCTTTTCTGCTTAAAAATGTTAATAAGAGTTCAAACTGGTTCATAAAAAGAGAAAAGTTTCCCAATGGTGCTCTATATACTGTTACTATTATGAAAATTTCATTATTGAATCTTAGCTGTGTAGCACAGGCTTCAAAATGTTGGTCAACACAATATTTGCTAATACTTATATCCTCAAAACTATAACCATTTCTAACATAAGTGACAACTCCTCCTTTCTCCAAGTTCGTTCTACAATAATGAGAAGCTAAATTAAAATCAGTTACATTTGACATACCTATTCCTGCAGTTATATGGTGTTCAGACAAGCATAAAACATCAATTCTACTGATATCATTTAATTCATTTATGTGGACCAGCAATTCATCCACTTTATTTGTTAACCCTCTAATATTCTGATGTAATAAATTAATCCCTACACAATTTTTAATTTTGGTATCTGAAAACTCATTATTGTTTAAACTAACTTCTTTTAAAACTCTCTGCCTAATACATGATCCTAATCTAAAAAAGGAGCTGCCCTAACACCATTAACAACAGGTATCTTTTCATGTGAATTTGTGGCCCCCAATTAATTGTTTTGCTATGAGATCTGAAAGAACCCCCTTCCCTCTACTATTGAGGTGTAGGCCATGTCTAGTATAATCCCACCTATCAATAGCATCTACAGGTACCAAGCCCATGCCAGAGCCAATATCAGACATAAGATACTGTTCCAGTTCCAGATTCACTCGCCTCACAGCAGAGTTCATCTGTGGCCGATCATAGCATCTCAAGACCGACATTACACTGACCCGAGTGTGGCACGTTGCTTCTGCTATTTTCTCCAGGTCATCTCTGATACTATACCTATCATTCCTGCCCAAACTATTTCCCGCTCCTCCCACTATCACTACATGATCATCATCTGTGAAATCCTTACACAAAGAACCTAAATCTTCTACTACCTGACCAAGACTAGCACTAGGTTTGAAGAAACTCGTGACCTGGAAACCTGATCCTAATTTTTCCTGTACCAATGGCCCAACACCTCGTCTATGGCTACTACCTAGCAGCAAGACTTTCTTTTTCCCTAATCCCGGCCTACCAGACTTAACTACACAGTTTTTCCTACAAGTCTGCTGCTTTTTACCTACACCTAGCATTCGTCCCTGGTGAGAAAAAGTCAACATGGTGCTAAGTCGCCCTTAAGGTGTTTCAAATGTTTCCAGATATCATCATGGTCTAACCGACATACATGAAACACACTAGCGCATGTTTACTATGCAAAAGGTTCCCGCATAAAGACGAAAGACCAAATCGGAAGACAAAAACGAAAGAGAGCCAGACGGCCAGAGTCGTTACCTATATACCCTCAGCCGCATGCTTGATGTGAACTACCGCTTACCAAAAAATAGTTTAAAAGAATGTGATTACAGTTCGCGTTCAAAATTTTCCAGAGTGTAGCCTGGATCTTAAGGTTTATAAAAAGTATTATGATTATAATTCTAAAATAACTTGCTTTCTTGTAAATGAATTAATTGTGTGTGCACAATGGTAATGAGTTTCCGAAAGTCAGTTGGTGAAGCCTCTAAATGTATCTTAATTTGAGCAATTTTTAGACGTCCCTGCTGGATTACAAATTATCGTGAAAAAATTAGTGTCATTATGTTCTACGTTTGCTCCTGATTTCAAAGGTATAAATTCTATTATTATCGGTGGTGTATTAGCAAAGTTATCTGTTTACCAAAAATCGGGTTTGAAACGCCATAATGGAAAACCTGTTTCTTTGTAATAATTATTCAAGTGTTGTTTATATCGAAAAAGTGTGACTCGCTGAATTTTTCTTTTATTTAGTTACGTGTTTTAAAAGTGGTTTCGTTTACGGAAGTGGCTTAGTTTATATTACAGTTTAATTTCGAAAACAACCATGTTTTGGTTTACGACATAATTACTTGAAAATTAATTTTATATTCGTTCTACTGCATTGAATGATTTGAAATTTTAATATGTTATACTAGATTTTTCGTTCTTTCAGGAAATTTACTTTTTAGTTCAGGAAATTATCGAAAACTTGTGGTTATTAAATGTTGAAAGTGCAAGTGTATCTAACGAAGTGTTTAAAATTTTATTTACTCTATTTACACAGCCTTAAACTACGGAATTTTAGTGACTTTAACCTTCTTTCTAATTATTATTATCCTGAAATTACTTTACTGCATTGAAAAGTGCTGAGAATTATGGAAATTATCACATAACAAAAATCAACAATTTACAAATTGGATAATAATGGATTACACTATTTCAGGTTAGTTTAATGGTTATTTACCATTATAAATTGTTTATTTAGAGGTTGTATTGTGTGTTGAGTGACTTTACTGTTTTTAAATCGGTTTATTTACTGAGTTAGGTAGCAGTATCGGCTTCTGCATGAAACGTTTCTCTCTTATCCTGTAGTTACGAAATGAAGAATTTTATGTTTACTGTAAAGCTTACTCCCTCCCTTATGCTTTATTATAGCCAAGAAAGCTAGAATTTACCCAAATTCGAAGGTGCTTACAGGTTAGCGAAGAAATGGAACACACAAGACTTTCAACACCCGATTTATTCCAAAGTATTTTAGTTACAAATATGAAATAACCACAAAATATCCAAGTTTTATGCTCGCTCTACAAATGTTCTATGTGTGCCGCCCTTGGTCACACGAGACATGTCCAGGCAGTAGTTCAATTCAATCCACACATTTTGTAGCATGATCGCGTGAATGTTCATCAATGCATCACTGATCCGTTTCTTCAGCTCTTCTATCGTTTTTGGTAGTCAGGGTATGTAAACAATGTCCTTAATGTGTCCTCCAAAGAAAGAAGTCAGCATTAAATCCAGTGACTTGGGAGGCCAGGATAAGAAAGCTAGGTCATCACCACCAACACGGCCAATCCAGCGATGCCGGAGTTCAAGGTTCACCGAGCGTGGTGGTGTAACGGCTAGCATTCTGGCCTTGCATTCGGGAGGACGGTGGTTCGAATCCAGATTTGGGTTTTCCATGGTTTCCCAAATCACTCCAGGCAAATGCCGGGATGCTTCCTTCAAAAGGCCATGGCCAAATTCCTTCCCATTCCTTGCCCCCCATCCTTCCCCGTCTCTATAAAGACCTCGCTGTTAGAGAGATGTTAAGCAGATAAAAAAAGGTTAATAGTTCAGGTAAGCACGAATATCGAGGTTCCAATGAGGGGGTGCCCTGTCTCGTTGGTAGACTAAATCCGTGGAATATTCGGCTAGTTGCAGAAACAACCATAACTGCAACATGTATAGGTAAATTGGACCTATTCACAGTCTTCACAATGAAGAAAAATGGCCCATACAACTTTGTTTTTGAAATTGCACAAAAAACATTGACCTTTGGCGAATCTCTTTCAATTTTCACAAGTGCACGTGGATTTTCAGTACCCCAGAATCACACATTGTAATAATTCACTTTTCCAATTAAATGGAATGTGGCTTCATCGCTGAATATCAACCTGTCAGTGAAATCATCATCCTTTAATGCAGTGGTGGCCAACCCAAATGATCTTGCGGACCACTTTGGAAATGCATCATAGCTTCGCAGGCTGCATATAAAATTATATATCCCCATATTAGATTTAGACCCACTATATACATTGTTTTAAGTGAAAAGTTGAAATATAATGAGTTTTTGTTATTGCTTTTACTATTATTCTTATATGTAAACATAGATAATATAATAATAATGATACTAAACGCACATTATAAAGAAATATATAACACTAAAAATGATATATAAAAAGTGTATAAATACAAATAAAATAAATTTTGAAAATATGGATGCACAAATAATGTATATTTTTAATACAGTAGTTTTCACTACTTTGGCCATTATAAAATAAATATATTTTGTAAAAGAGTGATGAACCTCACGGGCCAGAAAAATATTCAAGCTGTGGGTTGGCCACTCCTGCTCTAATGCTTCCAGCATTCTGATGCAAAAGTCAAATTGACAGGCACTATCTTCCGGTGTTAAGTGTTGCAAGAGCTGCCCACAATACTGTTTCAATTGTAACCGTCTCGCAAAATCTTACAAACAGTTTGTTGTGGTACACCAAGTTCGCGGCTTGCTCACTTCACTGATTTCTTTGGAGAACACATGTAACTTTCCCCTCACTCTCTCCACTGTTTTGTTTGACACTTACGGTCGACCGGTGTTTTAACCTTTACGTAAACAACCATTGTCCTTGTCCTTTAATTGGCGTTACCACCTCAAAATGCTTTGTTTACAATGCGGTTATTTTCCATACTGCCTTCTGAAAGAACATTGCACTGCTATGACAGATAAACATTTCACATATTCTAGGACACAGAAACTGTTTTCTTGCTTTGCCTCCATTTCGGAAGAGGCTGAACTAAACTCATTACGGATATTGAACTAATGCTGCCATCCCTCCTGGTGTAAAAACTTGGATATTTTGTGGTAATTTTCATATATCAATTAATATTTGTAAGTATAATATCTTTGAGTAAGTCGGGTTTTGAAAGTGAATGATTCTTTTGTAGTTAACTCTGTATTTTGGTATTGAATGTTATTCTTGCAGCTAGATGAGACACTTCATAAGGAGGTCAGTTGTAATCACACCGACACCTGCATTCACATCCCACCTCCTCACTAAGTGTCTCATCTAATTGCAAAAATAAGTTTCAGTACCGAAAAAAAAGTTCTTCCTTTTTTGTGTGATTTGATCCCTGCTCCGTCATATACGGTAAGTGTTGGGTTGAATTTACCTATCCTTCCTTACTTATATCTCCCTTTCTTACAACTTAACTGATGGTTCTTTCTTTTCTTCTTTTATCTCCTGGAACTATTGCATATTACTCTCCATATAAACATTTGACAACTTCTATTTGGTGTTGGAGAAACCTCTTTTGCATAACATAATATGATATATCTCTTAAAAGTTTTAATGTTGTTAGTGAAAATTGTGCTTTTTGCTGCATTGCCGGTTTCTCAAACATTTATTTAATACTAAATAGGTTATAACTACAGTTCCCCTTACATTAATCCTGTTTGTTCTTCCACTATGACAACTCTTCTTGTAACAAACAATCTTGGAATACACTTTAAATCAGCATTTAATTGGCTTATAACTTTTATAATTTTCACAGTAGGAACAGTCCCTTTTCATGAAAATTGGTAGCACCTTTGCACGATTCTACTGATTAGGTATACTTTTACATTTCCAGTGTATCTTAAGTAATCTTGTGAATCTTTGAATAATTTTATTCGGTAGGTATTTTAGTAGCTCTCAATTTTCTAACCCTCAGCAGCTTTCTTATTTTTATGTCTTTCAGTTGTATAAATTGTCCAGTCCTTATATTATCAACAATAACAATTTCATCTCTGTCTACTTTTATTTAAACCTTTTCCACAGAATTTTGTAGTATTTCAGCCACTGGTCATCACCTACTACATTGAATATTATTTTGCTATATACTTAATTTGGCTCTTTGTGTTTCAGTACTTTATTTGCCATATTTTGGTGGCCATCAAAATCCATTTCGATATTTGAATTGTATGTATACCAGCTGTCTGTTTCAACAACTTTTTGTACCATTCCATTCATCCTGGTGTGATGCTGAAAAGACTCTGCTCTGTTTTTTTTATTCTCATTGTAAGTATGAAATCTTCAGCAGTGCTAGTCTGCTGATCTGCCAGTCACTGTATGTGCACTGTATTTGTCACTCCAGAAGCTTCTAAAGTTTTGAATTGTGGCTGGTCTGTGATTTCTTGGAGACATTAGTGTGTATAATCCATTTTCTTGCTCTACTACATATTGGGCAGTGTAGGTGTCACGATGAATCATGAATTCGGAATGCAATTTATACTTATCAGCAAGAGATCATATACTAGGGCAAGGTAAAAAGCTCTGAATTTGGCAGTGTAAAAGTATGTTTTTAGTTCAAAAATGCCTTTATTTTGTTCGTAATCCACTTTAGTTCAATACATTTTGTCAAACTTTTGTCGAGTGACTAGATTCAATCACTCAATTGTGGTTCTGAAAGATATGAGAAATACCCTTCTTTGAAAGTTATTTATGTGCCAACTGTTATCAAATTCGCGGATTTCTCAATCCACCCTTGTATACCTGCTATATATAATCTGTTCATTTGACTCAAGCCAAAAATTTCTTTAGATTTGGAATTAAATAAAAGTAGTGGCAAAATCTCATTAATAAGGTGGGATATCACAACAGTATATACTTCAGATACCTTATCTGATGCAAGAAGATATTTTTGTTTTGCAACCCTGATCTCTTCTCATGAATTTTTGCGTCCAGTAGACCCACAAGATTTGCATAGTATGTGCCAATTATTGTTTTAGACTTTTCAAGGTAATAAATAAACAGAATATCACTTGAATTCCAGAAAATAATGGCTATGGACTTTCTGGCAGAAGAAATCATCACCACCTTTTTGGGTGCAGTGTCTAATGGCTTCCACACTATTTTGATTGCTGTTTTGTTTCTGGAGTGCAGTGGTGGACACTAGTCTCAAATTGAGTAACAAAACAGTACATGAAATTGGTAGAATTTCGTTTATACATTTGTTTCTGGTCTGCAGTTAACAAATGTGGCACTCACCTTAAACAAAGCTTTCCTATATTTAATTTCCTGCTGTAAATCCTACCGTACTCTTTCTTATGATATACTCAGGGCCTTGGATGTACTGTTCAACTTTAACTGTAGCTCATCCAATACCATATTTTGCAACTTCTTGATTTTTTCATCTGTGGTTGCAATTTTCAGTTCTCCATTACTCTGCACCATCTTCAAGACCATGACTACATTTTAATTTAGCCAGCCATCTCTTTTCTGTTGAAAATGAAGGAACAAATCGATTATAAAACTTTTATGTTTCAGTTGGCAGTAAACTGTACAAAATAAAGAATTTTATGATTGGAGTGAGCACTTTAAGCTACATGTTTGGGGCCAAATTAAAGTATCCCATTTGGGTACCATGTCAAATTTCTAGTTTAATGAGTATAGTTAATTATTTAATCAAAATAAACTCCTTTGACCTGACTTTATAAAAATGGCGGCACGTATAGATGTTGTGATTAGCTGCTCACGGAAAATAAGCTATATATCGTGCATAAAGTGTGTATTGTGTTGTGAAGTAGTAAAAACGGGAATTAGACTGTGTTCTGTTAACCAAAAATGGTTACATATTGTCTGCATAAATATGCTGGAATCAGTGAACAATAAATGTGAGTGCGGCATCCTGTCCTGCCGAGGAAGTATGGAAGCGGTAGGAAACTATTTCGCGGGTAAAGAAGAGTCAGTAGGTGAAGCGCTGAAAGAAGATATACACGCTGCTACGCTGTTTATTCATCAAATGAATAATTTAAAAACAGTTGTTGAAAATGACCCGGGAAGAGATTTTTGCATGAATGAAAATACAAGAGACCATGTGGAAAGTGAGGTTAAACCTATACATGTAAACAACGGGTGGGTTGTTGCTAAAATGCGGCGCAGACGTGTGACATCGGGTGCAAAATATTCAGGTCAGCAGACACCAGTTATTACCTCGAACAGATTTAAGGTGTTAGAAATAGAAACGCTCCCTGTGAACATTAATAAAGGGCAGCAACAGTGCGTTGTGAAAAAGCCATCTAAACATACAAAATCAAAAGTGCTAATACTATCAGACAGCCATGGTAGAGGAATTGCCGAAAATATGTGAAACAAAGATTTCAAAAACTGTGATATCCGAGGGGAAATTATGCCAGGGGCCCCAGCGGTCAAAGTACTGGAAGACACTAAAAACATTACGAAACTAACAGAAAAAGACCATTTAGTGATATGGGCAGGAGCAAATGACAGTTGCAAAAAATGAAGCAGACTATTGCAATTAGAACAATAAAAAACTCTCTGCTATCAATGAAACATACAAATGTAGTGATAGTAAGTATACCACACAGGCATGACTTACCAGAATGGTCCTGTGTGAATTAAGAAATAATGAAAACCAACAGAAAACTAGGCAAAATTGTGAAACAATTCCAAAATACTCAGTTTATCAGCACACCAAGTGACAGAGAATACTACACAAATCATGGACAGCATCTTAATACAAAAGGGAAAGCTGAAATTTCAAGAATATTGTTGAAAGTCATATCAAAAGAATTAGAGTGCCAAGAAATTTTACATCTTGACTCGAAAGTGCCTCAAGAAACAAAAGTAGAAACAGTCATCATAGGAGAAGAGACAACAGAAGCTAAAACCCCAACTACCTCAGCAGCAGAAGCAGAAAATTTCCCAAGACTAGTGATAAGGTCATCAACCCGCACAAAGAAGCAACCAACAAGAGATGCTGATTTTTTATGGGCTCGCCATGCAGACAAACTGACATCCAGATAAATAAGAATAAGCAAGTGGTGATCCCCTTAGCTCTACCTAAAGTGAGATTGTGCTACAGTGAAAAAAGTGTCAATACAAATAAAGCTTGTAAGGTAGAGGGCACCAATAAAGAGGTAAGTGGTTGAGCAAATGTACATACCGAAAAAGCAAGTTCAAACTTTTTAATTTGTCACCATAATGTGTGCAATCTCTTAAAAATAAGAAAACTGAAATTGAGTTTCTTCTCTCAACACATCTTAATGATGTAGCAGTTGTATGTTTAACAGAACACTGGCTCAATACAGCACAACTAAATGTAACAAGCATCCCAAACTTTACCTTAGCCTCATTTTTTTGCAGAAATGAATACAAACAGGGAGGAAATTGTATATTTATTAAAAATGACATTGATTTTAAATAAATAAACTCACTGAAAAAATATTCTAAACAAAAACACTTTGAAGTATCTGGTATATCCATCCAAAAATAGAAAATCATACTAATTTGTGTATATAGATCTCCAGATGGTGACAATAGTACATTTCTTAATTTGTTTGAGAAAACATTAAAAAGTTTACCGTTAGTAAATAAAACTATAATTGTATGTGGTGATTTTAATATAGATTTTTCTAAGGACTCAAAGCTAAGAAGTGATACTTTGAGGTTAACGTCTTCTTTCAATCTTAAAAGTTTGATAGAAACACCCACACGAATTACAAAAAATACAACAACAACAATTGACCATATTTTTGTAAATAGCAATAATTATAGCCACAATGCAGTAAATTTTGATGCAGGTAATTCAGATCACTTAGCACAAATGTTAACACTAAAGTTGGAATCTAAAACTTATACACAGACAACAGTAAAATCACGTCGTTTTAAGGATCAACAGATTAACCAATTTAATAATTTCTTAAAAAACGAAAGTTGGGAAGAAATGCATAGTTGCCCAAATACAAATGAGAAATATGAGTCATTCATTAATACATTCTTGTATTATTTTGAAATATGTTTCCCACTTAGGACAAAAAAGCAAAATGTAATAAATAATACAAAAGGCTGGATTACTGCTGGTATTATAATTTCTACAAAAATGAAACAACTATTACATACAATCTCAAAAACACAGGAAACAACACCAGAATTTGATAAATATTTCAAAAAATACAAACAGGTTCTTAACAGGGTAGTAAGATATGCCAAAAAATTAGAAAATGACAGATATATTTCCTCAGCTACTAATAAAATGAAAGCCATGTGGAAGATAGTTAAGAATGAAGTAGGAGCAAGACTGGTAGATAGCCATAATATTCAACTGCAAGAGAATAAAAAAAATATCTGATCCTTTAGAGATATCCAATACCTTTAATACATATTTCTCAAATATTGCTGAAGACCTGATTAAGAAAAATGTAGATAAGTCCAACATCAACACACAAGCTAATATCAGTAAAACTAATAGGAAAACACTTTTTATTCAACCCACAAATGAAGAAGTAGTATTAAAAATTATTGGCGAGTTAAAACCTAAATTTTCATCCGGAATTGATTATGTCCCAGATTTTCTTTTTAAAAAAATGTGCTAAATTAATAATCTCTCTCATATATGTAATAGTTCATTTTCTAGTGGAATATTCCCAGACAGGCTTAAAACAGCAAAAGTTAAACCCCTATTCAAAAAAGGCGAAAAAGAAAACGTGTCAAACTATCACCCGGTGTCTAACCTCTCATGTTTCTCCAAAATCTTAGAAAAACTATTTCACAAAAGACTTGTGAACTTTTTAGAAAATAATAAACTATTATCAAATACTCAACATGGATTTAGGAAGAATAAATCAACTGAAACTGCATTTTTTTCATTTTATACAGAAATCTTACAGACACTTGATGAAAAAGGACATGTGTCTGGAATATGTTTGGATCTCTCAAAGGCATTTGATGTAATTGACCATAATATCCTGCTCACAAAATTAGAACATTTAGGAGTTAGAGGAGTAGCAAAAAATTGGATAAAGTCATACCTTTATAATTGGAAACAGAATGTTGAATGTAGTTTTAAGACTAACAACAGTGTAAACTATGTGCGCTCAGATTACAATCACATGAAATATGGAGTGCCGCAAGGATCAATTCTTGGGCCTTTACTGTTCTTAGTGTATATAAATGATCTAGAAACTACAAGTACCTGCCAGAAGTATATTAAATATGCAGATGACACCAATGGTATTAATAAAAGACTGTGATAAGGAACAATTAGTGAAAAACATTGAACACTGTTTTAAAAACTTAGCAAACTGGTTTTCTCAAAACAAACTAATAATGAACACAGAAAAAACATATGCCATACACTTCAGGGCAAAAACTAATTTAGATACCCCAGTACCTACAGTAAAACTCTGTGATGAACTACTGAAAAATATAGGAAAAACAAAATTTCTGGGAATATGGATACAAGATAATTTAAAATGGAATATACATGTTGATCACCTTTGTAAAAAATTAAATACCATTTGCTACATGATGAGAATTTTAGTTGGCTGCATATCAGATGAAACAATTAAGAATATTTATTTTGCGTATGTGCACTCATTATTAAGGTATGGTGTTATATTTTGGGGAAATTCCCCACCAAGTATCAAATGTTTCAAAATGCAGAAAAAAATTATTAGGATTATGAATGGGGTACAGAGTAGAACCTCATGTAGACTTTTATTTAGAAAGATGCAAATTCTACCACTGCCCTGTATATATATGCTGGAAACTATAACATTCATAAAAAAAATAAAAAAATACTGAAGCTTCTGGGTATACATTACAAACAAACAATGATGTGCACACATATAATACTAGACAGACATTAGATTTACATGTACCACAAACAAATATTACCCTATGTCAGAAAGGACCATTACATACAGGAATCAGATTGTTTAATAACCTACCACTTAGTATCAAATCTGTAAAAGAAAATACAAAATTCATTTCAGGACTGCCCTGGAAGAAGATCTCAGGGCAGGACTGAAGGAGTACATGCTCGGCCACTGCTTCTACAGTATTGATGAGTATTTTCAAACCAAATGATAGACTTAAATAGTGAAAAATCATGTGTTATTTTAAGAAACATGACGCGGCGCCACCCGGATAGCCAAGAATCAGTTGACTCTGGCCGCGGAAGCCTACGATTACAATCCAAAAGGGGTTCTCTGAAGAGGCTTTGTCTGTTACCAGAATTAATTTCAGTATTTTCTTAGAAACTTTCTCGCTGGAAGTTTTTACGTAAACAAATAAAACGGAAGTTAGTCGGTGACAACATTTTACATTACACAGCCGAAACAACTAAGCGCTTCGTGTAACATTTTTTTTTTTATTCACATGGTTCCCTATTTAATGAATAGAATGTATTCGGTATGAGTCTGCTAACTTTCAGGAAGGCACATAATTTTTTTTGAGTTATTTCTTATTATTTTTATTGCTTTTTCTGTCAGTTGAAGTGAAAAAGTAATTTGATTTCTAATTTTCATGGAAACAAATTACTATTTTTTTAAAAACAGTCACATAAATGTTTGGAATTATAAGGCACATCACCTTGTTCCACATGTTAAGTATTATGTTTCAGAATTTTTTTCGCACTCATTACTGAAAGTTGATTTTTTTGCTGATTTGCAACACTGTTCGGATACTCCGTGACGTTCACAGGACTAATTTCGTGACTGCCACTATAGTATTCTCAGGGTCATTGCTATATCAGGCTAAGTATCAGGACTGAATTAACACTTGCAGTCAGTATAAGCCTAATCAATTTAAGAAATTATTTATGGAGGTACTAAACCAGTTCCATAAAGGTTTAGCATACTTGTTTGGAATTATGTCATAATGTAAAAGAGTTGAAATATTTTGTTTGAATACACAACTTCCTGAAGAAATGCACAGTGTTTCATATCATGTTATGAAAACTTATGAATTGCCTCAAAGGATAAATAAAGTTGTGTCTAGTTTCCAGCTAGTCGTTTCTGTCCAAATTTGGAGAAAAATTCCGGATGGTGTATCTGGAGTGCTCTATAGAAAGGGCACAGTTTTGTTTGCAAGTACAATTATGCAACTAAAAATCTGATTTGCCTAAGAATCTCTACAAGCTGAATTTGAGGTGGAGAGGATTTGGAAAGCTGTGCTTTGCTTCTCACTTAAAAATTAGCTGCTGTTCATGTTACAGCCTGCTATGAGCAGTTACAAGTTGTTTTTATTTATTTATTTACTAAGAGTAAAAGAAATTATGCTATAATGATGTTTTTAATCCTGAAATGCCATGTTACTTTTATTCTGCATTTGATGATATAAACCTGCTGAAAATAATGAAATTGGATGTCTTCACATTTACTCGTCACCAGGATCAATATTATTGTAGTTAAAATAAATGCTAGGTGCATGCATGTCTTATTAGCTATGAGAAAGATATTCTTTAGGGGTACATTTGACACGTGAACTTATTCAGTACAGCTGTTATTATTGATGAGATAGCAGCTGCTGCTTTTCTCATGTCTAAGTGGTTCAAGCAGGCTATTGACCTTGCTGTGGATGTACCCTAAAGCCCCCCCCCCTCCCCCCAATTCAAGCACAAGATGAGCTTGAGCTTCAGCATTGAGTGATTAGATGAGGTTGAGATTCATTTAGAATCTATAATGTGGGAATAAAGATTTTCTTTTAGAATTTTTCCATTTGATAAAAAAAAATGACTACATGTCAGGAACATAAAAACCATTTTAAGAAAATCCTGTTCCCTATAAAAATACAAAATAATGATTTAAAAAAAAAAAGCTAATTTTGATCTATACAATGAATCATTATAAAGCAGTTATCATTCACTTTAAAAAAAAGAAAGTTTTGGTTGTCTAGTGCTCATTTTCATTAATATTTAATTGTTTCAGCCTGTAGATGAAGTAGATTCACTCTACTCAGTAAAATATTAACTGTTGCCTTGAGTACCACTTGCCCTTGAAATGAGTTTTTCCTTGTCTAATAAATCTTGTTTTTTATGCAGGACTATCTTTTCTCTGTCTCTAGTTGCTCCGCTCTCTTTTACACCACGGCACCTCCATAATTGATTCATCAAGGAAGCTGGTACCAGATTTCAAGATCTCAAAATATGCATTTAACTGTAAGTAAATATACACAGTATGTTGCTGATCATGTAAAAATTTGACAAGGATTTTTTACTACCCAGTTGTATCAATGCTTTCATGAAATTATTTTTATTATGTAACATCTCTGAAAGACTGATTTTAGAGTGAATAAAAATCTTGAACACACAAAAGGTTTGTAAGAGTCTGTAAGAGGGAATAGATTGTCTGCTATTGAGAGCTTTGTTACTACAAATTCCTTTTATAAGTTAATCGGTGACTTATAGCTTCGGTTATGTTACTACATTTTAACAAAGTACATATTGGACTACGTTTGTGCAAAAGAACAGTCAACATTCTATTATACGAAACATATACTATATGCCCATTTCTGACTAATCTAAAATATATTTTGCTTCCCTTTTCTGTGTTAATCTATAATTTCCCTTAATTCTAGGACACAACCTAGATTACCATAGTTTTCCACATTCTTCCATTTAATTAATATAAGACATTAATTTTCCCTAAAATTACATTCTTCAAACTAGATTTCAGAGTTTTATAAAGTTCGAATTACGCTTCTTGCACTCCTGATAGTAGAATAACAGTAAAAATTTTAGAAATACTTTTACCACTCAAATTTTAATCTTCACTTAACAAACTGACTTCCGACAGTACACGCTTACAATTTAAATTGGGTGTATCATTCCTTTTATCTACGGTTTATACTTCTTTTTACGTAATTTAGTTACCACAGTTCTCTTATTTAAGTACATTTTAGATTTCATTTTTTCATTTCTTTATTTTAATTTATTTATCAGTTACTCTGATCTTGTACTCACCACTTTTACAGCTTTATGGGTATGTGCTGACTAGATGGTTGTTTAATATGCAACATTATTTGTAATTGGGCGCTACGCTACAATATCATCGTTTTTACGCTCTTGGTGTTAGTCAAGCGTGTTACTTGGAACATATTTAATTTATTCACATACATTGCGCTTAACAATGTGTCTGTATTCTCATCATTAATTCACTTGTGCTTTTGAAATTTCTAACTTCGCTTGTGCTAACTAACTCATATATTCACCAAATTTTGTTTCACTGTGGTTGTTGCATTAATTTCCACTTGGTATTACCATTTTGGTTCTTTCAACCAATTTCTGCCATGCACACTTTACTTTTCACACAACCCCCAATGTCATCTTCGCATTTACCTGAGTGAATGGGTTGCATTGTTGTTACCAGTGACAGTTTAACTCATTTTACTTTACAATACAGGGTGCTTCCAAAACTAGTTCAGCTCGGCCCTTATGTCCGGCTTTTCCATTGGTGCTTCCTATAAATTCGGATCGCGACTTCCGAACATTAATACACACATATTGACACAACATTTACAGCTAGCGATTGCACAGTTCAGGTTTCAATAAACCGTCATTTTCTGAATGCCATATCATTCACTGCTCTCTGACTTTAATTTTTCCCGGATTTAGATTTGGTAATTGGCCTTACTTTTACTCCTTCAGAAAACGTCTTTTCATAATTCGGGGGCATCCAAGGTCTGAACAAATGCACTACGCATATTACGAAAAATATCACTTTATGCACAGTTTCCAAACTTGATCCAATTGCGGAAATAATATCTACTTGCTGACTGGGTCTATTGAACAACTGTTTTAAGTTGCGATGAAACCATACGATCCCGTTCAGAAACCGAAACAACGTTGTCAAAAAGCTGACATTGTATTCTTACCCATCCAACATTGCATACGCCTTTGTGACATGCCTTATGATAGCACCTTAAACATCCAACACTTTGGTCAATAAATCTTTTATCACTATGCTGCAGCATTACACAATTAATTATAGCATCCCTCATATATTATTTCATAACCCAGTGGACTTGTCATATCTCACTTTGACAGCCACTATTTAGCACATATCATTAGCAAGTTACGTGTTTCTCCCCCCCCCCCCCCCCTCACACACACACACACACACACACGTACACACAACACCGTATTCATTGTCAGACAGCACTTTAAATTATCTTATTTATGTCAAACAGCTCAATTTTTCAGAATATTCGTGACATGCATTGGATTATGCAGTTAGTATCTCTCATGAATTTGTTTAAGAACACGGTCAGTCTTACGTTATGATCATTTTTTAACTTGTTAATAGCAAAATTCAGTTTATACCTTAATTGATTTAATTAAAGAAAAACATTTTTTACTCACTTTATATTATTCAAACATCCGCTTAACGATTATCTTGATTTACACTTTACAGATATTTAGATGATTTTATAGGCTTTCCCTTACTTAACTGGCATATTTTGCAGTTACTGTTGGTTTTACCTTAAAATAATCCTAAAATATCTTGTAGTTTCACAGCTCATTAAATCAGTGAGTGCAAGTTGATACATTTTTTTGTAATACATTAGCTGAATTTCAACAACCGCAAAATGATTATTCTTCCTTTAATACATCGTTTCAAATCTTATCCTTACACGTAATAGTTAAACATTATATTATGAAACATCAGAGGATAAAGTGTATATTAAAATTTTTGAATGAATGCAAAATGAAGAAAAAATCAAGCTTTTAATAGGAGACGATGAAACAATAAGATTCTTTTGCTTCATAGAAACACGGTGTACCCGCTTTCTTTGTATAATACACGGTTACAGGTTCGCCAAATTAATAGAAATTTTCCCATCACTTCAAATGTCTCTACTGTTGATAAATACGTTTTTTCCAATAAAACATCATATTCTTAAATTAACATGCATAAAATATGTAGAAAGACATTAAATATTTTTAAAAAAATAATACATAATGCTTATTTTTACTTTTATATTACTACTGACTGAAGGAATAATTTCTGACATTTATATTTTACAGGAATGAGTGTCCTGGTTGAAAAACACATCATTAAACATTTATAGAATCCGTCAAACGAATTACCACTTTGTTCGGTGTGCACTCTTGCTCAAAGTTGTAAGCTCAATCAACTATGCAATTTACAATATGTTACTTATTTTGACCCGAAATGATTTAAAAATAAATTCTTTTCCTTTAAAAATACTGTTCATTCGAAAAACATAAATTTTGAAAACTGTTACAGGGAATGATTAACTTTCCAGATCATAATTTGCCCGTTATATCAACTTGACTTGTTAGACCACTTATTAGATTCAGGTTTATCATGCTAGATACATTTTTCGTTCTATCTACTGAGAGACTTGCAATTTCGCTTTCTTGAGACAATGTTTTTGGATTGGCCTCTACACTGCAAAAACTTTTCATACTTATGTGATTTTTAAATATATCAGTTATTATTAAATACCACATAGAAACCCGTTCGTTACTCATATCTATTACTTTTATCATGGATGTTACTCCACAAATTTGGCCTCACGGAAATACTTTTAACTTTATAAAATCATACGATTGTCACACAAAATTGCATAAATTTATTGTCACACATGTATGGTTCTAAAACTCACCGTTTGGCTGCTTTCTGGACCCTCGTGGACCCCGTGGATCTGCTTGTAGTCGTGAAGACATGAAGTCTGGAAGTTCTACTGCCGCTGTCTGCGATGCCACCACGTTGATATCAGACACTGCGCCATGTTAGCTCTCTTGCCAGCTGTTGACTTCTCGTAGTTGCTTAAAGCCCCGTCACCTGTCGCCGTAACTTTTACCGTAACTGATTATAGCTTGCTTTCGACCATTCCTCTCTTTTGCTTGTCTGTACCACGCCTACTATTTTGCCATTCAGTACTTCCCCCAAGTTTTCTTCTTCTTGCTACTATACCAACGAAGGTTTTCGCTTCTAGAAGTCCTGAGTTCGAAGCAAAGGAACATTTATGATCACCAGTGTAGGATACGATGATCATATTTCACTTCTTGGCACCAGTGTAAGTGTCCTGTCTAAGTGACAGCACTGAACAGGTAGCCGAGTGGTTGATTTGTGAATTTCTGATGTGGTGGAAATCTAGAGGAGAGTTTAATAACCTCGTGGTGTTTGTATAGCTGAAGAAATCTCTGGTATCTTGATACGAAGCTCTTTTGTCCAGTCTAGTCGGCTACTAAAGATGATGATAAGTCAGGATTAGTTTGACACCAGTTGATTAATAGGTTCAGCAACCCAGGGTAAGGAAGACTAGCTTGTGCTAAGTGGCTAGTTGAGAATCTATCGTGATAAATAACAGGCGGCTAACAATTCACAGAAACCCATTTAATGATCAGTGAAGACTGTAGACAGCACAAGGATCTGTCCGGCTACACGTATGAACGATGTTTCTGAATCTAATTGAAGATAGACTGAAGAATTAATGATTGGTTGAATGGATACTGAATGGCTAGATGGAATGCCTGGCCCCATGATGTTACGAAGGCCTACATGGTGTACAGACTGAAGCTTAAGAGAGTTGGCCTAGCTGTTAGTTACCCATAATGATTCGATGAAAGCTACTCGCGGATTGAGAGCAAGAAATATGTCTTCACTTTGGAGGTTGACTCCATTGACATCATCAGGCAGTTCAAGTCGGTGCTGATGATGGACTCGGCCCATCAGCAGGTTTTGTAAATAACAAGTCCACGCCGAGGTAGCGCTTACAAGGTGGCTTGGCTGCCTCTAACTTGCATCGAATATTACTTTTATTAAAATCTATGATTATTATAAAATAAATCCTCATCATTCAAACATGACACTGACAGGTTTTTTACTGTGCAATACGATGGATTTTACTTTTCTTTCTTCTTTTCTGCATACTACAGTAATTTATAGATTGTTGCACAATCTCATTTTCTGTATGCTTGGCTGTAGAAAAAAACAGTTCATCATATTTGTTTGTCATTTTTATATTGTATAATAAATTATTGTTTTGAAAGATTGAACAAAATCTTTTTGTGCTGCATATTATAAGGAAACACTTCCATAATTCTGGTAAAAGTTTTAAGATGTTAAAGCTTTAAATGTTCTGTAAATCTAATATGTTCTGTAAATCTAAATTTTATTACTTTCTGCAGCCCTATATTTGGATTTTGCTTCCAGAGTTATATTATGGGATTAACAAACAGAAGGAAAGGACGCCTGAGATACAGATGCTGGCAAAAGTTTCTTTTGGCTATCATTGGAGTTCCATTGATAGCTGGATTATTCATGGGGACTATAGCAATTTTCCGTGCTCTGTTTGTTCAGCATCAGTATGAAGGAATCCTGGAACTCCTCAAAGAGCAAGCGTCTGATGTTGTTAGCAGAAATGATTTGAATGTAAGGTCTGAACGTCTTGCTGGAGCACTGAGAATTCCTACCATATCTTATGCAGTAGATAAGCAGGAGATACAAGCCATACTTCAGTATCACGAGTTCATCAAAAAAAGTAAGATGTCAAGACTTTTGTTTTTGTTTATTTTCTTGTTTTTAAAGTCTGATACAATTTCATGCTCAAGTTGTATGAAAAAGACTTTTAGTAACTGGCCAGATTAATTCTAATAAGAGAAGTTATTAATTTGCCAGGTTTAGAGACTTCAATCTGGATTGGTTAGTTATTTTTGTCTCTGATAATTAGTTTCATTGTCCCAAGGATTCCGAATGTTATAATGGTTCAGAGCTTTTGGTTGTATATTTGCGTCAATATGTGGATTTTACATTTATTGTGTGGTATTTATAATGCACTCTAGTTTTCTGTATGTAATAATAAAACAAATGTTCACATAAAAATTAGAAGTGAGCAGTTGAGTAACAAAAGTCCACATCATGAACACTAAAACAAATTTCAAAGTAAACTAAAAAATAGTTCCTTAGTAGACAAAACAACTGAGGCAAAGCTTGCATAGCTTTCAACATGGTTGTTCATAGTCCTGAGTGGCGGATATGTGATTGTAGGGGCTTGGAGAGGTAAAGAAGAGAGAGTGGGAGGATTAGGAAAGAAGGAAGTGCATTGGATGGTGACAGGAATGCAAGAAAAACATGGGGCATATATGCTGACACCAGCAATTATATACAGAAAAGTGGCTGATCATACAGCACATTAATAATTATTATTAATAATAAAGAAAATCTATGGACAGTTAATTTTTTCTGAGAGGATGAGAAGGCAAGATGCAATTTCTAAATAAATAGAAGGGTGGACCAAATCGGGATGCCTATTGTTCTTATTATTTGTGTAATGCTTTCACATCTGGTGTTTCAAGGGAAACTACTAGGAGCCTGGCAGCAGATTCTCTGCTGTCACGAAGGCTCCAAGTGCGATAAATTTACAAAAGTTAATAACCCTCTAAAAACAACCATGGTTTAAGTGTCTGTGAAGATTAAACATTCTTAAAAGCATAATGTAATCACTTTGAAGTTACCTCTGGCATATAGATAGTATCTAGTGGTATTCAGTTTTAGCATTTCTATTTGTTGTTTACTTCCTTTATTTATATTTTTAGTTAAAATTTCTCTGTTTTGATCATATTTGTGAATTATTGTTTGTGATACTCTTCATCTCCATTTCTTCATATTCCATTGTTATTTTTGAATTGTTACCGTCTCGGTTTATGCCCTCGTTTCCACTTATCTTTCTCATAACCTCGAACTATACTTGAAGCTTCAGCCCGTAGGTGCCAGAGCTCTCAGCTTTGAAGACACTGCAACTCGTATTGGGATGAAGAAAAATATACTTCACCGAAAGAAGATGAAATATTTGTGTTTGTGTACTGGGTGTCAAAATAACAGTTACATCTATGAAAGGAAGTATTCTTCCATTCAAGCTGCAATAGGCTAGTGCCCCTCTTACAATCTGTTGTTCAACAATTTAGGTTACTTTGACCATCTGAAATGTTTTGGTTATTGCTTTAAATATTAAGTCATCTACTATTTATTAATTACCATTTATTGGCAGTTGCAAACACTACCACCAACTTAATTACCCAAAATATTCTAAACATTGTGAAAAACTAGGAAAGATAACTTTTAAATATATTTCAAGCAAAATTTCCATTGTATAAAGCACAAAATTTCATTGGTTTGCATTGCAAAACTATTCTTAATTTATGGACACTATCACTCAATGTTGACTCTAATCTACATCAAAATCTATACTCTGCAAATCACAAATACTGTGGGTGGCAGAGGGTGCTAAGCACCAATCCTAATTCTGTGCATTCCAATCCCGAACAGAATGAGGAATGAAGGAATACATAAATGAATCAGTACGGCATCTTATTTCTCTAATCTTATCCCTCCTGTCATTGCGACCTAAATAGGTTGGTGGAAGAAGTATTTCGTTGCACTCGTAACTTAAAGATTTTTGCACATTCTCCAGCAAATTCAAACAAAAACGACATCGTCTGTCTGCCAAACAATCCCAGCCCAACCCATGAATCAGCTCTGTGACACTTACATATGGACAGTAACTAGCAGTCATGAATCGAGCGGCTCTCCTCTGTACTTTCTGTAATGTGTCAATCAACAATCCCTTGTGATACGGATCCCAAATTCCACAACAGTATTCCAAATGCGGGCGCACTAGTGTTTTGTACGCTATTTCCTTTGTATGAGCATTACAACTTCTCAAAATACGTCCTATGAATCGTAGTTTGAAATTAGCTTTGCCTACAACGGAAGTTATGTGCAAGTCCCATTTCATGTTGCTTTTTACTGTTACGCCTAGATACTTCAGGGAATCCACAGTGTCAACAACTGAATTGTTAACTTTGTACTCCTGAGCAAGTGGGGTCTTTTTATTACTTACGTGCATTGCCTTGCACTTTTTACAGTTAAGTGTAAGCTGCCATTTACGGCACCATTCCGAAATAACATCCAGATTGCGCTGAATATCTAAGTAATCGTTGGAGCCCCTGACTTCCCTATAAATAAGTACATCATGAGCAAAAAATTGCATCCTGCAATTAACTTTATCCCCGAGATCGTTTATAAAAATTAAGAAAAGAAGTGGTCCTATTACACTTCCTTGAGGAACGCCCGAAGTAACATCTAGTTTAGAAGAGGCTTTCCCATCTACAAAGACATACTGTGACCGACCAGTTAGAAAATTGCGTATCCATTCACAAATCTGATCAGATATACCGTACGCTCGGATCTTCGCTAAAAGTCGGTTGTGTGGTACAGAGTCAAAAGCTTTCTGAAAATCCAAGAAAATAGCATCAGCTTGTGATCCTGCATCAATAACTTTCATTACATCATGCGAAAATAGAGCCAGTTGTGTTTCACATGATCGGTTCTACCGAAATCCGTGTTGGTATGATGTAAGTAACTCATTTTCATCTAGAAACTTCATAACGTTAGAGCATATGACATGCTTCAGAATTCTACTGCAAACAGAGGTTAGAGATACGGGTCGATAATTCTCAGGATCCCTCCGATCTCCCCTATTGAAAACGGGAATCACCTGCGCGACTTTCCAGTCAGAAGGTACTTTTCTTTCCTCTAAAGATTTACGAAATATATCTGACAGAAATGGTTCTATTTCTTCCGCTTATTCCGAAAATACTCTTACTGGTATACCATCGGGACCCGGCGCTTTCCCCCACTTCAGGATCTTTAATTGCTTTATAATACCTACACTATCAATTTGTACTGGACCCATCTCAAATTCAACACGCCGTGGAAAAACGGGAATTTTTTCCATGTTTTCGTCAGTGAAGGGATTTTTAAATTCGGCGTTAAATACGGTAGCCTTGTCACGGCTGTCATCAACTTCCCGACCGTCTTGTAGTAGAACTGGCATATTGTTGTCACAACCACTTATTTTTTTTACATTATTACTTACGTTATTTCTTAAAGCCTCAGCAACACCTACATCTGCATCTGGTGGATGATAGAAAGACCCTATTACAAGTTTTGTCGTAGCTACTTTTAGTCTAATCCATAGCATTTCACAAACCGTATCAATATTTTTTTCGTTACACGACAGGTGTTTATGAACAGCTATAAATACACCACCTCCATTTGAATGTAACCTATCCTTACGGAAAACATTCATGCTATGGTTAAAAATTTCTGCTTAACTTATATCCGGTTTTAACCAGCTTTCAGTATCTAATACAATAATCTTAAATGTCATATTTTATTGAACTGACATTGCTTCACTTCAGTAATTCGTATTTTTCAGTCGCTGCGTAATTCCTTGTTAATACACTTTATTAAAAGAAACTAATTATCAGTGTGTATTAGAGCAACGTTTAATAAATATTTAAACTATGTCAAAACCATCTCTCGGTTTGGCTCACAAAACTCACCTTAATTTGCTGACAGTACCAATCATCATTGACACTAATCATCAGTGTGATAAAGTGGTACCTCACAACTATTTAAACTTTGCCGAACCTGTCTACATATTCTCACTGTGCGTAATGACTGTTGCACAAACCACTTCTACGTACCTGAGTACAACAGTACCTTGAATAGTAAAATTTTTTGACAGACTCTTTCACTTATTCTTGTACCCTATTGTTGAGATCTACATAGTAATTCCATCAGTGTAGCAATGTTTTCAATAAATACTGTTTTTCATCCCCTCCAAACAATGAGTTGACAGCAAATTTCACCACTAGGTTTCACTTGTGGTGCAAACACCTCTAAACCTTCCATACATTGCAAAATCTCCCAATAATGCATTTGAAGTGTTACAGCCCCCCTCCCCCCAACAATTTTTAATGAAATGAACCAAATGAATATACTCCCAAGGTGGTGGAATTATATCAGTTATTCTTTATTCAATACCGCCCTAAAACATTTGGCAGTTCTTAATCTTGACACTTTTTTGCTGAAAAAATATTACTGAAGGCTTATAAGATGTCCACACACATACAAAAATCAAGTGTACAGCTAGTGATTCTTGTTTTACAACAGAGAAAAATGTTTCTTTCAATATATAATACTCGTACAACATTTATTTTTCCTCAGAAAGTATTCTTCCTGAACAAAAAATATAATAGAAATGAAACATTGTACTATTGCAACAAAAAAAATCTATTTAAAAAAATCTTATTACTAGTTGAGAAATCAGCCCTATAAAATCAACTCCCCAGGCTTATAATATATATCCCTAAAACAAAAAAATTTACAGAACAACATATGGACACACCCACTTCATAGTTTCCGGAATTAACATGACTTTTCATTGACCATCCAGTAAATAGAAGGTATCCAATCCTTCAACTTCAGTAAAAGAAAGAAAAGGGGGAAGGACATTACAAATTTTTTCTCAAATCTTCAAAAATTCAGAGGTTTGGTCCAAATATGCCTTGTAAAAATCTGTATATTCTTTCTTATCTCCCCAAATTACTGGTTCAAATACACTCGGCAAAAAATCTGTATATCTTCCGAAATTCCTGCTCTCATGCACCTTACATAGCTTAACTGCTGATATCCCCATTCTCCTCTTATATCTGTTGGCTACTAATTTCCATCTCCCCTGCAATGCATTTTAGATTCACATTAAATTTCTTTCCAGAAATTCCTTCTTTGGTCCTATAACATAAAACTATTTCACCTTCAATAACCTTGTCTTGAAGTTTTCTTTGTAGTTCTGACAGTATTAACTTATTTTAGTTTTCACGTTATTTTGACATTCCTCAAAATTTTTAAGAGATTTTCACAAAAAATATCACTTCAAGTTGCTTTCCAAATTTTTTGTTATTAATTCAGCTTCTTTATTTTGAGTAGATTTTGTGCCCCTTAATTATAGCCTGTATAGTCTCTTCTTGCATTTCAATTTTAAATTGGAACAAAGGTGAATATTACTATGCCAATCAAAAAAAATTCTACTCAGGAACACAATGAAAGCAAAAAAAAAAAAAAAAAACACACACACACACACACACACAAAATCACTTTTACTGGAAGGAAAAAAATGGAGGACAGGAAACTGCTTCACTTCTTGTTGTTTTGTTTTCTATTGTTTAGATGTCATCTTTAAATGTCTGTCAGTTCGCTTCTGTTTGGACCACTGTTTAGCTCCCAATGTCTGCTGTAGCATGTTGCCTACTCTCCACTTGCGTAGGTGTTTTTTTACCTGTAGTTTTCTTCTTGTCTCACTCACACAGATCAGTTTATCTCCAAGTTCATCAGGATTCTTGTATTTATTTGCTTCGAGTGCAATCACATGGTCATCATGTTGGGAATCATAAAAAATTATAATTATTCTGCAAGATATTAATATACTGTTGCTGTTTGGTGGATATTTGAGGAACAATTATTTTGGTGAAAAGAAAATGTTCTTCCACTAGGGTAGCAATAGAATTGTGTTCTTCTTATGATGAATTTTGCAATATTAAACTGTCCATCTGAAATAATTTCCATACTTCCTGCTTTGTAGTGCCCATTTCATTGTGCATTTAGCACTCAGCAAGACGTTTTCTCTGGAGAAGCTGTATGAAGAATGTCTCATGTTTTGAGATCTGGAGCTGTATGTCAATTCTCTTAATTCCAGGAAGAACTATGTCATATGTTCTCTAACCAATCACTGTTAGTCCATTCCAGTTATCATTTTATCATTCAGTCGTTACGTGCACATTTGCCTGCATCAGCATATATGTTCACTATTTGTACAGCTATTTCCTATCTTTGTTTCCTAAGCCAATACATAATCTTTTGAGAATAAATGCTACATAAAAACTTAGAAACTATCACTTCAGTTTTACATCACATAAAATGTGTCACCTGTATGCTAGCTTTGTGGAGGACTTTTGAAAATGCTGGCGAAATCTATTTGCCTTCACAGTATTTTAATGATTACAGACTTTTTACCTTTTTTTTTAGTATACCATTATTTAACTATACTGCTCTGTTGATGGGGACATTCCAAGATTGTTTAGGGCGCTAATGACCCCGCTGTCGACGCGCCCTAAAGCAGCAACAACAACAACCAAGATAGTTTTGCAGTAAATTTCGCATGTAGCCAATCAGGTTTTGGTTTTTCCATGGTGTCCCAAAATCACTCAAGGTGAATGCGAGGATCGTTCTTTCAAAAGGCCACAGCTGAAATCCTTCCCATTCCTTGCTCCCACTCGAATGACCTCAACATCGACGAGACATAAAGGCATAAAAAATGTTAGTTTCAGTTTGTGATCTTTAACTGTCTGTCATTATAATTGGCTTGAGCAATAGTCCCCTGTAACTTGAGGGTACTCTTGCAGTGTCTCAATGTCTGATTCAAAGGCTGTTATTAATAAATGGGATCACAGTCTGCATCCTTTAAAGCATCTGAGGTAACTTGACCTGCAGTAGAAGTACTGGGACCTGTTGCACCATTTTCCCTTGGAAGTTGTATCCAAGGAACTGATACTTTGGTACTGAAAATTTTATTTCATTTTGTGTTTGAAAAACTGCGGGCTCTCACAGTATCCAGTGAAGTTGCTTCTGTTGCTCAGTATAATGTTAGTTTGATCACCCAGCAACTGTTTTTTTTTAATATTTCTACAGTAGATTCTGTTTTTCTCATTGCCCTTGATCTATTGCTTTTACTACTGTAGACATTATGGATGAGGTCTTATACTCCTGAAAGCAATTTTATCTGAAATGCCCTTTTTAGATTTTGTTTGGTGAACACTTCCCATCTCATCTACTTAGCTACTGACATCAACTATAGGACTTTCACTGTTTTCTGACTTTGAGAAGCTAGAAGCAATTCCATCTCGATTACAAAAAGGGTGTTGTGATAGTATGTACTATTTTTTTCTCATTCAATTGATTCCCCCCTTCCCCCACCCCATTTGGGAGGACATGGTTTTGAATCCACATTTGGCCATCCAGATTTGGGCTTTCTATTCTTTCCCCAATTCACTGCAGGTGATTACAGAATGATTCCTTCAATGTCCACAGTCGAATTCCTTCCTATTCCTTGTCCCTAGTCTTTTCCAGCCTCTAATGACCACGGCATGATGAGGCATAAAGTCAGAAAACAAAACAAAACAAAAATACATTGATTTTAGTTATCGAGGTCAATTAGCAATCAGTCCATAGTTTGCAGTCTGCCCCAACAATTTTATTTAGCAGTATTGATTTTGCCATTCAACCTTTGAATTCCATGCACAAGGACTCCTGTACTTTTTCTGTGTTTGTGTTATCTCTTATGATGTTTTTTATGGTGATTTTTCCCTCCACTTTAATTGTATTTGTCATAAATAGGCGAGATCAGTCCACACAGGTTGTAATAGAAACATTGTTGATAGTAAACTATTTAGCATATCTTGTGGTGTAATTGTATTGTTAACTTCCTAAAATGTATCCTGGATTTTCCCAGTTCTTTCAGCATTTATCTCTGTCTGATTTTACTTTGCAAAACTAAAACTGTTGCTGCCTGTGCATAATTCAGTACTTGAACTGTTTTTTGTATGGCTCCCATACAGGAGAATAGGTGCAGCTTGGAAATTTCAGCATTTGAGTTTCCTTGTTATGTATTTTGCCATAATTTCTCTGTTTGCTATAATTAATTACATTTCTTCCCCCCTCTCTCTCCTCAATATGGATTTGATACCAAGGTTTATTTCATAACAAAAATAAAATTTGCATCGTATTGTTCACAAAATGATATAGGGGGTTTAGTCTTCAAAACTATCCTTCCACACATTTATAAGTCTTTTAGCAGGATTATAGGAATTTTGTTTGTGTATCCAGGTCTTATAGCAGAGATACAAAAAAACTATATTTGTAACCTTGGAACTGAGTCCATGCTTAAGAAAGACATTATAAATATATAAAATTTCTCAGTTGTGTTGCATAAAGTATAATTGCAGAATCTCTTGGTACTCCATACTTCAACCATATGTAATACATTTTTTCTCATGTGTCAGATTAGTTAAAGTTTGAAGCTATATAAAATACATATTTGATGAAATCAGTAACATATGATTCTTGATTTTAACAGGTTTACAGTTACTTTCTCCTCTGCACTCTTGCAAGAATGGTTTGTTTTGTATAAATATGTTTTATTTTTCAGTGTCACCTATGTTATAGAGAATTTAAAATATTGTACACAGCATAAATGTATCAGATGCCAGAAGGGGTTTAATCACAAAGTTGCGAATGATTCTGATTTGCAATTGTTGCATGCTACTATCTAAAATCACAATGAATCTAATGTCTCAGTATATCCATTCTTAGTTTTATACATGGTGCCAGACAGTGTGTAATCTTAATCTTGTAGGCTCAGCTGTATAGAAATAGTTTCTAAGTTTTAAAACCACTGAATCAATATTTTTGTTTTTATTTTTACTTAAATCTATTATTGACATTGTCATTTTCAATTATTATTGGACATTTTGATCTGTTTGTTGATTTCTCTTACGTTTACAAATTGCTTAATCTCCTCAACTTTTATAAATACTGTTAACAAAAATGGAAATCCCATTTCTTTATTTCTTCCTTTCCTGTTCTTATAACAAGTTATATTGGGGACACTATAGTGATTCAAGTAAGCAGTGGGTTTCTTTCTCCAGCTTTACAATAAAATTATATGTGATCATATTTACAGATGATTAAATAAATATGACTGAAATTAATGTTAAAAGAGTCAACAGTAAAGTAAATTGTGTATAATATCATGTTAGCCACATTGCCTATGAACTAGTTCACCTATTCTGCACTGAGATATTTCATGTGATGTGTGTGCTCACTGTTGAATACAACTTTATATCCTGATATTAAGTTGCATGTTTCAGTTTGTTGGATGACTTGTTTTGCCACTTACCATGGAAATATAATATATAATGCTTTTGTATGTAACAACATAAAGTTGTGAAAAGTTCACTGTTTTATAAAGAATATTTTTCCTTAAATACTGAGCATTTTTTCTTTTTCCAAGCACTACTTGGAATTGAAATAATCTTTGTGCATTTCAGATTTCCCATTAATTCACAGTTCCAGTCATATCAAGAGGGAAGTTATCAATGATTATAGTCTGCTGTATACTGTCGAAGGTACTCACAAAGGCAAACTTCCATACTTAGTAGCTTCACATTTGGATGTTGTGCCTGTTGATTCAAGAGCATGGGATGTGCCACCATTTGGAGGAAAAATAGTGAACCGAACATATATCTATGGAAGAGGAGCAATAGATGATAAAACAGGAGTAATGGTAACCATTCCTGAAATTTTAGATTGTAATTATGAAAGAACAAAGTATCACAGTATTACTACTTTAAAGTTTACTCACTATAACGATTGTTTCAGTTATAGAAGACAATTAATGTAGAAAGCTGGTATTACCTAATGTGATGCTCACTACTTTCAAATGTTAGTAATTGCAAACATTTTAACACCCATATTTAAACAGGTGTTATAAAAGTCTAGTGTGGTCATGAGAAACTTGTACCTTGAAGAAATGTATTTTCTGGTCTTAAGGCTCATGTTTCTCGGTAAATTATTGTTTTATGTCCACACTTCTTACATACACAATATCAATAAAAAAAAAAAAGAATTTTAAATTGAATTTGGTTCACATCTTTATGCCATATGTATAGTAATAAGAATATTTTCTGAAAGTTTACAAAAATTTCAGTTACATAATCCACTTTCATTGACAGGTCCATCATCTAGCTGTATTCTGTGAAATGTTGGTATCATGTTTTCAAAATAAAATATAAATTTACTGATATTACCATTTCTTCCTTTTGTTTATTATAAACTTAACCAAATGAGTAAATGGATTGAAAAAAAAAGTCCTAAGTAAATGAATATTGATATAGGAAATGAATTATTCCTAAAATTGTATATTCAAAAGATGAATTGGCCTATTTTCAGTTTAAGGAATCATTTATTGCAAATATATATGATTCAGTATGAAGGTGATTGATAATATTTTGTACCAAAAAAGTATCTCTGAGAATAAGGAATGCTGACTTGTATTCTGAAACACTACACATTTCAAGTTTATGCCTGTGATGTCATTTGTGATATTATGTTGAAAATTGTCGGATAGTGTGGACATTAACCCAACTATATTCCTTCAAGTAGCTAGTGCGCATACAGTTGTAAGAAAATTACATATGTTACAGATAAACTCAATGTTTTGATGCAGAATTGGAAAGTGTTTGATTTTTTGCAAATAAATAGCAAAATTTATATTAAAAAAAATGTTGTAGATGGAGTGTACATCATCTGTCTGCGACTCGTGTAAACTTTTGATATAATGTATATTCCAATATTTTGTTGGTGAAAGATGTATTGTACAGTGGAAACTAGATGCCAACCCAGCATTTTCCTAATAAGGTTATGAAATAATCATAATTATTACAAATAGCCTGCAGCTAGTAGCGGGAATTGAAAATGTGCCAGTTATAATTATTTAACTCCACTAATAGCAGACTAAACCAAAAATCTGAATGTTGATTAAAAACTGTGGATGAAATTGTGACTGTAGACTATTGTAATTCCCGTATTGGAATGCAACTTTGTTGCAGTATTTCAGCATATTTAATATGTATTTATTCAGTTATATAATTTGTTTCAATTTCAGTTATAAAATAAATATTTTATATTGGAAAGTATAAATGCATAAATGATTTTCCCCCCTCCTTAGCATTAACCTGTTTTTCCCTTCCTGTTACTTGCAAAGCTGATTGTTTCTTCAGTTTGTCACTCAGATATGCCATCATGAGTGTTTTTCATACTTTAGGACAGTAACATTCTCCCTGCCTGAAAACCCCCCCCCCTCCCTTTATGCAGTATTTTGTTATGAATTTCTTAGATAAATTTCTGATTCAAATTATTTTTCACAGGGAATTCTCGAAGCCTTAGAATATATGCTTGAACGAGGTCAGCGATCACAGAGGACATTCTTCCTGGCATTTGGTCATGATGAGGAGGTATATGAAGTGGCTTTATTTATTTTTTTTTTTTTTTTTTTTGCAAACGAAGAAAAGAAAATGTAACATCATAATGATCTACAGACTACTGCCATTTTCAAACAGTTTTAAATACTTTCTTGCAGATTTCTGGCAGACGTGGTGCACAAGAAATAGCCAAAGCATTAGTTGCTCGTGGTATAGATCGCCTTGATTTTGTTTTGGATGAAGGTTTCCCAATCACAAAAAACTTAATTCCAGGCACAAACAGACCTGTAGCAATGTAAGTATGCTTTACCAAATGTGTGTTGAATAGGAGTGGGATATTTGATAAAGCTTATTTTATAGTTAAAAGACAACAGCCATTTGGAAAATCTATTATGCCAGGAAAAGGAAAACAATATAGATTGCACATCCTAGGCAGCAGATCCTTAAATAAGGCAAAAGTTCATTTGCCCCTTCCTTTTTTTGGCCACAAAGCAAAATTAAAAGTATGTTCATCATATGCTTGTTTGTGTGTGTGTGTTTCTTTTTTCAGTTCCTCTCCCTTTGTGGTATAAAGGTTATATTTCTTTTCCTTAAACTGATGTTGTACCATAACCACCATAACATAATTTGATGCTCACAGTATTTAGGGAAAGAATATCCATTCAGAAAGGAGGCAAACTAAAGAAATGTTTGATTCTGCTGAAAGAAGTGGAAAGAAGAGTATAATTAAACTTTAATGGAACTGCAATATTTTTATATGTGTATGTAATAGCAATAGTAATTACACTTGTTTGGGGTTAGGAGCCTGCTGTTCATAAAACCATTTTTTTCATTTTAAGTGCTTGATGAATTTTTTATGCCACCATGACACCAGTTATACACATTTGGCATATAAGCATGTATGTCTACAATTTTCACAATTATGTCATATTCCCATAATTTTGGAGACAGTCATTCAAACTAAACAAACATATCTAAATGTTTATTGCTAATTAAAATAAGGAAGAAAAGATAAAGTGAACCAACCCCATGAGGCTGGTAAAGGCAGGAAGGCCACAAAAAAAAAAAAAATTAATCTGAATCATGTTTAGAGTGAAACATATGGCAATGGGATGTGTGATTTTTCAGGAGATGTGATATTGTTGGGAAGAATTGAAGCACCCAGTTACATAAAAATGTAATAAATGAATGGTGCAAAGTATTTTTACAAAATTGTGTGATCGTAACATTCTTTTAAACCTGAATGTTGTCCAACATAAATTTTATCTTCAAACATAACTTCATTGACTTTTATGCAGATATTGTTCTAATATTTGTCATGGAATTGATTGCTGGTTGGTGTATTTAAGTTTGATGGTGTATGCGAAACCATGACCACGCCAGTTCAGCTAACTTCCCTATATCTCTTTTGCAAAGTTCTCTCTGAAATTTGTCACCAACCCACTGGATAGGATTTTATAAATAGTTCTTTTAAATAAATGATGACAGGAAGTTCAAATGAAAAAAGTTATTGAAACTTTTAAGGCACAGGATTTTGTGGAGGTAGACAAGGAGCATTGTCTCACTCCACAAAATCCTGTGCCTTTCATTCCCTCATCTCAGTCATTGTATTAAACAAATCCTGTCACATTGCAGACAGTTGCAAGCCGAACATGCACAAAAACACCTGTGAAAGCTATCAGCGCTTGTTAAGAGTTATTTAGCGCTAGGCTTGTGCCTCCCGTATCAACACCCCACTCCCAGACACCAGACACCCACTCCATCCCCCTTTGCCAGAACTCCTTGTTTGGCTCACCTCCTCAATCTTGCCCACCCAGATCCTCTACCACCTTTCCCAAAAACCCCTGCACCTCCCTCAGTTAAATCCCAACAGTCAGTGATTAATCTTTCCTCCATTCTACTGTCAGAACCCCAGATATCAGTTTTATCCAAGGGACTCTCCAACCTCGAAGTTTGATCATGCTACTTTGGTCCGGGATTCATTAGTGTTCTGCCATTCCTTACGTTGGCGATATCATTTTGCCACCACAGGAGCAAACAACATCCAGCAGAATGAAATTGAGTCCAGCTTACAACAATTTAAACCTTCATCTCCACTGGATCCACCCCAACTCCCACAAAACCATCCACTTAATCTGTTCCAAGAGTTCCTCACCTCCACTATGTCTTCATCCTCTTTCATAAAGTCCATTCCACACTCCAAAAATCTCAACAACCTGGAAACTCGAGCCATGAGGGAACTTTCCAGAAACCGTAGCATTGTTATCCTCCCTGCCGATAAGGGCTCAACCACAGTAGTGATGGACCGCAATCACTATGAGGCTAAGGCTCTGAGGCAACTGTCTGACACAAACACCTACCTACCACACCCTTCAGATCCCACCACCTCCATTTGTCAGGAAATAAAAACTTTCCTGGACTTGCAGGGCCCCCTACAAGGTCTTTCTCCCTAGTCCATCTCGCTCCTAACTCCCCGAAATCCCAGAAAACCCACCCTGTGCATCCTTCCCAAGATCCACAAGGTTGGCAATCTGGCGCAGCCTATAGTTGCGGCATATGGGTCACCCACTGAACGGATTTCAGCCTTGGTGGACCAGCATCTCCAACCTTTTGTACAGAGTCTTCCCTCCTATGTCAAAGATACCCCTCATTTCCTTGAACGTCTAGCCACAGTCCATACACCTCTACCTCCAGACGCCTTCCTAGTCTCCATTGATGTAACCTCCCTCTATACCAATATCCCATACTGTCAGGGTCTCAGTGCCCTGGAACACTTCCTAGATCTGCGACCCCCTCACAGCCGTCCTAGTACATATTTCCTTTCATCCTTGGCCCACATGATCCTGTCCAAAAACTTCTTCACCTTTAATTACACCGTATACCACCAGATACATGGAACTGCCATGGGCACCCGCATGGCCCCCTCTTATGCCAACCTGTTCCTTGGGCATCTGGAGGAATGTTTCCTCAACCATACCCCCTTCAAACCCACTGTGATACATAGATGATATATTTATGATCTGGACCCACAGTGAAGATCAACTTCTAGAATTCCTCCATTCCCTTAACAATAGCCATTCCATTAATTTCTCCTGGAGCTACTCCCATTCACATATCACGTTCCTCGATGTTGACATCACACTCGGGCAGCGTGCTCTTCACACTTCTGTCCATATCAAACCAACTAATCTACAGCAATATCTACATTTTGACAGTTGCCACCCATATCATACCAAACGTTCCCTCCCCTACAGCCTTGTTATCCGTGGCAAACGTATCTGTTCTGATGCTGAATCCCTCTCCCAGTATTCCCAAAACCTATCCCAAGCCCATATTTCCCGCTCCTATCCAGTAGATCTTGTACATAAACAAATCACGTGTGCAATCACCCACCCTCCACAGAACCACTCCCTCCCGGCTCCTCTAGCATCAAACCATAGCCCTGTCTTTGTCACCCAGTTCTCACCTGGTCTCGAATCCATCAATCGAATCCTACAACAGGGGCATGACTTCCTTCGGTCCTTTCCAGAAATGCGCACTCTATTGCCAAATATTCTGCCAACTGTCCCCCGTACTTGTTTCAGCAGACCACCTAACCTCAAAAACATCTTGGTACACAAATACCCTCCATCTGACTCTCCATAAACACCTTATGGATCTTTTCCCTGTAATAGACCCCACTGCAAAACCTGCAGCATGCATCCTCCCACTACTACATTTTCCAACCCTGTCACAGGGGAAACCTTTCCCATCACCGGACATGCCACATGTTCCACTACGCACATCATATACCAGCTAACTTGCCGCCATTGCACGAATTCTTACATAGGCTTGACTACACAACAACTCTCGACCAGAATGAATGGCCACAGACAAACAGTTCACACCCGCAAATTATATCTTCCCATACCAGAAAATGCTAACTACCACAACTCCAACAACTCCAACAACTTCAATGACTGTTTCACTGTGAGAGCAATCAGATTTTTCCCCGAAACTACCGCCGCCTCAGAACTTCGCAGATGTTACCAAAACATCCTAGATACCAGACACCCACCCGGCCTCAACCACAGATAAAATTCCTTTCATTGATGCATCACTCATTATTAGTAGGATTAGTAGTAGCATTATTGTCATTTAACTAATTACCTTATTTTATTTTTCAAAATTTATCCGTCCATATTTATTTACTTTATTTCCTCCCCCCCCCCCCTCCACACACACACACACACACACTTTGTTTTTCCTAGTATTAGTTGTACCACCATCTGCGATTTACATATTTATATACAATATCTCAGTCCCACCGCCATATTGATAATCCACCAAGTCATGTAGCGACCCTCGGCGTGTGCACACCTCCCGAGCCTCATGACTCATTTTCTCCGTCAAGAATAAGGTTTAATAACTGAAATATTGATTTTATTTGTGTGTTCGTAATATATGTTCTTCTCGTGTCGCTGCCTTCAACTTTGGTGAGTGATGAGTCATTTTCCCTTTACTTGCAATTATATTGCCTAAAGCAGTTTCCTTTTTCCTTAGTTTAAGTATAGTTTGAGGTTTTACATTTTTATTTTTAAATATAAACTAATTTTTAAATAAACAATCAATAATGGAAAATATTCAGTCTTAAGTCATATTATGTGCCTTACAATACATCACATCAGTATAAAACATGGTATGCGTAATGGCCAAGTCACTAGAGGCTTAAAAAAAATTATTATTCTAAATAAATGTTCCATAACACCAACAGAAAGCATTCTATTTCACAAAGTGAAGTAAATATACTCTGTAAAGTGTAGACTTGGCTCAGAACAAAATCTCATAACTTTTTGCAACAACATAAGCATGAGATTTGGTCTATTTTTACAAGAATATTTTTTGTGGGATTCATTATTATGTCTCCTGATTCTTTGATTGAGCTTATAGTTGATTCAATGTTAATAAAAGAAACTACTCACCAAGACGTAAAGGGTCAAGTATTTCAGTTTTACTTTAAGTGGCATAATGATTGTTTTAGAGTGGAAATTATTATTTTTTATAAGAGAGGAGACTTTCTCAGCGTATGATTGCAGTGAAGTCCTCACGGATGTATCGCTGTATTTCGTTGTAAAAATACGAAATTTGACATGTCAGGAAGACAGTGGAGGCATGGTGTTTTTGCAACACAATTCAGCGATACACCTGTGAAGACTTCATTATAACTTTTTTTTGCCTTTATTCAAAATAATAACAAGGAGTTGAAAAGAAGCATGCTATCTCACTCAAAAATAATTTATTGTGGCGATTGACCAAATTATCCCAAAAGGGATTAATTGAAAGCCAGAGCGGCACATGTAACCATGTGGCTTTCGTCAAAGAACATGTGTTTCAAATGCATTGAGGCAGCAGTGGAGACAACAATAAGTCTAAGGATATACAATTGCCTTTTGATAGATGCTAAATAAATAGGTGTGATCATTAAAATTACGATAACATTAGTTTTGTATCAACCAATAATCAAATTTTCAGCTGCAAATACGGGAAGTTGTCACAATTACTTTATCTGCAAATACAGAAAATGGGAATAATGAAACCATGAATAAAAAGCTTTAACTGTGTAGTTCAGATGATGTGTGCGACACATAAAAAATACTTACCATATAGGTAGAAAATCGTACTAAATACGCAACATAGCTCAAACTATAGAAATGTGTACTCTAGACAAACGTAACTTTTAAGGAATACGTAAAATTGATCTATTTACTTATGAATGACGAAGGTTGACAAAAATAAATGTTTATTCACACGAGTCAAATACCAACTGCAAGGGTAGAAGCAAACAGTGCAATACATCCGACAGAGAACGAGTGGGGCGGGAAAACAATGCCAGGGCAGTGAGTCACGCAGACTGACACACATTTTTGTCACATTTTGTGGATTGTGGGTCGCTTAATTTTGTGCGGAATCTGGCAGACTGTCTAATTATGTGGAATCCCGTGGGATTGAGGGATCCCGCTGTGATGAATTGCAATCCCTAGTTGTGCAGGGCCCAATATTTAGCATTATTTGGTTACCCACATTTAGGTAATGGGCTCCTACTTTCAGCCAAACAAGGCATTACAATAGTGTGAGTTATAGTTCATACTGTCTCAAGTACTCAAAACATTTTTTCAATTTATAAATATGTAATTTTAGCAGATATACTTAAATCCCCATTCTTGACATTAGGATTGGTGTGTCAGAAAAAGGTTCAGCTACTGTAGAACTGAGTGTAAAAGGCAGTCCAGGTCATTCAAGCTTCCCCCCAACTGAATCGGCCATTGGCATCTTGGCTTCTGCTGTTGCTCGCCTCGAACAGAATCCTCAGCCAGCATTGCTCGGAGAAGGACCAGAATCGGCCACATTCCAGTACCTGGCACCTCATGTATGTTTATTGCTGATTATCATTTATCCTTATCAGTAGAGTTTGAAATTGATTATGGATTTTTAAATATGAAATTAATATGAGAGATAGAACTAGAATTTTTAGTGTATGATTTTCAGATAGTGTTGCTTTAAAGCATATGTGATTTAAAACAAGTAATTGTTTTTAAATTATTTACTCAGTTCTCATACATACAAACTGATATTAAATACTGCTTTGAGAATAATAAATATTTGTTGGAAATACATGGCAACAATATTAAGATTGGTTAGACAAAAAATCGGATTGTTACATTATTGGAAACATTTCTATTTTTCAAAATCAAAATTACTCATCTTTAGTAAACTACATATTGTACCAAAAGGTTGTCACTCAGAATTTGAGTAACACAAGTATCTTAAGACATTTTTTCATGAGTTAACCTCACTCTTTCATGAGCGTTGTTCCCTAAAATATTAGTACGTGCAAATTAATGTATGGTCTTGTATATTCAGTAGAAGTACTGAGAACATTATTTTGATATTCTATGCATCACTCACGAACAAACTGCAATTGAAGTAGCATTTGCACTCTGCTTTTGACTTCAGCACACTCTGCTTTCATTTAGGATATAATTAGTTTAACAAAAAAATATGGGATCTCACAAACACTTTGTGATTATAGCTCAAAGTGTTTTAACTAATGTTTTTATTTACTGTTTGTTGCAATAGCCAAAATTATATTGTACAAGATGACATTTTGAATTAGGTGAAGTTAGTGACATCTCAGCGATTATCTACAAGAGATAAACAGTGTAATGTTTTGCAGACTGTGTTTACAGGAATTAATAATAAACTTTGTTTATATTTTGTTTGTCAATCACACTAGCAATAACATCTTTTTTCATATTTTTGTCACCATCCCATAGAATTCTTTATTACAACTATTGTTAAAGTGTTACAATTTTTGTATTTTATTTGCATTGTTATATGTTAAAAATCATTCATCCTCATATTGATTGACTGATCTTGTACTATTTTGATTTGAATAAATTTATTCTGCAACCATTTTCTCCTTGATTATAAATAATTTTCAATACCTTTTTTTCTTAAGTAAAATCATCAGTGATGTGCTTTGAAAAATCCAGCTAATGCACATGTGTTAGTAAATTTCTGCTGATTTGTTGTGAGTTAAAATACACCAGTTAAACTATTTTAAGTTATGTTCAGCAGTCCGCTATAAATACAGAATAGTTTTGTCATTTTTCTATACCCTACCTTTTGATGGCAAATAATTAAATGCATTGTGTCCAGTGTTTATTCACTTTTCTGTAATATCAGAATAACATATTTTCCTTTTATGTACTACATAGTTCATAAGTTACATATTTAAAAACCTTGTTTCGTGTTAATTTGCTGAAAGTCTAAGGATTAGAATTTAATTCCAAAAAAATGCAATATAAGAAGAAATAGAAAAATGTTCTTTGTCTTAGCAAAAATGTATCACACTTGACTCTTATTTTATATTGATAAGCATAAACGTTTTGCTAAAAGTTAACGGTAATCTGGTTAAGAGAGTAATGTGCCACATAACAATCTAAATTGAGATGGTGAAAGAAATTATCGCTTATGAAGTCAGAAGCAATGCTGTTGGAGACATTTAATAAAAATAAAATTATACAATTACACACAAATTTTATGACCTTACACTTAATTCATAATGGGTGGACACACACATGTAACTGGCAGAGGGCAACTGGGATTTATTGGTAGTCCAGCTCTCATATTTAAGTTAAAAACAGGGTGTTATGTGTGTTTTTATCAGAGAGAGGGATGTACACAGTTGGGTTAAGGATTTAAATCATTCTATACATTCAGCATTACCTCCCCGGAAAACTAATTGGAAACAAGTTTTCACTTATTTCAGGTGATTAATTAAATCTCACTTTAGAGGTGGTTTATTTTACTGAGTGTGGTGGGTGAGTAGTAATGTTCTGGCCTCGCATTCGCGAGGACGCAGGTTCGATTCCCTATCCAGCCATCCAGATTTGGGTTTTCCTTGGTTTCCTGAGTAAATGGTTCCTTCAAAATGCCATGACAGAATTCTTTCCCATTCATTGCCCCCCATTCCTTTCTCACCTCTAATGACCTCCACTTTCCATAGCAAAAAAAAGTATGTGTGTATATTTTTTTATCAACGTGCTTATATTATATATTATTATTATAATTATTATAATTATTGAACATTAACTATTCATTTAATCAATTTTGTTTCAAATTTTTCTTCATTTAAGCAATGTATTGGAATTCCATTTATGGGAATAATAAGCAGATTGAAATTGGTGCAACTTGTGATTTTACTGATCAACCAGTAGCACTGTAGCACTGAATCCATGTTCACATTTACCTGTAGCTGTAGGTACAATTTCTACTAAAGTTACATTGGAATGTATATTGAATTTTAGTTATAGATCTGAAAATGCTGAATTAATGATGCTTACATGCTTTCAATTACAAAGTTAAGCATTTTAAATGACCAAGGAATTGCCAATTCACCATGAAACACATTTTTACATTCATGTAACCATTTGTACATACATATTACCAGGGTTCATAATTTAATATGGCTGCACCAAAAAATAACCTAATACAACAAAACAGCTATTAATAATATCCACCAAAAACAAAATTCTCTCAAAATGTTTTAAATGTGTGTTCAGCACTTTCAGAGGTTCTTTTAATTCAAATTCCTTTGAAAGTATTGTTTTCCTCAAACTCCTACACTACCATATTCATATGCTGTGAATCAAAAGTTTTCAGTGTTCCTAGAGTTTTGTAGTTATGTCAGTTTCTTGATTTGCTTGAAGAACTGAAGAATCTCAGTTTTACTTTTACTTTGATAGTACTTTTACAACTTACAGAACCTCTTATAATACAGTTAATTCCATTTCATATACCCCTTAAATTAGGGTGACTTGCCACTCAAAGAGAACCATCATGACTCACATTAGTAAAAGATACACCAAAGCATTATAGTTCTCAACAATTGCTCAAACAGCATTAAAGGATGAAGCAACCCCAGTATGCTAAATCTGGTGTGTATCTTTAGTACTGTGGAATAAAGCTCTTGTGAAACATCTTAAACAGTCTCCTATTTTTAGAACCTAAAAAAATAGTGAGTATAAGGTTAACAAGAGAGACCTTTACATCATGTATAACATCATATAAAGCTCTGTTACACTTGACAGTTTATTTACAGTTAATTTCGGTCAATAATCAGCAACAATCAATAGTTAGAAAAAGAAGTACCGTTCATTTGGGATTAAGGTGGTGATGGTGGGTGATTGTTTCATGCAAAAATGCATTTTGATTGTCACTATTGTCAGTATTTATTAACCACAATTCTTTCTGTCAAGCAATTGGTTAGTGACAGATTGTGTTAATAATTGAACAACTATGAGGTCTTTTAAACAGTATGAATTGCCTTTTCACTGGTAGGTAATTAAACTTGTTGGGAAACATTGCATGTAATCAAAGATAGCGATAGTTCAGTGCAGTGGTGGTGGTAACTGGTAATCCCTCTCCTTTATCTTCCAGTTCAGATTGGCCTAGCATTTAGGAGGACGGCAGTTCAAATCCCTGTCCGGGCATCTAGATTTGGGTTTTCCATGGTTTCCCCAAATCACTCCAGGCGAATGCCGGGATGCTTCCTGCAAAAAGGCCATGGCCAAATACATTCCCGTTCCTTGTCCCCAGTCCCATCCCGCCTCTAATGACCTCGACATTGATGAGGCATAAGCCATAAGTAAAAAAAAAAAAAAGTTACTGTGTGTGCCATATTTCGGATTATCTGGTGCATGAAGGTTTGTATTGTTATTTTGGAAAATGGAGTTTGTGTTTTGTAAGCCAGCAGTGTTTGCCCCCCCCCCCCTTGTACTAGATGGAGAAGCAGTACTGTATGATGTCATAATAGTGTGAAGTTGAATGCGGAAAGAGATGATTATTTAATCGTGAAACGTTACTGAAATTTTTCTGGAAATTTGCAGAACAAACAAACTCTTCCATGCTTATTTGCATTAAGAAAATACTAGTTGGTGTAAACCTACCTAGTAGATTCTTGTTAATACCACAATATCATTTAACAAAAGCACATTATAATAAAACGCAGAATGCAAAATAAAAATGAACTGTATATAGATGTAAATACCATTCTAATTTGTAATGGAGAATGTTTTTTCCATACATATTTTTAAATAAGTGACTAGTTTTGTTAACATATGGCCAAACTTCCCATCTTTAATAATACTGAAGAAATTACATTTGCAAATAGTTGTTTTTCAGCTGGGTGTTTCTGCTATTCTGCATTCAGTTTTGGTAAGTGATAGTTCCTTTCCATGTTCCATGTTTCATTGTGGTTATGCACAGTTCTCTCCTATCTACCATTTAATGCATACATCTTCACCATCACTTTCCAAGTTGAAGAACTCTAATGCTCTCTGACACAAAAAGTAATCATGAGATTTTGAAATGTACAGTTTTAGCTATCCAAGTGGTACAGTGCAGGAACATTACTAAATTAATTAGTCTTCTTGTCCAAAATTCGCTTGCTTTATTTCTGTGTGTTTGGGTCTTTTATTTTGGCATTGTAAATGGCATAAAAGTTTTTTTTAGAGTAGTTCAAGCTATATGTGTCTTAGTATGCTTTGTTCTGTTTACTTTATGACATGTTCCATTCCTTTATTATGAAACCCAGCTTACCACCCTCCTTATTTGTAGAGCAATTTGCCTGCCACATATAACTATTCTTGATGTATGGAACACGAGTATATTCTTTACGTTAGTACTTACTTCATTCATGAGACATGACTGAATATTGTAGTAATATGGGATTGCACTAGCTGATCTGAATGACTAAATGAGAAAGGTAGCCTTTCTGCCATCAAAAGTCTTACAGATCTTTATCATTTCACTCGAGACATGTAATTCCTTCTTTTGGGTGATCTTTGTGCAGGTATTCATAAATTAGAATTTACTATAATGGAAATCAGTAGCACTGCAAAATGTCACCTTTCTTGGTCTAACCACCGCTCTGTTGATTGTGTATCCATTCTTGACATTACAGATTTACAGATAGATCAACTCTTAGAACTTATTAATAAAATGATACAATACATGCTTTACATGATCAAAAATCACAAACTGTATGGATTGTGTATTTTGTTATAATTCATGCAGATGAATTAATTTTAACTGAAAGAGTTCTATTATCCTCTGAAATTTATCAATTCACAACAACAGTTCTGAGTATAGTTTGTTATTGCTCAGTTTATTTTTAAATAAGAATTTGTCTCAATTCAGTTGCGTTCAGTTATTAATTTCAGAAAATTCTTTTTAAAAAATTGTGAAAGTGTCATGAATACATCACTCAAAGTGTAAAGTGTTTCTCCTCATTCCAAAAACTTCCAAAATCAATTTCTGTGGCAGTATGTGTTTCATGAAAGTGTTACATCTCATTAAATGATTTCATTGGGGAAAGTTACTCCACTGTAACATCTCAGAGAACCTGTGGCATAAAGTTCTGATGATTTGTAAACCATACTTCTGATTTTTCCAAATTAGATAATCCATTGAATAAAAAAAAAAAAACTAAAATTTCACTTGTATCTTTGGCAGATGGCCAAAATTAATTCAATATAGAAACTGAAAATGTGAAATATTAGTTTTGGTCAAAGCTGATGGGTAATAGCTTTAAGTAATTGCTAAAATGTTTTAAAATTTTTGAGTAACTACTCTGAAATCAAATGAACAGAAATTTTGTAATCTTTCAAAAAAAAAAATTCCCAGTTGCACATTGACACTTTGGCAAGAATGTATTAAAACCAAAGTGAAAATTGAGTGCTCTTAAAAAAATTTATACACTGTATTATTTTTACTAGAGCATAATTACATGTTAAAGTGGCAAGTAGAGCTGATATTTTTATTAATAGGGGAAACATTCTCCAGAATATTGCTATGTTGTGACTGTTTTTTATTGGTTATCTTCAGTTTTGTAGACAATCACTGGTTTTTGTTTTTGAATAATTTCTCCCCAGTGCTTTCTGTAGAAATAGTTAAGAACTTTTGGATGCAGCACTGGTCTGTGAAGTGTTATTACTAAATTATCCTTAAAAATGTGAGTAACCCTTTAGCCACCAAACCAAACGTGTGATCGTTAATACTTAGTCTTGGCATTTAGGAGCACATGGGTTCAAATCCCCTTCCGGACATCCAGATTTTGATTTTCTATGGTTTTTCAATATCATTCCAGACGAATGCCAGGATGTTTCCTTAAAAAAAGGCCATGGCTAAATTTCTTGTCCACTCTCCTCTACCACATTTATTGACCTAAAGCCTGAAGAGAAATAGTTTTTTTTTATATTTCTTCATTTTAATTTTACTGTAATTTGTCTAAATAACTTGATATTAAATAATAAATTAATTCACTTTAAATTATCACTGAGCAACTAAATAGTATGATGGAAAAACAACAGGACTACCATTTATTTATTAGACTTTATAGTTTATACCAACATAATTAGTTTTGTTGTGGCACCATACACAGCCATTACTCCACTTGAGTAATTCTTGCCTGGCGCTTCCATGATGCGGGGGTGGGCATTCTCCATCTCAGTAGTCGGAAATGGTAGAATGGCGAAGTCCAGGTGGGGACCCAGTCCTTCGGGGTATAACACAGCACCCATGCCCAGGGACCTTAATGGCATCTACGGCAGAGAAGAAGTTCTTCGCTATGGGGTAGATGGCGTAGGAGGCAACCCATCTTCTCAGGCGAAATTGAGAAGGAAATCACTGCCTTGTGGTGAAGAGGGATCTTCAAAGGCTAAGGGAATAAACCCTGACAGAAAATCCTCTTCTGTGTTAGGCCTAGCAAGCCAACAGAATAGAGAACAAAGAAGTGTTGCTTTCAAAATTATAACAAGCCTCGGAAAGAAACGTGCACAGAGTGTAGACAAGAACCTTGGAATTAATGACAATGATATGTCTGATGATCATGCAAGATGCACAAGAACAACTAACCGTAGAAATAAGCTTTGGATCGGAACCCTGAACATTATCATTGTAACAGGGAAATGCAACGAAATTACATATTTAATGAACCGTAGACATATTTACATTCTAGGCCTAAGTGAAACAAATTGGAAAGGTTGCAACACAAGAATGTTGGATGACTGATACAAACTATACTGGTGTGGGAACAAATCAGTGGCGAAAAATGGAGTTGGTTTAGTACTCCACAAAGACATTGATTGGACATTATCTGGATGTTGTGGATCATTTTCCTCAATTGCTGATAATATTAATAAATAAATTACGCCAAAGCAATTGACTTTTTTGTGTTTATTGATGTCCCATACGTATTTCACTTCTTTTGCAGAAGCATCTTCAGCGAGTTTTTTTCTGTTAATTACGTACTAAAGTTATAAGCAGGTTATGTTGTGTTTGGTACAGTGGAATTATTATCTAACTTATAATCTACTTACATTTTGTGGTCTATTGCATTTCTTTTAGCTCCATTCTCAGCATCAGTGCTTTTGCATTTTTGGTGAGAAGTGTCTTTATTATTTAGATTCACAACACTGCACTTTATTGCCTTGCTCTATGTGTTTTTTCATGCAAATGGCCGTCCTGTTTTGTTTACTAAGTATCGAGTTTGTGTAGTTATGCAGTGTTTTTTTTCAGTCTTCCATTTGTATGGCGGTTTTTTGAATGTAAATAATTTCAGTAGTGTGAGTGGAGACTATCCCGCTGTACTGAAGCAATGTAGTCTTCACGGGTGTGCAGCCGGATGGTGTTTTGGAAACGCAACGTTTCGACAACCAGCTCAGCTGTCTTCATCAGGTGTCCGGTGTCTACAGGCTGACGAAAGTTGGTAGTCGCCGCGTGGACTGGCTTAGCCTCCCAGACGGACCTCCTAATATACCTGTTGGCAAGGTAGAGGATCCGCTCTGATTGGTCGAAACGGTGGTTTCGGAAAGACCCGTTGATTGGTCGGAAACGGCGGCTCCCAACGCGGTCTGCTGCGGCGCCCCTTCCCATCGAACCTCCTTGTATTCCGTCGGCGTGGTGGAAGACCCGCTCTGATTGGCCGGAAGCGGTGGCTTCATACGCGGCCCACTACGGCGCTCGACTAGTGCCGTCTGCGCCTCCCCACCCAGGAGTGCTGGCAGTCCGTGGTACTGGTAGGCCCGCTCTGATTGGACGTGGGCGCAAACTCATTCTGCGGTCCGCTGCGGCACCCGACCGGCGCCATTCGCTCCCTCCACGCCCCGCTGCGCCGATCCGCCCTGCTCCCGTCGGAGGTCCCTAATAATAGGATTCCAGGCTTCACTCAGATGGAGCCTGCCGTCCAGGTTAATGTTGTTGTTATTAAGCCTGATTTCTAGTGCCTCACTTATGACTGACTCCCAGAAGGAGGAGGCCCTGGCCAACACTACAGTCTTGTCGAACTTGATTCTATGCTCCTCGTCGAAGGCGTGCTCGGCAATTGCAGACTTTTCAAGTTGCATCAGCCTTAGGTTTCGTCTGTGCTCGGTGAGGCGCTCTTGGATCGTTCTGGTGGTCTGGCCGATATACACCTTACCGCATTCGCACGGTATGGAATAAATTCCTGGTGTTCTTAGGCCCACGTCATCTTTTACCGACAGCAGCAAATTGTGTAACTTGGCGGGAGGTCGGAAGATACTTTTAATCCCGTGCCGCGCCAGAAGTCTCCCAATCTTTCCCGACGTGTTCCCGGCATATGGGAGAAAAGCAAGATTTTTTGGTTGTTCTTCTTGCTCCGATGGTTGTCTTGGTGGCTTCTGAGTGAAGGCCCTCTCTATCTGCCGTCGAGAGTAACCGTTCCATTCGAAGACGGTCCTGAGGTGTCTCATTTCTTCCGGCAGGCTCTCACGATCGGAGATTGCCCTCGCCCTGTGTACCAGTGTGGCCAGTACGGAGTTGCGTTGTGACGGGTGATGGAAGCTGGTTGCACCCAAGTAGCGTTCAGTATGGGTGGGTTTGCGGTATACGCTGTGAGACAGAGTACCGTCGGGTTTCCGCTTTACCAAGATGTCCAGGAAAGGAAGGCATCCGTCCTTCTCTACTTCCATCGTAAAACGAATATTAGGGTGAATTCCATTGAGATGATTGAGGAATTCATACAACGCCTGGATACCGTGTGGCCACACGGCGAAGGTATCGTCAACGTAGCGGAAGAAGCAAGATGGTTTAAGTCTGGTACTCTCTAGTGTCCTCTCCTCGAAATCCTCCATATAGAGGTTCGCGGTGACCCCATAGCCACTCCGTCGGCTAGTTCGTAATACCTCCCTCCATACATGAAAAAAGTAGATGTAAGAACATGTTCAAACAGGTCTGCGATGGTCGGTTCAAAATGACGGCGAATCAGGTTCCAGTGTGTCCCTCACTGGTACACGAGTGAAGAGGGATACCACGTCGAAGCTGACCAGGATGTCAGTATCTGAAACTGTTATAGAACACCGGAAATTTATTCCATACCGTGTGAATGCAGTAAGGTTTATATCGGCCAGACCACCAGAACGATCCAAGAGCGCCTCACCGAGCACAGACGTAACCTAAGGCTGATGCAACTTGAAAAGTCTGCAATTGCCGAGCACGCCTTCGATGAGGAGCATAGAATCAAGTTCGACAAGACTGTAGTGTTGGCCAGGGCCTCCTCCTTCTGGGAGTCAGTCAAAAGTTAGGCACTAGAAATCAGGCTTAATAACAACAACATTAACCGGGATGGTGGGCTCCCTCTGAGTGAAGCCTGGAATCCTATTATTAGGGACCTCCGACGGGAGCAGGGCAGATCGGCGCAGCGCGGCATGGAGGGAGCGAATGGCGCCGGTCGGGTGCAGCAGCGGACCGCAGAATGAGTTTGCGCCCATGTCCAATCAGAGCGGGCCTACCAGTACCTCGGACTGCCAGCACTCCTGGGTGGGGAGGCGCAGACGGCACTAGTCGAGCGCCGTAGCGGACCGCGTATGATGCCACCGCTTCTGGCCAATCAGAGTGGGCCGACGGAATACAAGGAGGTTCGATGGGAAGGGGCGTCGCAGCGGACCGCGTTGGGAGCCGCCGTTTCCGACCAACCAACGGGTCTTTCCGAAACCACCGTTTCGACCAATCAGAGCGGATCCTCTACCTCGCCAACAGGTATATTAGGAGGTCCGTCTGGGAGGCTAAACCAGTCCACACGGCGACTACCAGCTTTCGTCAGCCTGTAGACACCGGACACCTGATGAAGACAGCCGAGCTGGTTGTCGAAACGTTGTGTTTCCAAAATAATTTCAGTAGTTTTTTGTGGTTTTGTATGTCCTTGTTTATTGTTGTTTTGCCTGTGTCGATGTTTCTATTTTATTTTGGTTTCAGTGTTTTGTGTAGTGTTGGGTGTGTGAGGTTTGTGTATTCATTTATTATTAGTTTTCCTTCTGTTAGTGCTTTTTGTATGTGGTCTCTTGGAATGTTAGTATTTGTGGCTTGTTGTTGTTTATGGTGAGTATTTGATGTCTGAGTCAATATTTGTTGGGTGGTGGTTGTATTCTTGTAAGTGTTTTGCGAATGTTGAATGGTTATTATATTTTAGAGCTCTTATATGTTCCTTGTATCTGGTTTTGAATTTTCTGCATGTTTGTCCTAATAAACACAAAAAAGTCAATTAAGACGTTTCATTTATCAATAAAAGATTAATAAACGCCAAAGTATGCCTACAAGGAGAAGCCATAACTGTGGTCCAGGTCTACGCCCCACAGCAGGGATGCAGTGAGGACCAAAAACAAGCTTTATAGAAGAACTAGAAAGTTTTATTGATGAAGAGAACCTGGTGATAATGGGAGACTTCAATGCCCAAATAGGAACGGATAGGTCGGGCTATGAAGGAATTCTGGGGCCATATGGATTTGGCAGTAGAAATGCTGAGGGAGACCTGCTGAACTTATGCACAAGAAATAAACTTGTGGTGAAAAATTCGTGGTTTCAGAAAAAAGACAGCCACAAAGTAACAAGATACATCTGGGATGGGCAACATAAATCTGTAATAGACTACATTGTAGCATGTGAATGGAGACTTTCCCAGTGTATTGATGCAGCGAATTCTTCTCTGGAGTCCAGCCGGATAGTCATAGAATGACGACGTTTCAACAACCTGCTCGGTTGTCTTCATCAGGTCTATTTGTAGATATTACCTCTTGAAATCACCAAAACAGACTGGCTTAGCAGCCGGCAAAAAATCTAACGTCCTGTATCGCAGCTTGAAAGGACACCCAATTAGCGTGCCGCAACTGAGGGTAACAATGTTGCGAACTGCGTATGGAGCTATACATGGTCACCCATCCAGGTACTCACCATGCTCAATGTTGCTTAACTTGTTGCAGTAAGTGCTGGCAAACTTAATCCAGGGTGTCAGTTTGCATCCATTAGGCCTTGTTGAGAAGATTTCTGTTGTTAAAGACGTAGATCCCTAATAATCGGTCTCCAGGCTTCACACAAGTACAGTTCACTGTCCCTATTGATGTTATTATCGTTAAGCTGTATTTCCAATGCTTCCCGAATTACTGCGTCTCAGAATGAGGAGACCCTGGCCAGCACCACCGTTTCATCAAACACTATCTTATGCTCTCCATCGAAAGCATGTTCGGCTGTTGCGGACTTTTCCACTTGTACCAGTCTTAAGTGTCGTTTGTGCTTGGTAATACGTTCAGCGATGGTTCTTACCATTTGTCCCTAAAACCCACCTGTTTCTACCGCTACGTTGATGATACCTTTGTGGTGTGGCAACACGGTATGGAAGTGTTGGATGTATTTCTAGACCATCTTACTGGGATCCATCCCAACATTCAGTTTACGAAAGAAGTTGAGAAGGATGGGTGCATCCCGTTCCTGGACATCTTAATCAAACCCAAACCTGATGGATCATTGGCACACAGTGTGTACCGCAAACCCACCCACACTGAACATTGCTTGGGTGCAACCAGTTACCATCACCCAACACAATGCCACTCCGTATTGACCACATTGGTACGCAAAGTGAGAGCCATTTCCAATCGTGAGAGCCCACTGTTGGAGTTGAAACATCTAAGGACTGTTTTTGAAAAAAATGGGTACTCTCGGCGACAGATAGAGCGTGCTTTTATCCAGAAGCCACTGAATGAACAAATAGAACCACCAAAAACTCTTGCCTTTCTGCCATATGCCGGCAACATGTCCGGAAAGATTGGAAGGCTCTTGGCGCGGTCTGGTATAAAAAGCATTTTTCGGCTGCCCGCCAAGATATGTGATGTGTTTCGCTCGGTTAAGAATGATTTAGGCCTAAGAATTCCCGGTATTTATTCCATACCTTGTGAATGTGGCTAAGTTTATATCGGCTAGACAGTCAGAACCATCGCTGAACGTATTACCGAGCACAAACGACACTTAAGACTGGTACAAGTGGAAAAGTCAGCAATAGCCGAACATGCTTTCGATGAAGAGCATAAGATAATGTTTGATGAAACGGTGGTGCTGGCCAGGGTCTCCTCATTCTGAGACGCAGTAATTCGGGAAGCATTGGAAATACAGCATAACGATAATAACATCAATAGAGACAGCGGACTGTACTTGAGTTAAGCCTGGATGCTGATTATTAGGGATCTACATCTTGAACAACAGAAATCTTCTCAACAAGACCTAATGGATGCAAACTGACGCCGTGGATTAAGTTCGCCAGCACTAACTGCTACAAGTTAAGCAACGTTGAGCATGGTGAGTACAATGATGGGTGACCGGGTATGGCTCCATACGCAGTCCGCAACATTGATACCCTCAGTTCCGGCACACTAATTGGGCTTCCTTTCAAGTGCGATACATGACCTTAGATTTTTCGCCAGCTGCTAAGTCAGTCTGTTTTGGTGATTTCAAGAGGTAATATCTACAAATAGACCTGATGAAGACAACCAAGCAGGTTGTTGAAACATCATCATTCTATGACTCTATCCGGCTGGACTCCCGTGAAGAATTTGCTGCATTGTAACAGATAGGCTAAATGGAGAAAAAGTGCTGGATGTGAAAGTAATATCCAGTGAAAGTCTCAACAGTGACCACACACTACTTGTTGTGGATATGAGAGTTACTAATGCTATTGCAAATGGTGACTAGGAAGAAAAGACCAAGAATTAAAGGCTGGAAACTGAAAGACATGGAATACAAACAGCATTCCAAGAGGAAATTGGAGCTAAAATACCAACAACAGATATACAAAATGGCCAGGAAGAATGGAATTATTTTAAGGCAAGTCTTGTTGCGAGTGCATGAAAAATGTGTGGTAGAACAAGCAGGAGAGTTAAAGAGAAAAGGACATCATGGTGGAACAACAGAGTAAAAGAGGCAATAGCCAAAAGAAATAAAGCCAAAAAAGCTCTAGATATGGCCAAGTCCTACAGAAGAAACAACAGTGACCAAGCAGATAATGGCAGATTGGAAGAGATGTCAAAAGAATATAGAAGCAGGAAATTAGAATTTAAAAGAATTGTACAGGAAGAAAAGGAGAAAAGCTGGGAAGATTTTACGTCTAAACTTGAAGAGGATAGTAAAGGGAATATGAAAATGTTATATGGAATTGTAAAACACAAAAGATTTGATAAGGAAACAATTACAGCAATAGATACAGCGGATGTAAATATAGTTCGCAATATAAGAAGTGTCGGGGAAGCCATGAAACAATATTTTGACAAGCTACTGTATGGACATAATGGGATAAATGATGAAGAAACAAGTCAGAGGATAATAGATGAAGACACTCCAATAACTTGGTCAGAAGTCGAGCGAGCTTTCCATAAAATGAAAAGTAGCAAGTCAGCAAGAGCCGACGAAGTTACAGCCAACATGATTAAAGCTGCCAGTCCACCAGGGATACAATGGCAGTATAGAGTCCTCAGAGCAATATGGAATGATAACCAAATACCGGGAGACCTGATAAAAGGGGTGATAATTCCTATCTTCAAGAAAGGGAACAGAAGGTAAAGTGAAAACTATAGAGGTATTACCCTCCTATCCCACGGCCTCAAAATTATGGAAAAGATAGTTGAAGCTAGAGTACGAACAATAGTAGAGCCAATCTTAGAAGAGGAACAACATGGGTTTAAGGCTGGAAGAAGCACAACAGATCTAATATTTGCCTTGACAATGCTGGTAGAAAAATATTGGGAAAGAGGGAAAAACCTAATTATTGTGTTTATAGACCTAGAAAAGCCATATGATAATACTATTTGGAAAATTTTAAGAAGACTTAAAATACCAGAGTACCTCATTAGAAAGAACTAAATACTGTGCAATAACTGAAACAGCTGTGTCAATGTTGGGGATGGTTACTCTGAATGGTTTAGTACAACCAAAGGAGTACAACAAGGAAGTGCCCTTTTACCTCTTCTGTTCACAGCGGTGGTGGATAACACCTTAAAAGAACTAAAGAGATCATTCAGTAGAGATCTACAGGCATTGGTGTTTGCAGATGATGTGGCAGTATGGGATGAAACCGAAGAAGGAATACAAAATGAACTGAAAATGTGGACTGATAAGTTTGAAGAATATAGAATGAAATTGAATAAATAAAATAAAAAAACTGTGGCACTAAAAATAAGCCGAAAGAATACAGACTGTCATATAAAATTACAAGACCACCAAGTTGACCAATTCAGCTACCTGGGGAGCATAATTGCTAATAACGGTAGAAGTGAGTTAGAAATAATGAATAGAGTAACCAAAGGAGCCAACTTCTACAGAACCGTGCGGGGCTTACTATGGGACATGAAGGTTCCCAGAAAAACAAAAATTGTCTTGTACAAATTATATCTCATTCCTATTCTCATATATGCTTTGGAAACATGCACACTAACATCAAGGGACCTTAGCAAGATCCAAGCATGTAAAATGAAGTTTCTTAGAATGGCCCTCCAGAAAACTAGACTTGACCACATAAAGAATGATGAGATTAGATCAAACCTAGAGCTAAGGGAATCCATGGAAGAGAGACTTAGGTCATCAAGACTTCGGAGGTTTGGGCATGTCAGGAGAATGAGGTGGTTTCATAACTATCCTATAGTGAGATCACTATTGTAACCATCTGCTCGTGAATCTTGCAGGTTATGTCCTTGATGTTAATATTGATTGTGTAAAGTGAAACATAAAAGTTAGAGTGCGGGTGCTGTCTCAGCATTTTTCTAGATGGTTTTGGTAATCTGCCTAAAAACCTAATCAGATTAGTTGATATGCCAACCCAAAGTTTTGAAACTGGGCCATTGTACCTACCCATACCAAATATGGCAATTATTTAACATACACAACCCCATTGGTCAGCTATATTTATTTTACTGTGTCAGTTAAGTAAAGTGTGCTATTGTATAAGTATTATAGTAAATGTAGTAACAATATTACAATGAACATCAAATTAAATCCTTCCTATTTGCTATTGTGCTCTGCATAGTAAATATTACTTAGTAAAAAAAATTATAACCGAAATGTGGGAATTGTAAAATGCTACCACTAATGTTTTGCAGTTAATAGAAACTTCTTATTTTGGTGGGTCACAACATTGGAATCCGAACAGATTATAAAGTTTATTTATTGTTTTAACAAATGATGAATTGTATTGGAAGCTGTGTGCGTCATGAGATCAGAAGCATTAAGAAATATCACATTGGCCACAAATTTGGTGCTAATAGTTTTGTTTGAAATACAGTGGAATTTCCTCAATCTCTCATTAGAAGAGGTTTATTAAAAAAATGAATAATATTTAAAGTTTAGATAACTTCAAACAAATAAGTGATTATTGAATGAAATTAACATATGAATGTGTAGGATTGCGTTTGAAAATGAAAGGTATAGGGTTTATACATAGTAAATGAGAGTAAAGAAGATTTAAATTTTTGAAGATTATGGGAATTGTTGGTTTAATTTTCTGTGGTTTTATGAAATCTATCCAAATGATTGTATGGCTGATTTATATAATGTGAAAGCAAGATGGGCTAACGTCTAAGTATCATGAAGCAGTTAACTCAAAACCAGATGCCATATTCAAAGGACTTTTTTTTCCTCCTCTTCAACAAATTTTGGATTGATGAAGAAATTTACAAGGATGAAAGATAGAATGATTTTGGAATGAAAAATCATTGTATTAAGTTTTTTTTAAAAAATACTTAAAAAAAAAAAAAACTAAATATTATGGGATGATCAGTTTGCTGTCAGCATGATTTGACCACCACTGATGACGTCTATGTCCAGCTGTCACGTTACTATTCAGGTCTGTATAAATGTCTTATCGTACTTAGATGTAGTTTCTACCTCCAGTAATAAAGAGGAAATTATGATTAAAAGACATACTTTTATATAGCTGACTCATCTACTGGAATCAAATATTAAAGGTTCATTTAATTAACTGAGTTTAATGTTCATTTTGCTATCAACATATTGCTTCTCAACAATAACTGTAAAATTGTTAATAGTTTCAATTGAACCATGTCCTTTGAAAATTGCAGGCTTAATTTAGAAAATTTATAATTTCAGACAAAGCATTCACTCATACATTACTGAAGCAATAGTTTATAACAGCAGAATACAGTTACAAAAAAATAAAAAGGTGACCGTTAAACATTCTCCAAACTGAAATCATTTTCCTTGCCATAAAAATGTTACTTTATTTGAAACATGCCAATGGTGACTCAGACCGGCTGTACGCACCCCAAAACTTCACTTCAGCAGTTATTTGCTCTCTGACTCAGCAGAATCCATGCTCTATTCAAACTCTTGACAAATCTCCTCCAAAGCCATGGATGAAACCCATTTAAACTGACCAGTTAAAAACCGCCTACTATCCCAGTGAGCAGTGAGAGGATTTGTCAAAATATCATTATCTCTAAACTTCTCTCCATAATGTGCTAAAAGAATTGACCTCCTTCCTTAAAGCTTAATACATACACCCTTTCCTTACCTATTGATTAATTTTTTACTTTTGCTTTACATGCCTACTTTCAAATATTTATCTAGCCAGTTCTAGCTCTTCTTGCTGAAGAAGCATCTTTGCTCTGTATCAAGAAAACATTATTTGATCCAAGGCTGTAGTTTCCTCCCCATAACTATAAAGAGTATAAAGGTTATCTGAAAATACCAAATTTATTTCTTATACTTTTCTGGTAATGATTCTAACTCCAGTCAACCCATGTACCTGTGAATACCAGTTGTAACAATGTGACCATCTTTTTCTCTGAACTAGTTTAAATTCCAATTTAATCTAACTTCCTATTTATTCAGAACATTACCAAAAAATCATAGAATTTAACACCTCAATCCTTAGTACAGATTTTAGCTTTAGCTCCCCTATAAAACTAAGACTTTGTCTTGCACAATACTGTTGCGTGTTTTGTAATTGGTATAAAAATTAATAAAACTCTTCTGATACTCCACGAAATTACTAAACAATGATAAATTAACTGAAACTAATCTCTGTATACAAGGCGTTCGGTAAATAATGGCTAACCCTTAAACTGTGACCTACCAAGTATAAGATTTTGTCCTTCATGAAAGTGTCGTGGTTTTAAAGTTATAGTTACACTCCACACAAAGAGGAGCCTAACTGTCAAATTTCAATTTTGAGTCAGTCTAAAAATTTCTCTCTTCTAAAACAGTTTCCAACCATACGTCGGATCTGCTATTGTATTTTATTATTATTATTTTTTATTTATTTGGCTGGTCACAATAAGACCTTTAACAGCTATAGTGTTATCCATTATTTATTGGACACAATGTATTTTCATCTAACTCTGAAAGTTTCAACCACCTTATAGCAACTCGATATGTTTTATGTAGATACAGCCTCTGAATATTGATATTTTAACTGTCCCATGATACAGCATTGTATTACAGCTCCATGTTGACCATGAGGGAATTATTCTTGTTATACATCAATCTGCTTTTATACACTTTATAATCTACATTTTATGAATTTGAAGTTAATGATACAGTATAGCTGATTTTCTCTGTTCGATTCCTTACGTGTCAGTGTCAAAAAAAAAAAAAAAAACAATTTCCACTCATTTGACTTCTGATTTTGACCATATGATTTACACTTTTTCTTCTATCGATGTATATGTTACATGCAATAACGAAAGCTGGTTCTGCTATTCTAATAATACTGCCATTTATGCCTACCACTCCAGTTTGTGTATGAGATTCAAAACACTTTAATAAGTAATGTAAGGTCCCATCACAAATTGTGTGATCCAAATTTTTAACTTTTTACTATAATCATTCAAGCAATTCTCAATAATGATAAAAAAAACGGCACTATTGTATTCCAGCTAAAAAAGACGGTAGGGATTTGTTGGCTGCATTTTACAGTATTTCACATTTCTCTGTCACTAAAGTCCATCTTATATACCATTTTCTGACATTCAAAAGGTGATTATGACTAATTATGTTAAAAACTTCCTAAAAGTGAGGAAGATAGCATCTAATTAATTGTGCATAAAGATCCTGGATTTTTTAAACAGCTGTTTCTGCTGTCTTGATTTGTCATTAGGTTTATATCATTGGGGTCACTTCAGTTTATCTCCATAGTAGCTAAGGAGAATGTAACAAACTTCTGAAGTATTTCTCATAAAATGAATAGAGAATTTATATTTTTCACTTCACCTGCTGCATTAAAGTTTGTGTAAACTAAAATGCGTTCACACTAAGAAACTTTTGTCCACACTTCATTGTATGCATTTTTATAATGTTATTTTTTCATTGTACATTCATCAAAAACACAATAGAGATAATAAACTTTTATCATCAGCAATAACTGTGCCCCATTGAATAAAGATAATGGTGTCACAGGAGACTACTTACATTGTGGTACGTATACGCCCTTGTATTACTTAAGTGGCTAATGTTTACTCATATGATAATAGAACACCTATGGTTGTCTTATTTAAGGGGCTGAATCTGTTTACAAAGATGATTAAATAACTCTATATTTATCTAATATATAAGAAACTCTGCTATCGAGTTTTTCAGTGTCTCAGTATGTAAACACTGATACTATTTCTTTACTTCAAACTTTGCAAGAAAAATCAAAACATTTTTGTAAAGTGTTAATGAATGTTTCCAAACTCTTGAAGGAGTTTATATAGTCCCAATTCAGCTTCTTACTTCTCTGAGTAACTACGTGCATGAAAATACTTTCCAAGTTGGTAGAAAAAGTGAAAGTTAAAAATCATCAGTTGCCATAAAAGAACTTTTATTTATATGCAGCAGTAAATGATGACATTGCTGAAACTTAAGTGTGACATAGTGGCTTTTTTATTAAATTCTTTAAGGCTATTTGGATTTGTGAAGCTGTGCTGTGGGAAACAAAAAAAATACAAAATGGTTTTGACTGTCCAACCTGTTTGGCTATGATTATTTTGTTTAAAGAGGAAAATGTATATACAGTGGCAACAACTGAAAACTGTATTACAAGCTAGTACATATATCTTTCTATTAAAAGTTGTGAAACTGAATATTTAATTCAATTGGAATGTTCTTTATTTTTGGTGTGGTAGTGAAATTACTATTTATTCTGTGATTTGAGTACTTTGTTTATATGTTTTGAATTCCCTCAAAATATTATACCAATGGAATTAAAAAGTAGGAATTATTTCTTAGTAAGCAATATACTGACGATATTCTTCAGATACTGAATGTGACTGCACTGAGGCGTTTCTGCTTATCAGCAACAGTTGCTTCCACTTTAATTAGTCTTGCCCTGTAGATTAAGATGGATATGTTCACTTTGATCCTATGTCAGAACAGTCTCAGGGATGTGGAATGGTACAGACAATTATTAACAAACCAGTAACAGTTACCAACTACTGATAACTGGTTAGTTACCTAAAAATCCATTAATATAATCAATTTCCATTGTTAATTGCAAATACATATCATCCCATGTTAGTTACTATATATGAATTCAATTTACAAATAATGTAATTGCTCCATTTGTATATGGTTTCAACACAAAGAAAAACTGTACACCATATTAATGACAGTGAACAACTTTATCACTGAAAATAATATTTTTAAATTCTTTGCTCTCACCCAATCTTATTACATATCTGTTGCATATATTGAACTACATGTACTAGTGTCATAATCTGAAGATAATCTCTTTTATTTAAAATATTTATTAATTTGTTCAAAACAACAATTGCTGCTTATACATTATTAACTTACTAATTCCTATATCTGTGTTATCTTGAAAGGGTAGATTTGACATCTCGTATACAAATGCAGAATTGATTTTATAACTTAAAAGTACCAGTGGATCTAATGAAGAACCTTGAGGGAGTCCCCATTGTGTAATACTGATATTGTGATTAGCATTCATAATACATTTTAAAGCATTAAACCTAGTCACAAAAGGTTCATATGGGGATAATTTGCAGTATGTGTAGTCTCAAAATATTATCAGTAGAGATGAAATTGAATTGTTCTATTTAGAGACTACTCAAAATTGAATTGGGTCGTAAAGAAAATAATGTTATTCATCAAATGCCAGGAAGGATGTTATATATAACCTTTGATTACCCCAGGTGGTGGCAGGATTTCATAAAACCACTAAAAACATGAACACAGCACAAATAAATGTTTTTGAGGTTAAACATTACTTCAGCATTAGAATGGGATGGAACCTAGAGAGTACTGACAAGTCATTACTCAGTGGTGGTTCTCTGTGAAGGCAAGGAAGTTTGGTGGGAGAAACTCAAAATGGGAACAACAATTAATATAAATACATATTTTATTTGTGCATTAATTTTTTACCCCACTTCTTCTGATATTGTTGTTCCCAATAGGAATTTCTCCCACCAAATTTCCTGCCCTCACAGTTAACTGCCATTGATCAATGACCTGTTAGTTGCTCTCTGACCACCACTCTGTTCATTTCCATGTTTTGCTGTCGAAGCATTTAACCCATAAACTTTATATGTGTCCCATGTTTATGTTTTTACTGTTCCTATGATATGCTACTGTCACCTGCAGTGATGTTTTCCCTCTATTTCCTTATTTACATTTACTGATTGGCTCCATTTATTCCTGTTGAACATATAATATGATAATAGTGACAAAACAAAAATACTGTTAGGCACTGAAAATAATACAGATTAAGGCAACAGGGCAAGGCACGATGAACTCATAAACCCAAGCGCACTTTACAGAATTTCAGTATGAACCTTAATCACATATAAAGGTGTAACAAATGGCAAGGGGATCAGACGTGTACACATGTAACTGAAGCCAGGGATGATCAAGTTGGCAAGAAAAGTAGACAATCAGAAATTCACGAAGAATAAATAAGTAAACAAACAATTAGTGTTTGCTTTTTTGGTAGGGTATAGTCAGTGGTTGAGATCAGGTGTCCAGTATATATTGGTAAGCTAGTTGTTCCTGTAGATGGAATTCAGAAATTGTGGGAGTTTCTGGGAAAACTCTGATACCTCTTACTGTAAACTAGTTGCCGAGTTTTCAAGATTTGTGGGCACTGGCATGGGATGCCTCTGGATGGTCTAGGTTGAAAGTGTAGACTGTTTGCCAGTGATAATTCATTCTTACTCAGAGCTGGTTGGTGGTGAGACGTATGTAAGAACTAGTGTGGTGGAGGTGGGTAAGTTGGTATAATAGGTGTGTAGTGATGTATGTAGCATGTCCCCTGTAGTCAGTTTGGAAAAGGTTTTGGTGGCTGGAAGCATATAGCAAGTTTTGCAGCAAGGTCTGTTGAATCAAAAGGATGCAAGTGGTGGTTTAAGAGAGTCAGAATGGGGTTATTTGTGAATTGAGATCTACTTCAGATAGGTTGATCTGCTGAAGCACGTGCGAGGGGCATAGAGTAGGATTTTTTGGGAGAAGGGTGTGCATTTCAGCGAAGGAACGTAGGAAGTCATGCCCACAATGCAGGATCTCCATTTTATTCAACCACCTCCACTTATCGCTTCATGGTCTCCACAGCAAATCTAGTAATAAAAAAATAAAAATATATCATAGGTTGCTGGTATGGTCTTATTGGAGGATAAGACCAGGAGGGTGCCTGATGTCAAATATATGTTAATGGGCTAGTTCCGGCTTATGGAGTTCAGAAAAGCTCTGACAGCTGTCATTATAAAACAGTTGTTGAAGTTGTCAGAGCTGTGTGGGCTAACACTAGATGGTCTGAGACCTCACCATTAACCAACTGTCCACAGGCAAATAGTTCACATTGGAAACCTAGACTATCCAGTGGCAGCCATTCCAGTTCCCACAATTACTGTATAACAACCTCGGCAACTGTTTTACATTGAGAAATGTCAGTTTCTCCTGATAACACTACCCCTTCTGAACTCCATAGTGTCGTCACTGACTTCGGGGATTTTTAAAGCTTCTCTGATCACATAAATTCATTTACAGATTTCATATATAGGTTATTCGTTTGAGTACTATATCTGATATGGTTAATTCTGTCTGAAACAAATGTGTCAGTGGTGAAAAGCTGATTTTATTCTATGACAAAATGTCTTTTAAAAAATTACCCATTGCAGTAAAATTGCTACTCTTTTTCATAGGAGTGAAACTCACTTTTTGTTTGAGTTGGAAAAGCTCATTTTAACATGATTTTTTGGTAGCTGATGAGAAAATTTACCTAAAATTGCAAAATAAGATTCTTTAATATCTTTTATCTGTGTAAATAGAAAATGTTAACTCATTAATTTATTTCAATTTTCTGTTGTATATTATTGCTACTATTCTTACTTTTTGTCTTTAATATTTATCTTCAAGATTTTGATATGAGCAAACCATTCCCATTTTAATGCTTTATAATGTGAAAACTGTGATACTGTGGGAGATGCTTGCAAGGGTTATGGTAATTGTATTCACCATTGGAATAGTTGGTGTAAGTGGTAAATACTGTAGCATTTAAATCCTATTGTCTAATGGGTAAGGAATCTGTGCTGTGTATTTTTGTTACCTGGAGAATATTGTTGAGAGCTATAATCTTTTAGATTTGAGGGCTGAGTTTGAGGAGGGATTCTAGGTGGAAAAGTCTCAGGTCAAGACAGAATTGTAAAAAATAATAACTAGCAAACGATCTACAAACAATTTTCTAAGTTCACTATAAAGCGGACTAAAATATATTGTTAGCTGCTGAAAAGAAGAAAATTTATCATATTCATGTCTTTCTTAAGTATTATTCCTCCTCCTCTTTTCAGGAAACTGATCAAATAGTGTTCTACATTTTAGAAATTATATGTACTTATTATTATTATTTTTACTTTTACCACTTCATTACTGATTTCTGTATTTGTAGTTGGTATTATTCTTTCCTCACTTCAGAATGTTTTGATTCAGAATTTTGCAAACATTTTTTCATATGACTTGGTTATTTTTTATGACTCACTAAAATCTTCATACCTATTTTAGGATTTGTAGGGAGAATAAATATTATTTTAATGTCAATATAATTTTAATGCACATTAATAATTTCTTATAAGTCGTAAATAAAATTATTGCAAAAATTAAAATGTAATTGAAATAACATGAAATTATTAATGAGAAATGTGACGCTTTTCCTTGCCTATAAAGTTCACATTTGGAGGAAAAGATTATAACTTTATTCTCAAGTCTGATTCAATTTCCAATCTGTTTCTGTGTTAATTTTTTGTGGAAATAAGTGTTGAAAATCTGGCTTAACACTTATAGTTTGTGACAAAAGTCATTGGAATTTTTACGTCTTCTGCTGAAACTGGATACTCTGGATGACATATCAGCCAAAAATCTAATCGCGGTATTCTATCATATATGTCTTTGAGTGATGTGTCACCTGACAGTTAAACAGACTCAACATCTGAAGCTGGCAATTCTCTGTTGCTGTTGGTTGGCATAAAATATTCCTACGTTTTAGTCTCCAGGAGTAGCAAATGTTCCTTGATACGTTCTGAGACAAAGGTGAGCCGACCCGGTACCGGGTCATGACTAAGCTTTTGGAAAACTTTGTTTTTATTGAACTGTGCTTATATATAACTATTGTGAAAACTAGGATTTTTACTTTTTAAGAAAGTAAAAATATGATACGAAAATTTTTTGTTTCATTTGAGGTATGTACACAAATAAGGCTGTAGGTTGTTATCAACATCACTTGGCTATGGAGATATATGTATTGAATTGGCAGTTTCAGCGGAAGGAATATGAAAACAGAAGAGGCAACAGTTGATAACACATGTCAACATTAACACCGGCTAATGTGATTTGATACTGATGTTTTGTAACCTAAACTCAAACAGTATGTGGCACGTATTGCTATATCATTCAAATAAAAGTTAAAAACAGTACTGTGCAGTAGTATTTTAGAAATTAGTAATGATGTAGAAAAAAATTCATATGAAGTGTGTATTTAGATGAAAAGACTTTTGCAACATTTTAAATCAACTGGTTATGTTATTATGTCAATAGGAAAACTAAATAATAAGAGACAGAGCTTGTGACTCTGAAATCAAAAGTAAAAAATCGACATGAAAAAATTCTTATTATTTCCATTTTTTTTTTTTTAAAAAAAAAGGAACACAAATAATGATTGTAAAAAAATTGAGTAGAAATATTAGAGTTGTTTCTGAATTTAAGTTAATAAATTAGCAAATTAAGAATAAAATATTTTGTTTAAAAAAATCATTTTGCCCATGTCTAATAGATTATGTCATGTTGTTTTTATGTCCTATGAGCAGTTCATGTTAGCTGTCACCACCGTACGAGTAAGTGCATTTTTCTTATCAGTGTTGATGGTAACTTCCTGTCATCTTTGTCATTACAGATTTTCACAGGAAAATAATGTATTTTCAGCAAAACTTGTCTTTAGCGTAATGTATTATAGTCTGTAATATTGTACACTATTAAAATGAATTATTTTCCTTATGAAAACTTTTTAGCATTTGGTGAATTTCCTTATGATCAAGTTCCCTCAGGAGACATTTTTGTTGCTAGGCAATACAACTTAAAAATCTTTTGTTTTGAAATAGTAGAGTATTAAATACTTTTTTAGTTTATTTACATATGAATTATAAAACTGAAAAGGTAATGCTTAAGTAAAGTTTACAAAATATTTTGTAGATCTTTTTATGCTAAAGTAGATGAATCTTCACTGTTTACATGGATGCTTCTCATAGAATCCATTTCTGTATGAATTTGTGATAATATATGTATATCAGTTTGAAGAACAGCCATTTTATACACTCTTACAAACTGCAATCGGCAGACAAAAAAATAAAAACTCTGAGTGCTGCTTTTCTTACCTTCAATCACCATTTTATCATATCCAAAAACTAGTACCCCTCCAATTTGTACATATATTACCAAGACTGCTGAAATTCCTCTTACTCTAATCTCTTTGTAGGTTGTCTGCAGTGTCATTAATATTCAAAGCTCTACACTGGCCCCTTATTTAGTTTGGACATGCAGATGATGCGCTCATCATCTGGACCTGTGGAACACTATATTCCCAAACAGGAACCTTTATCTGAACTTCTATTATACTTATACTCATACCAAAATATTGTTTATATGGCCTATTGCAAAACACAACATCATTACACCTTCCATTTTACTAGACACCATCCTTTCCATGCTAAGCATCCTTTATTCTGTTACCTATGTTTCTGCCATCTATTCTTTCACTTCGGTCAAACTTTTGTCCGATGGCCCAGAGACTATTTCGCAGCAAATCTCTTGCTGCTTCCACCCACCACATTACCTACATTGACCTTATCTCATTCGCCGTAACTCGGCTGTTACTGGCATCCAAATACAACTGATGGATCTTTTGCCAGTGGTGATTGCCTGGAGTCCTACTCCGAAATCATACCAGTTGAATCAGAATCCTTCCTACAGATTTACTTATAATTCCAGCAGATCTTTTAGCCCAAGAGTGCCACATTTTAAACTCTGAGAAATCACTTCAGGGTATCTTCATGGAGACCATATTGCAAGAGCTGTATCTTGCATCTGAGCATCATCTCTAAATGTTACAGTGAAAAATAATTTCTAATTATTAGTTGTGGCAAATGTACTACATTACACTTCATTTACCAGCTCAACTGTGTTAATTGACTCATGGCCTCCATCACCCTCACCGTCATTCAGGTGTACACAGGGATGTTTACAGGCATTCCAACGAATACTATCCATTCGCCATGTATATTAATTTCCAACACCAAGTTGAGTTCTTTATTTCCTGCCCACACAACTATTATACTGCCTGAAAACTTCAACTGCTTCAAGCTATGTAGGTTAAAATGGCTTGCTAACATTTTTAGACAAACACTGCACATATGCCTTGCTTAGTAAAAAAAGAAACCACTGCTCATTATCTGCTTTCTTTTTCTTGGTTTAACCTTATTGTTATTTTACAAGTATCTTGGTTTAAAACTTTCTGTTCTACTCCATCCTGAAAGAGTGCTGCTACATTTGATTTTGTGAGTATAGATGTTTCTGTGCAGGTAGCACACTTTCTGACCATCTTCTAAATCTGTGGTTTAATGTGTTTGTTATGTATAGTTGTTGGCTGCCATCTGTTTTATGTGGTGGTTTCTGCTTTCTCATCTTAGTTCCCCTTATAAAATTTAAGACTTTTTTCTCCTGTACATGTGACCAGTGTTACAGTGTTCCCTCTTTAGTTTGAATGAAAATAAATTAAAGATACCAAAATAATACATCTGTATTATAATTTGTTTTTACACAGAAACTCATTATTTTTTAAAACATGACGGTCATTAGTACACAACTGTAAAGGCAAGGGGCAGGACAGAAACAAAACAAAGCAGATAAATGGAGATCAAATTTTCACAAGTGAAAATGGGGGAGGGGGCAGATTGATCAGTATAGCAAAAGTATTTATTGTTTGTATTTTTTTCTTTATATATATATATATAAACTATGGAAATTGTGTAGCCTGTAAATTGTTTCTCCCAAAAGTTTCATGAATAGTACTTTGCTTACCAGCACTTCAGAAGTTTTATTAAAAACAAATTAGTGTTTAAACCAGTATTGTCTTCCACTATAGCAGTATCTGTTGCAGTTGAGATCGTGTCTGCTGTCTTGATTAATTCAGATCAAATGACACAAGAAATGTTGTTTTTTTTACAAAACCTTAAAACAGTGGTTTCTTATCTCATGAAACATTCTGTTACTATTAAATATAGACTGAGGAGAAGGGTGTGAACAGTTGCTGTTTAACACTTAAATGTTTTGATGGCACATTCAATTTGGTGGTAAACTGTAATCACTTTATCTATTCATGGTGCATGTTGGCATGTTTTAGGTATTAAGCTGCACTAATGTTTTTAGAGCTTCCAAGACTTAAAACATTTTGATTTTGATCCAATCCAAACATTGTGTTGTTAAACATATATTTCCTACACACAAATCTTCAAATTAATTTCATTTTTATAAATTTAATAACTGTGTTTTATCTGCAGTTTTATTTATTTGCATCAGTGCATACTGATTAAGCGACATAATTAAACTACTGTAATTTATTCACTCTTTTTTTTCCACATTCTTTTATGTTGTCTTGAATAACATTAGCCAATGTTAGTTACACAACAATTCAATTTTTGGGACCATTCATTGTATGCCAAGTTTTGTTTAGATATCCTCTACTTTGTGCATCAGTCATTCACTTAGTTTGTATTTCCTGAATATTTACTAATTGTAGATAATTACTTTATAAGAAAAATGTTTAACTGTGCATTAGCATGAAAAACTTTTAGCAGAGGAATGAATATCCCTACTTCAGGAACTGAATTATATACTCAATGATAGGGATTGTATGTGGAGTGGAGTGCATTCAATTGTTGGATCACATTGGGTGAGATATGACAAGATCAGACAATTAATTAGAGGATATAATGACATGCAAGATTTTGATGTGAAACAGGAGAAACACTTTATCCGAGTAAATTGTCCTTACATGATTTGTGAGGCTATATGAATGCTTTGATTGAGACAGAAGATATGGCAGATGTGTAACAGAAGTTTTGCTGTGGTTTACTTGGTTGTTTTGATGTGGCCTGAAGTGATGAATAGGCAGCTAGAAAGCAAAAAACTGTTATTGAAGAAGGTGATGTGTGGGCAGTATGGGTGTGTGAGTGATATGGGATGAAAGCTGTTGAAGAAATGTTGACTGTTTCAGCAGCCATTATTTGTAGTATAGCTCGTCCAGTACATCGTAACAGACAGGCAACACATACGAGGTAGGTCCGATAAGTACTTAGCCTCCCTTCCTGATTGCAACACTGTCGCCAGAGAAATTTATTATCATGTAGTACATTATCTTAGACAGCTATTGTTAAAATAGTCCAAATCAGACTAATAGTTTTGTTGTGATCACGTGTGAAAGTGGGTGTGTCCATGGATTTTAGAAAAATCGAAAAAGAGCAATATTCGATTCTTGTTTTTGGATGGAAAATTGCACAGTGAAATCAAAGAGCGCTTGGATGCTGTGTACGGTGACTCGTCTCCTTCAATGGCGACTGTCAAAAATTGGTTTAACGAGTTTCAACGTGGTCGCACGTTGATTTTTGATGAGCCATGCCCAGGTGCCCTGAAAACGGTTACCATGAAGGATAACGTGACAAAAAACCACGATCTCGTATTTGCAGACCGCCGATTGAAGGTGCGTGAGATTGCTGGGACAGTAGGCATCTCAAAAGACCGTGTGCAATTTTCATGAAATTTTGGGCATGAGAAAGCTGTCAGCGCGATGGGTGCCATGTTTGCTCACTCCAGACAACAAACGCAACCGTGAGACCACTTCACAGCAGTGTCTGACACTGTTTAAGCGTAATACGAAGGAGTTTCTGACCGTCGATGAAACATGGATCCACTGGTACACACCAGAGACCAAGGAACAGTCAAAACGGTGGACGTTACCCAGCAACCGTGCTCCGAAAAAGGTGAAGACTGTCCCATCAGCTGGAAATGTGATGGCCACCGTTTTCTGGGATTCACAAGGTGTGATCTACACCGACTACCTGGAGAAGGACAAAACGATCACAGGGCTTTACTATGCCGAATTATTGGGCCGATTCGACGGCGAATTGAAGAAAAAACAGTCCCATTTTGCGAAGAAAAAAGTGCTCTTCCACCATGACAATGCACCGGCTAACACCTCCACAGCCACCAAGGCCAAATTGGTCGAATTGTGCTACGAACTGCTGCCCCATCCACCATATTCTCCAGATTTGGCCCCAAGTGACTTCTTTTTGTTTACAAACTTGAAGACACTCGCCGGGCAGAAATTTGAGCCGAATGAGGAGGTTATCGCCGCCACAGAGGCCTACTTTGCAGATCTCCAGAAAACGTATTTTTCAGATGGGTTAAAGAAGTTGGAGCATCGCTGGGTCAAGTGTATCGAGCTAAAAGGAGACTATGGTGTTAAGTAAATTGCCACTTTTCCAAAATTTTCGTTTTTTCTTTTGTAGGCTAAGTACTTATCAGACCGCCCTCGTATAGCTAAGCATTTCATGATAAATCCTGAAACAATGCTACAAATGCATCCCCAGAGTCGTCCTGTCCAATAGCCTTCTTGTCTCCCAAAGTAAACCTTACCAAAGCCTCATTATGTTCCTGGCCCATAAGACAATCCACATTCTTCAGTTCACGAAAATATCTGGTTTCTTTTTTTTTTTATTACCGTGCAACAAACCGTATTTCTTAACCATCTACATAATACACATAAATTTAAGCTTGCTTCTACCTGTATATCAGTGTGAACCTTTCTTGCATGTAGATCATGCCTCTTGTGAAATATCAATGCCATCATAACTGCTGCCACAGTCTTCAAATCAACAAGATTCCTATTAGTGTGAATCTCCATTAGCAGATAACACCCTTTTGGTGCTCCATCCATCTTGTTGCCATCAAAGCCACCATATAAAGCCAGTTCATTTGCTTTATAAAATTTATTCTATTTTATTTTGCTTTCATCAGTCTTTAATGGTTTCATGCAATCCTCCATTTCTTCCTATCTTGCTCCAACCTCTTCATTTCAATATACTGCTTATAACCTACATCTTCAATTATCTGCTTCTTATATTCTAATCTTTGTCTACCTCTACAGTTCTTTCTTTCAACTGTTCCCCCTCACATGTCTTAAAATGTGACCCAACATCCTGTCTCCTCTTGCTGTAAGACTCTTCCACAAGCTTCTTTTCTCACCCTAGGATATCAAAAGTTTCCCAAACACCACCAATCAGAGTTGAATTTAGTTTTAGCAGGATCTTCATCATTTCTACGTAACTTAACTGGTTAAAAGTCTCTTATTTTCCTGTCTTTTTTTACTGTTTCTTTCTTATCCTTCCCTCTCTATCACATATGTAGGATCAAACAGTGGCGGCTGAAGTGATTTGCTCAGGTAGTGATAACAATGAAATTTTTCGAAGCTTTACTGATCTTTATTATTGACGTGAAAGTGCCAGAAAAACAGCTCAGAGGGGAGTAAGAATCTCGCAACATAAAAATTTTCAGTGTATGAAAGTCTCATTACCTGCATGTACTGCCAGGTTAAAGAAATGATTTTGACGTTAATCAATGATAAATGCTTTAAAATTGACCAAACAGTAAACATTGACCGATTAGCCAAAAATCTAAAAGCTGACCTACAGGCACTGCTGATTACGCAATAGGTAGGACTAGGCTGTAGCCGGGAGCCCCCAATTTTTGACGACTCCCTGACGGTTAACTTTTTTTCATTAAATAATAAAAAATAAAATCATCCAAAATAAGACAATCAAAGTAAAATGGAAAGCATGAAAATTAATTTTTTGTTTGTTTCATTGTAGTCTACAATAAATGAAAGTAATCTTTAAAATATCATAAATTGTAAAATTCGTTTGTTTAATTGAATACAAAATATGATAAATTCAATTAGTCATCTACAAAACCTTTTCTTTGTATTCTTGAAATACAGATAATTATTTTCAAAAACAGAGGGACTCAAAATTTTTGAGTGCCTGGGGTCCCATACTTTCTTAATCTGGCACTGCCTTCGATGAACAGGATGAAAGTGGAACACATTTCACTTGAGGATCATTTGCTGCTGTTAAATGCATTCATAAAGTTACATAAATATCCTTCAGAGGAACTAAGAAATGGAAACAATATTGCATCCTCTCATTCACAAAGCTTCTACGGCAGCATTTGTAAACCTTTTTCAACCCGAGGACCAGTAAATTGTCAAAAATAATGCTGCAGGCCACTAACTTAGATGGGCCTAATTTTATTATTTATGTTATTATTAACATCTTAACATCTGGGACATGTACCATTATAACATAATAAATCTAAAACCATGTTATGAATTCCTATGAAAACACAAATATAAAACTGGAAGTGAACTATTAAAAGTTAATTACATATTAATCAGACACTCAATATTTACCCCAAAAAATATATGTTACTATAGGCTGGTCACTACGCTATACCACACGCGCCCTTAAACCCCGACAACAACAACGCTATACCACAGACTTACATGCACAAAATAAAATAAGACACTGGATTGTATACGTTTTATTTTTGTTTACTTCACCACTCATGTTACCAACCACCGAGCGTGGTGGTGAAACGGATAGCGTTCTGGCCTCGCATTCGGGAGGACGGCGGTTCGAATCCCCATCCGGGCATCCAGATTTGGGTTTTCCATGGTTTCCCAAATCACTCAGGGCAAATGCCGGGATGCTTCCTTAAAGAGGCCATGGCCGAATTCCTTCCTATTCCTTGCCCCCATCCTTCCAGTCTCTAAAGACCTTACTGTTGAGAGACATAAAGCAGATTAAAAAAAAAAAAATATTGCCAACCATACCATGTATTGTAGTTCATTATACCTATTTAAAACCCTTATGAAACGGTCATTTACTTACTCTCTAAATGAACAGCGCTCTTTCTGATGCCATTTGGAAATGAATAGACTATTGTAGAAACAATGCTGTTCTATCCTCATCCTGGAAATGCCACATTTTTGCCTGCTCATTGAAGTATTTAAGACTTTTAAAAAGTTGTGTTTACAGCCTTGTGCATTACAAATATGGTATCCAAATTTATAATATTTTGCCTGTGGACCACCAGTTGTCTGCGAACCACAGGTTGAGAAGCACTGTTCTAGAGAATGTAGTTGAATTTTACAAAAATGGCAGCTGCTGCTGTGCTCTACTGACAGTGTTGCTTCATAATGCTCCAGAGCTCACGTGCCTGCCCACTGCCCGGGGCAGCGTGAGACAGAATAAAGTTGTCTCCATGCCCCACTAACAAAGCGGACCCCTCCTCCCTAGTATATTTCCACGAAAACGCTAGTGCGCATGCACGATTTGTGACATCTGGCAACTGTCTCCACGACAGCGATACTGGCTGTCATAAATTATCATAGAGTAGAGAATGCCATATTTATAAATATTTATTTTTTCTTTGACTTCATTAATTTATTTATTATTGATTAGAAGGTGGTGACATATCACAATGTAACTATGTCTAGAGCCACCACTGGGATCAGATATACATACCGATATGCTGGCCCTGGTGAATGATAGGAATATTTCCACTTTCGCCTCATGTATATGTTACAAAAGCAGAATGATACAAAACATTTTAATACAAAGATTATATGACTCACAGATTGCTGGTGACATTCTCTACCACACCTAAAATTGCTGTGCTTTCTGACCTTCAGATATCATCCTTATTAAAAAATATACAAAAAAAAAAGATTTTTTAAAACCATATGCCTCTTGATTATCATCCATCTTTTCTTCACCCTTCTGGAAAAATATAGGATCCAACTTGGTGATCAAATCTGCATTAATATATCGAGGTTTTTTCTGTCAATTCTCTTTTATTCTGTACTTTTAATTTCTTCTATACTCACATTTCCTTCTGCTGGACAACCACACACAATTTGTCTTGCCTGAGAATGGCCTACTCTCATTGTTGCAAAGATTTTTCCTTTATCTGCACAGTGATTATTATTTTTTAAATGAATTGAGCTACTTGTTTGTTTAGCATCTAGATAATTGCTCATACTTCTGGTATTGTGTTATAGTGGTGCACTTTCTTCTGTCTCCTACTTACATGTTAATTTTTATTATTTTGTGTTTATTAAGAGTACCTGAGCTAAATTATTTTAATTTGTTGTGACAAGAATTTTGAAATTCTGTTCTGTTTAACATGCAAATTATATATTTGATTATAAACTAGCCTTGAACGCCCTTAGTAACACGAGAGACAACCAGTTAATGAAATTTTAAGTATGAAATACATATGTTAAACAAAGTGTTCAATGTTAATAATCTTGTTTCCACAAAGTCATATGATACACAATGGACACCCCTTACAGGTGAGTTATATGAGTGGACAGAGTATCGAGTGGACACCGATTGATGACTGTTAACTGCTACATGCTTTGTTTACATTACCATTGTCTGCAGAGAAGTAGTACTCTATGTGAATAATTCTTTTTAATATCTTCTTCTAGGTATCATTTGGTTACAAATTATTGTACAGCAATTTATGGCTTTTTTCTGGGTTAATGGCCCAAGAAATGCTACATTGGCCAATAGCAAATGCCATTGCGCGTACTACAACTGCTATTACAGTATTTCATGGTGGCATTAAGGTAATTATCGAAAAATGTATTAAGATTTCTATGAGAATGTTTGTTAGTTGCCTTTTTCCATCGGCACAAGCAAATATGAGTGTAACAAACTCTTCTAGTTATTACAAACACTTCTATTACCATTTTATCTGTGCATATTCTTTTCATCCTATTTTTGTTGACTATTTGTTGATTATGTTCCATTTATTTATGTGACAAATCAATCAAATATAAAATTTCTATGAGGAAAAATGTCCAGGAAACAAATTCAAGTACACAATTTACCATTATTCTTGGCCGCTGCTGAAAAATTCTGTCACTCTTATCTTGCACAATTCTACATCAACATCATCCCAGGAAACAGTAACGCAATACTGACGAACCAGTATTGCGTTACTTTTTCTTAGGATGACATTGATGTAGGATTGTGCAAGATAAGAGTGATAGTTTTTCAGCGGCAGCCAGAGTAATGATAAAGTGTGTACATGTGCAATGAAGTAAATTATGCTATTACCACTGGAAATTCAGGCTTCTTCTGGAATGTGGAATTATTTGGGCTTTCCTCCTTTACCTCCTGACAGGTTATTTTTTTTAAAAATCATGGTTGTATGTCATCTAAAAATATAGGGCCGAAATCTTTAAATTTTGTTTGTTCTATGTGAGATCTTTATTCATATTGGCAAAGGAAATGTGTAATGAAAGTCTTAGATTTTGAGTTTATGCCAAGTTCTGACAGACGTCCTCCTATTACACCAATCTATGCAGATGGTGAAGTAGTTCATATCATGTTTTAAATAATTTCTTCTGTGTGTTATGTTTTCTTCCATACTTGAATTAGTGGACGGCTGAAACTGAGCTTCCAGCATGGTGTATTACATTAAAGTGCAGTTTAGTGTATGTGAGGTGGACAGCAAATCCATATTCAAAAATCAAACCTGAAATACCGGCGATACTGATTACAGATAACTGCCTAAAAACCATAATCATTTAGTCTTGTGGGTTGATCTCAGTGACTCAAAACAGTTATCTATAAATATGAAAAAAGGAGTGGCAACAATTTGCTTCGAAAGTAGAATGCTATTATTCGAAAATGATGTGAAATACAGTTGGCAAGCTTACAATAGCCTCACAATTTAGATCTGGCTCTTTTTGACTGTGTGTTTATGTATTTAGTGTATTCCACATACGAAATTGTTATGACAACAATTATATTGTAACTAGCAGATCTATGGAAGAGGTAGGTCTGGTTGCTAGCAGTCATGTGTCTCTGATTCATTTAATGTTATCTCTCCAGGGTGTATGTGTTATTCTCTGTTACGGAAAAGAATTAATTTTCAGCCCATACACACTTAATCTTTACTACTTAATTTTCAAACAGTTGCAGAATAAGTGTTTTTATAACTGTCACAGAATGAGAAAGTGTGTGTTGATATCTTTGAATGAATCATGAACTTGTACTTTTTCATTATTTTTTCTGCTAGTACATTAAGTAACCTCATGAGTCTCAAAATTTGAAACACCATCTCTTAACATGCAGAATATAATCTACACTGTTCACAGACGTATGGCAATGCTTCTCCTAGCAACTGGCGAGTGGTTCCTGAAAGTAAGCAGCTCGACATAATAGCAAGTCAAACCTAATAGTAACATGTGTACTACACCCAGGATACTTGAGTGCTAACAGATGATTTTGAGACACAGTTTGCCCTTAGGTTGAGATAAAAGGGCATTAAAGCCATTCTTACATCTGTATGAGTTTATCATATCCATACTGAAATCTGATAATAGTGGAAATGAAAGCAAGTAAGGGTACCCATCACTCACCACAGATGAAGCCAGTAGGGCCATGAAGAACACAAAAACATTAGACATTATTTCAGTATAAATCTTAATCATGACTAGAAAAGGGCATATGGCAAGAGGTTGGAATGTGTACACATTGAGACTTGCCACATGTGTAAGTCTAAGATAAACAAGGAAGAGAGAGTGAGGATGTCAGTCATGGAGGTGAAGTTGAGCAACGATAATTACTATGAGGGTGATTCAAAAAATAAGGTCTCCAACAATGCCACGTCAAAACAAACAGTTCTAGGCAAAATCTGACAACACTGCCATATTTCTTGGTTCTTCCACCACGGAATGGGACCAGTCTGAGCTCAATCGGACCATCAGTCACTGCTTGGCAGCCATCCACAATGGAGCTTCCGCTTAGCTCACCCGCCAGGTGCGAACTGCGCTCAGTGATACGATTTTTGAACGCAAAAGAGGTAACACCGATAGAAATCCATCGTCAGTTAGTGGAGGTGTATGAGTAAAGGTGTATCAAAATTAAAAAAGTGCGGAAGTGGTGCCGGGAATTTTCTGCCGGCTGCAATAATGTACACGATGAGGAGCGGCCTGGAAGACCGAGCGTGTCCGACGGAACAGTGACCAAAATTGATGAGATGGGGCGCAGTAATCGAAGGATAACACTTGATGACATAACAGAGAGACTTAATGGAGATTGTGGCAAAATTTCCATACATGCAATTGTTACAGAAACTCTAGGATACAGCAAGATGTCCGCAAGGTGGGCCCCAGACAGCTCACTGATGAACACAAAAGAAAGCTTGTGAAATGTGCCAAAGAATTTGTTTGAAGAGGAAGGTGAAGACTTCCTGGATTTGATAGTGACTGGGAACGAAACCTGGGCACATCATTATGTTCCTGAAATGAAGAAGCAGTCCAAACAATGGCGTCACTCAGCTTCGCAGAACCCCAAAAAGTTCAAGACAGAGAAGTCAGCTGGCAAGGTTATGGTGACTTTTGTTGGGACTGAAAGGGGGTATTGTTGGTGGATTTCATGCCAAAAGGAACAACAATTAACTCGGATCACTACTGCGAAACTCTCAAGAAACTTCAGCTGTCTATCCAGAAAACAAAAGAAGAAGGGAGTGGCTTTGCACCATGACAACGCACACCCACATATCTCACATCAAACGACCTCCCTCGTCGAACAGTCCAGTTGGGATCTCATTCAACCCCCTCCCCCCACCCTATGGCCTGGGCATTGCCCCAAGCAACTACCCCATGTTTCCTGTGCTTAAAAAAACACCTGGAAGGCCAGAAGTTCCAGTCAGATGAGGAAGTGCAGGTCGCAGTCACTTGATTCCTTCGCGACGCCACGGGAGACTGGTTCGATGACGGGATCGAAATGCTCAAGGTGCAGATGCGGAAGGTCATCAAACAGGAAGGCAATTACATAGAAAAATAGCTAAAACTTAAAGGTATCCAACGATGTATCTCACGTTGTTAATAAATGTGATTTTGTATAAAATAAAAAATAGGAGACCTTATTTTTTTAATCGCTCTTGTACCAGAAATTAATCTCTACAATGGAAAAGTAAAATAAAACAAAGTGAGATGACTTAAAATAAATTAATTTATGTTAATTTTTGTTGTTGTATTTTACTTTGACTGGCTATTATTGAGTTATGCTTTCCAGTAATTATCATTGGTCACATTCTCTGCCACCACCACTACCATCCCCACCCTTACTACCTGGTGCCTCTTTGGTTTAGTGTGTAAACATCCAGTTCCCTTGCCTTATGCTTCCCTGTAGTAATGATTGAGGTTTATATCTAAATGTTGTAAAGAGCGTATTGGTACATATTTTTGTATTCGTTGTAGCTCTCTTGCCTTCATCTGTGGTGAGTGATTATTTTACTTTCCCTATCCCTCCATATAAAAATTTCATATATGTTAAAGCTTATATTAAAGTCACTACAATATGCCACTAGCTGTACAGTGGCCTTCAGCTCATTTACAGCACATTAAAATGCCTAAAAAAAATATCTTGTATAAATTCCAGTTTGTACTATCAGTTAGTAATATCTCTAAAATCCTCTCATTAGGTTTAATTGTAAATGGAGTATGTATGCCGAATATTGTACCCATGTTGTATAGGGTACACTGACTATATGTTCCAGCAACTTGGATGTCACAGCGACTTGGATCTCACAGCAACCCAGGTGATTGTTTGCTTCAATGTGATAACGCACACCATCACACAAGTTTGAGGACATTGGAACACATAAAAAACAGGGTTTGACGGTGTTATCCATCCACCCTATAGCCCTGACCTAGCTCCCTCAGACTTTCACTTGTTTGGGCCATTGAAGAATGCCATTTGTGGGAGACATTTTGAGGATGATGAAGAGGTGATTCGTACAGTGAAGAAATGGCTTCATGAAGAGAACAAGGAGTGGTAATGCCAATGCATACATGCTCTTGTGTCTCACTGGAGGAAGGCCATAGAAAGGGAAGGAGATTATGTGAAAAATAGGGATTGTAGAAGAAACTTCATTCTTTCCTGTGTGTAAGTTTCATTGTGTTCAATAAATAATTTTAGAAGGAAAAAATGTGGTGCTAATTAGTTTCTGGGCCATCCTCATACTTTGCAAAATTTTCACAGAAACATACAATAATGTTAAAACAAACTTGCTGTAATACTTAACACTAAAAAAAAAATGGATTATGATTGATGTAAATGGTCCAGCAATGTAAAATATTGGTATAATAATTATGTTGTTGAGGACATCTACCAAAGACATTACAGCAGAAAATATTACAAATGTAGTATACACAATTCTGAAAAATCAAATTAGGACCATTAAAGATACCTGTAACATAGCAGGACAGTAATGTGGTACTGGATATTGTCCAAGAAACTGGATATAAGAATGGTTGTGGAAAATTTTCCACCATGACTACTTAATCATGAGCAGCACAAGGATTTTGTGGAAGTATGCAGTATATTTTGAAAACAGCGTAAAAAGTGCATTTAACAGAACATAAAAGTAAATAATCTTCTGATTCTCTCTGCAGATATAGAGCTTTACATAATATTTTTGTCTTTTGCGTCATTTAAATGTAAAAATGTTCAAAATAAATAGTATGTTGTCACCTGTTGTAGCATCACATATACTTACTTTGCAGTGGAAATATCTGACTGCACTATCAAAACTGCCAATTGATCAGTGTAAAAATAGTGCTTTTTTTGTTGGTATTCAGTTAGTGTTGCTTTTACATCCTGTTATATACAGAATGGGGAATCAATAAATTGCCTCCTACCCAGTTAATTAGATTCCATCCAGTGAAAGGGTTAAGGTTATTTATGCATAATGACAAAACACCATTTCAGCCACTACAACCCACAGTCCGTACGCACGTGCTTGTGTGTGTGTGTGTGTGTGTGTGAGAGAGAGAGAGAGAGAGAGAGAGCACAAAAATAAAACTATGATTGTTGCCATTGTCTCATTAATATTATGTGATGATATACCTTTTATATTTCATTCATTTTCACTCATTTCTAGAGAATGGAAAAGATCAGCTGAAACAAATGTGATATGCTACTCTCGTTTATATTTCATTTGTAGTACCCATTTATTTCTAGACATGTAAAATTCAATACTGTACAAGAGTTCTGATTAGTGTATGGTTTACTTGTGAATGCTGAAGAAGTGATTAGGATTTTAAGATTATGTAAGTTATAAAATGAAGGGAAGGAAAAATAACCTTTCACTTTATCACAGATGAAGGCAGAAAGGGCAGTATGAGCACTAAAACATGAACACACTTTACAGTATTTTGGTAAAAAAAAAACCTATGGCAAGGGGAAAGATGTGTACACATCCACACAACACATGACTGTAGTAGCTCTTAAATAGATAAATTCATTTGAATGAAAGAAATAATTCTAAACAATTAGAGCAGTCTGGTTTGCTCAGTTAAGGCGCATGACTGGGTAACTGGAGTTTCCTGTCTTGAATATTGGTATCGTCTGGGATTTTTACGGGTCTTAAGACTGACCTTCGTCTCTGGCAAAAGTTTGCTTTGTTAATGTGAAAATGCTCTATGGTTCAGATTTCATGTTGAACTGTAGGTCTCCTATACCTCGTAAGATTACCATGTTAGGTTAGATTTCTACGTTAGAGGTGTATTGAGCATGTGGTAAGAAACTTTGTCTCTAGGTCTTTGAGACCACATGAAATTAATATTATTTTAATCAGTTGTATGTTTTTATTTTATTTCCAACCACATCTAGGAATCATGGCCAGGTAAAAGTGTGTTGCAGCCATTGGTGATGTGATTGAATATTGCATTCTTCAAATTTATTCATTTATGCTTCCTATTCCTCCTTTTTTAGATGTGGAATTTGGAAAGTAAGCCTGTCTCGAGAGAACTGAGTACTCAAACACAAACTGGCGACACACTATAGTAATTGAATACTTCCCTCCGCACATTGTATTGTAGAGGCATAACACATGAGACATTTTTAGTGAGACTTTATTTTTATTACATGTACTAAGTTCAGTGGGTGAGCAACATGCATTGGGGAAGACGGGTGTTTCAAATGATAGTTCAGAATAGGTATCTGAGGCAATCAGAGAGAATAAAATTGGCTCTGTACGTGATCGTGAGGTGATTTATCAGTTTGTTGCTACACAGCATAACCTGAAACACCATTAACCATTCTGTTTCAAAATCTGATATGCTTTAAAGTTTTTTGTACAATTGTTTTTACTAAGAAACTTGAAATCTTATATTTCCTGATAATATTCCAAACAACAATACCTGCAGTATGATGTTTGATCAAAAAATAACAGGAATTTTTGTTTTTCTTAAAGAATATTAATTTCTTAATTGGAATCAATTCGATCCCTTTCAATGTAATTCCCCTCAAATAAAATACACTTGTGCCAGTGCTTTTTCCAATTTTGGAAGCACTTCTCGAATTCACTTTTCAGTAGAGCACTCAGCTCCTTAAGAGATTATTTTTTTATCTCATCAGTTGATGGCAAAACATTGTCCTCTTAACGTTCGCTTCAGTCCCAGGAATAGAAAGAAGTAATGGGGGGATCATGTCAGGTGAATACAGTGGCTGAGTAAAACAATAGCTTTGTTTTTTTACCAAAAAATCATGAATAACCAGTGAAGTGTGAGTGGGAGAATTGTCATGGTGCAGTTTCCATGAGTGGTTTTGCCTCGATTCTGAACATTTTTGACAGATTGCTTCATGCAAATGATGCCTAACCTCCAGGTAGTATTCCTGCAATTTGGCAGGTACTTGTACTCACAACGTCATTTAAATCAAAGAAAACAGTGAGGAGAACCATCCCATTTGATAAAACTTAGCTCTTCAGGCAACTTCCAATGAGACAATTGGACGTTGCTTTCAATGTCATACCCATACATCCATGTTTCGTCGCCTGTTATGACCATTTTAAGAAGTTCTGTATCATTGCTGACTTCATTCTGCAATTCCTGAGCAGTGGCAATGTGATGTTTTTGGTCAAAATTCAGCAATTTTGGATCAAACTTTGTTGCTGCACATTGATGCCCAAAACATTTGAAAAAATGATATTCCAGACATCATCAGCAACCTCTCTAATAGTGATTTTCCAGAATATATATATATATTTTTTATTGCTTTTACTCATCTTCAGATATATTCAAAGTCTTATCTGTGCTTTGTAGTAAAGGAATTAAAAATAATTTCTCATTGTGCTTTACAGGTTAAAAGTTGGAGTTCATCAAGACAATCTAGTAGTATGTCGTGACTTCGTCAGTCTGTCAGTTGTTGATGTGTTAGGGCGTCCGGCGTGGTTGTCATCTTCAATGTCCCTCTATGAAATGGCTGTACCACTCATAAACTCTTGTTTTACTCGTGGTAGATTCAACAAAAGCTACTGTTAACACTTTGAACACAATACTGCACTTTATTCCATTTTTCAAGTAAAATTTTATTCAAATTTTTTGATTCATTTTTCTAGAAAGTACAAAATCGCCAAGCACACCAAAACATGCTTAACCTTTTTGAATGTCTAAAATAAACTGAGCATTCAAAATGGCTGCCAGTTGCAAGATACTTCAGGAACATGTGTACAAAAAACTTGAAAATCATGTTTATAAAGTATGCTAAATTAAAAAATTCTTGTTATTTTTTTATCGGGCCACATGTAATTCTTAACTTTGTGACTTGATTCTAGGTTAATAATCCAAATTTGTATTCGCTTATGAAGCAAAAACAAATTTGACTAGATTGCAAGTTTTATTGGATGGCAGAGAGCCGAAACAAGATTTACATATACAATCAATATAATGTGGTATTTTAATATATGCAGGTACTTCCTGACTTGGGTGTGTTCATATTATACACTTTGAGAGATGCAAATGAAATGGATCCCAACTCAAAATTCTGTATTTTGAAGTGCTTGCTTTATCACTTTTGAATTAAAGTTTTGCACTCCACTCCTGTTCTGTTTATTATGAATCTCTGCCACAACCCATGCCAGTCAGCACTGTAGCATGTGCCAAATCAACATCTCAATTTGAATCTACTCCATTTGTAACAGTTGTTCTTTTCTTGCTCACATTATTTTTGAGAGTTCATTATGAAATATTTCAAGATTCCCTTAGTCTTGGATAATGTCTCGGGGCTCAGCTGCACTTGAATGATTTCCATCCTGAAGTGATGATTGTTTATTTACCCCAAACAGAGCTTCACTCTTTTGGACAATGGATTGAGGTTCAAAGAAAAATATTACTCTCATTATTCTAAGAAGCAAAGAAATGGACATCTTTGATATTGCCTTAAGTGGTTTTTGGAATTGCAATAGCCAGTTCCAAAAACTGTTACTCTCGTTATATTAACAGGTAAAAAAGTGGATGTTTCTGAAGTCACCTTAAATGATTTTTGGAATGGTAACATTTTTAATTACATTAAGAATATTGATACTGCATGCCGGAGCTGGTGAGGTTTAAGTTGATTAGGTGTGGAAAGCTTTATGACCTGATTATGTCCAAGACTTCAGTGTTTTATCATGAAAAGGAGGGAAACAAAGTTGTTTATAGTCTTATTGATATATGTCAAAAGTTATATCTTGACTTCAAAGAAGAGGAGTTTGATGATTTGTTTGAGTCACATTCTGAGAAATTATCAACTAATTTAATGGAGCTGGAAGGAATGTGAGAGCTGGAAAGAATGGAAAAATAGAAGAGTATGGTGAAGAATTCGCACCTGTTTCATTAAAGAAGTTTGAAGCAACATTGTTGGCTGAGGGTTTTTCTTTTATAAAGAAAGCTGTCAATGTATTTGAGAGTCAAGATCCGAATGTTGAGAGAATCTCAAAAGTAGTAACAAGCATCAACAATTCTATCCAGTGATAGTATCTCACATATGACAAAAGAAATCTAAATCAGTGGATACTGTTTTAGATCAGTTCTTCAATCTCAAAAGCCTCTCCACTTTCAGTGACTGATTCTTCCTCAGATGAAGTAGAAAATATTGCTGAAGGAAGCCTTGCCGAAAAAAGACACTGATGCCAAATAAGGCACTGATGCCAAATAAGGCACTGATACCAAAGAAGATACTAATGCCAAAAAAGACAATTTTCTAGGTTTTCTGTACCATTTGTATTAATAAAGAAACCTATAAAATTAAATGCTGCACAGGACGTATACTGTATTTTTGAAAGTGATAAAAATGTATGGCATTTTATTGACCTTTCAGTCTATCACTTTTAAATAGGGGTGAAGAGTATAGTAAATTTATAGTTATGTTAAATGGCTACTTATGATCAGTTCAGGATATAAACACTTATCTGGAACATAACAAATCTAAGTGGGGAAGGGTCTGTATCTCTAAATATATAAATCTATAGCTGGTTGGGTCTTGTCTTTCTCTTTGTTCCAGCACCACATTAAAACTACCAAATAATTTCACAGTTTGAAAGTTTATGGTATAGCATAAAATCTGCAGTATGTCTTATGACTATATGGCTGGGTGCTGGAGCAAAGAAGGAAAATCTCTTTTTAACCTCAATATTTCTAGAATAATATCTCAATTATTTCTGTTTGCTAGGAGAGTTCTTCACTATTAACGTGGGAATAGTGCATCATCTCGAGCATATCTCCTAAAGCCGTTCCTCATGGTGAAGTCTTTGTTTATGAGAAATTGATGCTTAAAAATTGAAAATTAAAAATTGCTCACTGTATATGTATATTGAGGTGTCTCATTGTATTTCCATGTTTGCAGTTGTGGCTTCAATCCCCACCTAGTGCAGTAATTTTTTTTTTTCCTTGCACACTTTCTTTTCCACTACTAATTGCTGTCTATAGTATTAAATATTTGTTTTTACAAAAATTCAATTCTAAGTTATTTTTCACAACAGTTAAATTTTGTGAAGGCAAATTTCATTAATGTAACTACATTTACTTTTCTTCATTTCAGCTTTTACCTCCAATAACTTTGACCCGTACTAGACTCATTTTAAGATTTATCCACATACCTAGGCCCATGTGGGTGAATCTGCAGGCAAATGCTAGTGCCGGTATATAAAAAAAAATTGTTATAAAATTTAACTTCTCTGTTATGTTGAAATTATTAAATGTTGATGAATTTTATTACATTTATGGAAATTTAATCACATTTAAGTTTACAAGTACTTAATTATTACAGTTTCAAGGCAAAAGAAAAATATGATTTTACGTATTTTAAGAGTTATGTATGAGAAAAAAATTGCCTGTGTTTAAAATTTTAAAAATTCAACTATATAAAAAGTCCCACAATGTATTTCTGGTAATACTGGGACCATAAATTATCTTAATGGCTGTTTCTAATATCTTAAAAATAATTGAGGTGTTGTGTTCTTCACTGTATTGTACTTACCTATACCATATAAGCATACAGGATTAGAGACATAACATATATAACATAGCATAACATATATTGAACAATTTATCTGCAGGATCTCTTGTGTGAGAACTCTAATGATATAATAATATATCGCCCTTGTTTTAACATAAAAGTGTTGTTCAAGAAAATTTTTGTTTGTTTCGCGTAAGTAAAGAGGTTTCATAAAACTATCTTCTCAGTATTATTATTATTTTTTTATTGCAACATAGTGTTTGTTTCTTATGAAACCAGGATACATTCTGATCTGTAACTAAAGATATAGTTTTTTTTTTTTTTTTTTTTGCGGTCGTCAGTCTTTCTATTGGTTTGATGCAATCCTCCATCCCTTCATATCTTGTGCCAACCTCTTCATCTTTACATACCCCTTACAACCCATGTCCTCAATTATCTGCTTCATATTTTCTAATCTCTGTCTTCCTCTACCGTTCTTACCGTCGACTGTTCCCTCCACCGACAAATTAACCAATCCAGCATGTCTCAATATGTGACCTACCAGCCTCTCTTCTTTCTGTAAGCTTCTTCCACAAACCTCTTTCCTCACCCATCATTTACAAAACTAGTTCATTTCTTACTTTTTCTGTCCACTTAATTTTAAGCATTCTTCTGTATCACCACATTTCAAATGCTTTAATTTTCTTTCTTTCCGGTATTCCTAAAGTCCATGTTTCACTACCATACAGTGCTGTGCTCCACACAAACAGTTTTAAAAAGTTCTTTCTAATTCCTAGATCAATATTTGAAACTAAAAGGTTTCTCTTTTTCATGAAGGCTCTCTTTGCTAGTGCTATTCTGCTTTTAACATCATTCCTGCTTCGGCCATCGGTTGTAATTTTACTTCCCAAGTAACAGAATTCTCTTACTTCTCCTATTGCATCCGATCCTATTTTTATATTTAATCCACTAATATTGAAATCATTTATGCTACATTTCATCACTTTTGTCTTTCTTTAATTTATATTTTCCAAAATCATCCTTCAGTATTTTGTTCATGATACTCAGTAACTTCTCAATATCCTCAGCTCATTATGCTAACAAGACAATGTCATCTGCAAATCGTAGCATACTGATTTTTCCTCTCCGAACACTTACGCCACATGGAAATTTTTATTTGACTTTCTTTATTGCTTCTTCTACACACAAGTTGAATATTAACAGGAGTAGATTACAACCTTGTCTCACACCCTTTATAACTGAGGCATGTCTGTCGTGTTTCTCTACTTTTACTATAGACGCTTGATTCTTATATAGTTTATATAGTATTCTTCTATCTCCATACTTTAGACCTGACTTCTTTAAAATTTTGAACATCTTGTCCCACATAACATTATCAAAAGCTTTTCTAAATCAACAAATTCCATAAATGTATCTTTGTTTTTCTTGATCCACCCTTCGAGTATTAATCTTAAAGCCAGAATTGCTTCCCTTGCACCACGATTTTACGTAAACCCAAATTGATCTCTTCTACTACCTTTTCCATCCTTCTGTATATTTTTCTAGTCAGTAATTTTGAAGCATGTGATATTAGACTAATGGTGCGATAATTCTCACATTTGTCGGCTTGTGCTTTCTTCAGAAGTGTGAAGATGATATTTTTATTAAAATCGGTTGGAATTTCTCCTGTTTCATAACTTTTTGATATCACCTTGAATAATCTTTTGAGTCCTTCTTCTCCTAGGGATTTCAGAAGTTCTGCAGGGATCTCATCAATTCCAACTGCCTTATTTGCTTTCAAGTCATGCAGAGCTCTATTAAATTCCATCCTCAAAACAGGATCTCCCAATTCATCAATGTTGACATCGCCTTCCTTTTCCATTACGCTATTGTTCAAGTCATCCCCATCATACAGTTTATCAATGTATTACTTCCATCGGTTAGCTCTGTTGTATGAGCTTAAAAGAGGTTTCCTATCAGCAGCTTTAATGTTCACACCTCTTTTCTTTGTTTCTCCAAAATTCCGTTTGATCTTTCTATATGTAACATCTACTTTACTATGACCATTTCCTTTTCTACTGCTTCACACCTTTCTTCTAGCCATTTTTCTTTTGCTTTTATGCTTTTCCTATTTATTTGATTTCTAAATTGCCTGTATTGCACTCTTCCTGCTTCATCCTGAGCATTTTTGTATCTTCTCCTCTGATCCATCAGTTCCAAAATTTCTTGTGTGATCCAAAGTTTTTAGCCAGCTTGTTGCCTAAAGCCTAATGTTTCTTTACAAGCTTCATTATTTCAGTCTTTAATGCATTCCATTCATCCTTGGTTTAGCTCCTTTCAGAGTTACTCCTTAGACCTAAGTCTACCATTTTCACAAATTTTTCTCTCGTGCTAGTTTATTGTTTCAGTTTCAGTCTGTACTGCTTATACTGCTTCCTTATTTGCTTGAATTTCAGTCTGCACTTCATTTACTATCAAATTATGGTCAGAGTCTATGTCTGCTCCTTGGTACGCTTTACAGTCAAGAACTTGATTCCTGATTTTCTGTTTGACCATGATATAATCTAACTGATATCTGCCTGTATCTCCAGGATGTTTCCAGGTGTATATCCTTCTTGCATTGTTCTTAAACAGTGTGTTTGTCACAACTAGCTTATATCTTTCACAGAATTCTAACAACCTGCTTCCTCGCTCATTTCTTTCTCCTTGACCATAACTTCCTATGGTATTCCCCGCTTTTCCTTCCCCCACTATCGCATTCCAATCGCCAATAAATATTAGATTTTCCTCCCCTTTTACATATTGGATTAATTCTTCAATTTCAGCATATATTTTCTCTATTGCTTCGTCATCTTCCTGTGACGTTGGCATATACACTTGTACTAACATGGTTGGGTTGGGCTTAGTTTCTGACCTCATCAAAATAATCCTGTCACTAAACTGTTCATAATAACTCACTTGTTTCCCTACAATCTTATTGAGTACAAATCATACACCCATGACTTGATTGGCAGCTAATGTTCTAATTACCCTGTGTTCCCCAGACCAGAAATCCTTTGCGTCCTTCCATTTAATCTCACTAATCCCTACAATATCTAACTTAAGTTGTTCCATCTCCCTTTTTAAGTTTTCTAATCTACCTGCCCTATTCAGACTTCTAACATTCCACACTCCAACTTGTAGAATGTTTCTATCCATTCTGATGACTCCTCCCTGAGCAGTCTCCACCCGGAGATCTGATTGGGGGAGTATGTTACCTCCGGAATATTTTACCCAGGAAGACGCCATCATGATATATCTAATTTGAGCGGATTACATGTCCTGGGGATACCGTTTGGGTCTTTAATGCAGTGGTTTCCTGTTTCCTTCTGCATCCCCATGCCGTTGATCATTTCTGATTCATCCGCCCTTTGGGGCCGTTTCCAACCCCAAGGGCAAGAGGGTACTCTGAACAATCATCTGCAAATAACATTTTTTGTACATTTACACATCATTATTTGTATACAATATAGTACAAATAGTAAAGTATGTAGGTCAGAATTTGAAAGACGACATATTTTATTACATACATGAAAATATTAAATATGGATATTACATAATCAAAGTTCATATTGGCATTTTAGCAGCCATTTTTTTTATGATATGGTCGTAATCTTCTTTTTTTTATATGATGCTATACCCAATTCCTTGCATAGGCAGTTACCATGCAGGTTGTACCCCTCGGTGGTAGCTGTCTTCGGAAGGTGGACTGGGGTGGTTCCCATTGCCATCCTCAGGTTGTTATTGTAGGTGTGAATGACTGTGATAGCAGCTGTATTCAGTGTAGTTGTTGTTTGTGTTGTATGAAATGAAAAATGAGGAATAGAGAGGGTGAAAGGCAGTGCCAGCTCATTCTGGCCTATTCTTCCAAAAGATACCTTTAGGTTGCCAGGCTTAACGTCCTCATTCTACAGACAAATCACCATCAACAGAGTTGTATGCCCTCATCGCATTCGCAATTTGGAGATATTTGGGATGATTTAACCCTGGACATAAGTGCACAATCTGTTGATTATGAATTGTGCATCACCACCTCTCTTACTGCATTACCCAAGTCCCGATTTCTTACACCATCAGAGATCAAACCACCTAACCCTATGTCAGTGCTGAACACCGTCATAGAGCCACAGCCAACTGAGCTGGCAAGATCATAGTTACTTTTGCTCTGGCAGATTTATTAGTTGTGATTTACCATCCACCACATCAAATTCAAAATATTACCACCTGAGATTGTTTACTGTAGTATCTTCACAATCTGAATTACCATTTTCATTATAGTTTATAAGCCTGTGGTGGTAACATTTTACGAAGGGTTAATTATCTACGCTTAGTTAATTTATATGTCATAAAAATTTTCTATAGCTTTGGAGTAAGTTTGGCAGTGGGAATTGGGCAATAGCTGTACAGTTTGTCCAGATTTTCTCTTTTTTTGAGAATGGATTTGCTTTTTCAAAAAAGATTATTTTAGGCTATATTTGTAGACATTGGCAAGTTAAAAATATTTTTTGTGGTCATGCATTCAATTTGACAAGAAGTTCTATCATATATATGTATCACTGTTATTTTTGTTTTTAATGAATTTGTCTGGCTATTTTTTACCAGATGATGTTTCATAAATTCACACTGGAGATATGTGATGGTATGTTTTCTAAAATCCAACTAATTATACATGGCATTTCAAAATAAATATTTGCAGAATTTTTATTATTTGACTTACAATAATTATAAACGATACGCTAAATGAAACATCAAATCAAACTTTTTTGTTTTTACTTACAAGTGTTGAATGTGAGCACCATTTGTCACGTGGCACACATCCAGCCGGTTGGTGACCATACCTTGATCAGTATGTTGCAATTAATGCAACAACTGCTTCAATCCTCTTTCTTAAATTGGGTAGGGAAGCTTGTAGCAGAGGTACGTATGGATGATCCTTTGTGACCACCCAATGATAAAAATCGCATGGCATCAGATTGGGTGAATGTGGAGGTCATTTGTTAAAAGCTCTGTCATTCAGCCCATGGCAGCCAATCCAGCGGTTGGCTACAGTGTCGTTTAACCAATCGCATGCTGATATGTGCGAGTGAGACAGTGCACCATCTTACTGCCAAATGAAGTTCTCTGGGTCATCATCTTGCAGCTGAGGAAAGAGCCATTGTTGTAGCACTCCAAGGTAAGAATCAATAGTTACAGTTGGTTCGCCAAAAAAGAAAAGCCCATAAACTTTCAATTTTGGGGAGTCTCGTTGCAACTGTATGACTGTACGTATTTTATGAGCCTCAGATGGACACTTAATAGGCGTTCGCATTTCCACTTAGGTGAAATGACAAGTCATCATTAAAAATAACATGATGAAGCAAATCTTTGTTATGCAGCAGAATTTTGTTTGTGAAGTTGCCACGTAAATGGTGGTCTGTAAGCTTTAGAGCTTGCAACAACTGTGATTGATACGGGCATAGATGTAAATGTTTGCTAAAAACTCTTCACACAGTTGTCACTGGAATTGCTAATTCATGACTAGCCTTTCTGACGGGGGGTTTGCATGAAAGAGTTTCTCATTTATTAGACATGTTCTTTAGTAATGCTTGGTTGCTCTGTACACTTCTCTCTACAATGATAACCATTGTCTTCAAACTGATGATACCATCTACGGATGTTATCACTTTGAGGATTGCAATGGAACTTAATATGGTATGCTAGTTGAACTGTAATTACAGATTCACTCCTTGCAAACTGTAAAACACACAAAGCTTTCTGTTCAACAGTCACCATCTTTACTAATAATTCTTTCTGGCAGAAGATAGAAGAAACACAGCATGCACATGTGTACAACAAAACTGTTGGATTAGTTCTTTCATTTGATGTATCATTTGTAATTGTAAGTCAAATAATAAAAATTCTGCAAAGTCTCAAAACCCAAATTTTCATTTTGAAATGCCCTGTATACAGTACATTTTCATTTTGCTAGTCTCAAAAAATATTCATTGATATCATTGACTAGTCTCTTATAAGGATTGGTAGCAACTTTATTACTGACTGTCAGATGGGTAGATTTTATAGTTATTTTTTATTATTATTTGCCATTTGTATTATTTTCTAAAAAGATTTATTTTTACTTGTTTGTAATTATTATGGATTTTCATTATTAAATTGTCTGTGAGGAAAATGCTTTATGAAAGTGAAATAACAATAAAGTTTGTTAAGCATGCTGGTACCATATTTCTATAAATAAACACTTTTCCATGTCTTAATCTCTATTATCTGTTGAAAAATATTAGTGTTACCAGCAGTGAATACTATTTTGTAACATATTTTAGTGCATTAGGCTGCCGTTGTGTATATAAATTCAGAAACCATGCTTTGTGCTTCCTGTGTCTGGTGTTAATAATTTCTATTACTCACTTTTTAATGATATTTGAGAGCTATTCATATCATCTATTGCATTTTGAGTGTAAGGAACTTCTTGTTGCTGTTAAACTAAAACTTATTGTCATATTTAACAAATACTGTTTTTGTTCACTGCTTGTAAGAGAATTCGTACCAAGTTCTATGAGTCCTATGGATCATTTTAATGTGTAGGTTTTAACTATCATGAAAGTTAAGAATGTAATCAATTTTGAAGCCATCATATATGTTTTATTAGGACAGTGGCACATTTACTCATATTTCCATATTTACAATGTCTAAAGTATTATTATTTTTGTCTACTTATTACCAGGTGTGTATTTTTGAAACCGGAATTTTTTGATCTAAAATACACGTTCATTGCATAAAAATAGTACGACATACCTTATTCAAAATATTGTCCATTGCAAGATATACATTTTTCCCATCTCTCTGGTAATTTATGAATGCCACACCAAAAAAAAAAAAAAAAAAAATCTCTTTTGATGCTAATCAGTCATCAAGCCATTTTCGCACATTTTCGTAAGAAGTGAAGCACTGCTCAGCGAGTGCGTTTCCCATCGATGCAAAGAGATAGTAATCCAATGGAGCTAGGTCAGGTGAGTAAGCCGCATGTGTCAGTATCTCCCAACTAAGCGACTCAATCATTCCCTTGACTGGTTTTGATTTGTGTGATGGTGCATTGTCGTGAAGCAAAATCACTTTGTGTTGTCTTTTCTGGTATTCTGGTCGTTTTTCCCGCAATGCTTGGTTCAAATTGATCATTTGCTGTTGATAACGTTCACTACTAACAGTTTCACCAGGTTTTAGAAGCTCGTAATAGATCACACAATTTTGTTCCCACCAAACAGAGCATTGTCTTCTTTCCATAGCGATTTGGCCTTGAAACTGACATTGACGGTTCACCTGGAGATACCTATGATTTTTTATGCTTAGGGTTCTCGAAATATATCCACTTTTCATCACCAGTCACAATTCTATGGAGAAATGATTTTCTTTTATATCTGGCGAGCAGCATTTCACAAGTGGTTTTTTGGTTTTTTTGCTGTCTGTCAGTCAGTTCATGTGGAAGCCATTTTCCCATCTTCTGGATTTTTTCCATCGCTTTTAAACGTATGGAAACAGCTTCCCGTGTCACATTCAATTGATCTGCAAGTTGTTGTTACATTTGAGCATCATCCTCATCCAACAATGCTTGCAACTCACTGTCTTCAAACTTCTTCGGAGGTCTTCCACGGTCTTCATTGCTGATGTCAAAATCTCCACTTTTGAATTTTTTAAACCACCCAAAACATTGTGTTTTACCGAGAGCACGCTCACCTTAAGCTTCAACAAGCATTCGATGTTATTCTGCAGCAGTTTTCTTTAAATGAAAACAGAAAATCAACAATGTCCGAAAATCGTAGTTTGTGGGCTCAAAAGTCGACATCTTCAACAGTGTTAAAAACTGCACTGTCGTTTTAAACATGTATTGTCGGGAGTTGAAAATCACAGTCGGCTGTCAACAAAAGAAACTGGCAACAATGACGCGATCTGGCGGAAACTGCTTTGATAGCTACAGCCATCTATATCGGCAAATTCCGGTTTCATATTTACACACCTGGTATGTTATGATGTATTTGATAAGTAAATAACCAAATATATTGTTTTAAATATGTTGTGTTTATAGCTACATCCTTAAATGGGTTTGATTAAATTTTTGAAGGAAAATGTGGTTCCACCATCTGCAACGGCAGTAATAAATCATCGTGTACATCCAGCACAAAGAGTAGCAGATGTAGTTTCCTATGATCGTGAGATAATTGCTGATCCTCGAGTGCATATACGAATTAAAACATCAAGAGAAGCTCATCCTGTATCTCCATTTGACCGTGGTTGCATTCCATTTCAGATGATAGCCACAAGTGTAAGACAAGTGTTTCCTGATGCTGTTGTTGCCCCAGGTATGAACTTTTTTGTAAATCTTATCAACATGTCCATACATTTAATTTAGTCCAGTAGTTTACATTAAAGATGAAGCTCATAACTGATGGATTTCCTTAACACAATTTGTTTTGTTAGTATTTATCCATCATCTGGTTTATATTTATTGGAGCTTCTGTTGAGTCTGTATTTGTTAAGAAATAATTGCAAATCATCACATGGCGGTTGTTATACAAGGGTTCTTAAAAAGTAAGTTACAGATTATTATGGCAGTCAAAATAACTTTTGAATGCTGCACTACACTTTGAAATGACACAGATACACGACTCTGTTTTTCAGTACAGTCTTGAAGTCACTGTAAACAATAGTCAGAACATTCTACCAATTGTTCAATTCCTCAATGATAGAAATCCACTTCTTGGTCACAGAGCTGTTAGAGATGCTGTGTGAATGTCATCAACATAGGAAAAGCTCTTTTTCCCAAATTTTCTTTCAGGTGGCTGAAAAGATGGAAATTGCATGGTGCAAGAGGTGTGGAAAATTAAGCAGAGGCATTGTTCTTTGCTCGACAATGCAAAACCTCACTCGGCCCACACAATGCAAGCTTTGCTTCAGTGTTCTCAATGGAAGGTTTGGAAGCATTTGCCATATACTCCAGATCTTGCATGATGTATCCATCTCATTAGCAAGCTAAAAGATCATCTAGGAGAAAGAGTTTTTCCAACAATGAGGACATTCAGACAGTGGTTCTCGAATGGCTCCTTGACCGAGGAGTGGATTTCTATTGTTGAGGAATTGAACAGTTGGTAGAACATTTTGACCATTATATGAGAACGAAGTTTTTCTCGGCGTTTAGAATTGATATAGTCTTCTCGGGAAGACTATATCATTTTGCCCATTGTTTTCAGAGACTTGGTGACTACGACGGCAAGCCAAAAATTATCCAGATTTATGTAATAAAACACTTTTTCAGTAGTCCTACTGCTTTCCATGAATGCGTGTTTACAGTTGATACTACTGTGGCGATGCGTACCTTACATGACCTTGATCGCAACAATATTGAGCTGGCAGTGAGAGCTTAAACATGTCCGCTCCACTAGCAATTTGCACGAAGGAGGAACAAAGGGCAGTGATATGATTTCTTTGGAGAAGGAATAAAAGTGGCTTTAATTCATCGTAGACTTTTAGCACAGTACATTGTCGTGGACAAGTGTTTCTGAGTGGATCAAGAAGATTAAAAGTGGCCGAACAACTGTGATGCAAGAGGAGGGAGTAGTACAGCCATCAACGTTCGCCATGGATGACAAAATTGAGCAAGCTCTATTGATGGTTTTCACAAATTGGCGAGTTACCATCGACGACATAGCATCTACTTTGAACATCAGTCATGGTTTTGCTTGTAACATCATCTATGATGAGCTCAGTTTCTGTAAAGTTTGTTTGCGATGGCTGCCAAGACAACTCGCAGAAGAACACAAACTCAAACATCTTGAGGTCGGCCAATGCTTAATTAACCATTAAAACAAAGAAGGTGACTCATTTTTGGAAAGAATAGTAACCTGTGATGAAATGTGGGCTCATCACTATGAGCCAGAATCAAAATGCCAGAGTATAAAATATCCCTGACTCACCAGTGAAGAAAAAATTCAAGACTGCACCATCAGTGAAAAGATAATGCTAACTGTGTTTTGGGTCCCAAAAGGACCTTTACTGGAAGATTACGTGGGGAAGGGGAAAACTATCATCAAAGAATATTACTGTGCATTGTTTGTAACTTAAACCAACGATTTGCAGGTCTTTTATCAAAGAAAGTGTTGCTGTTGCACAATAATGCCCGCCCTCACATAGGTCAACTCACCCTTGAAACCATCAACAGATTGGGTTTTGAGTTGCTGGAACATTCATGTTACAGTATAGATCTCGCTCTGTTGGACTTGTTTGGGCTGCTGTAAGATGCTTTGCGAAGTCATCAATTTTCCTCAGACCAAGGGGTGCAGGAAGTGGTGCATCGGTGGCTTTGCAAGCAACTGAAAACTTTCTTTTTGGCAGGAATACACAAACTTGTTGGCCACTGGTTCAAGTGCGTTATAAAGGAGGGAGGCTGTATTGAAAAATAATGAATAAGTCAAACTGTATTTTCATGTATATAAATTGTTTTACAAAAAGTCCGGATAATTTTAGACTGTCCCTTATATGTTGAAAAATAGTGTCATGTATCTGTGTCACTTTTAAGTTTAGTGCAGCATTCAAAAAAAGTTACTTGGCCTATATTAATAATGGGTAAATTAGTTCCTAAAATCCCCTCATGGTTTTAGAATCCAAGTACAAGTGTCGCTACAATCAATGAGCCTTTAAATATTTCTCAACTGAAATAGCTCTTCTAAAACTATATTTAACACACTAATGAGATGCCAGATAATAAGGCCACATTATGTAGAAAAAATAGTTTACCAAAGGAACCCAAAATTACGTGGCCACAAGAAAAATGAAAACATATTAAGCACTGATTGTTCTTTAGTTTAAGAAACTGGATAATCAATATTTTATCCTCTATATTTCCCTTTAGATATTCTTCACAATACACGCAGTGTGACCAAAAAGTAACGAGAATTTTGATATTGTACATACTGTTTTTTTTACCTAGTAGATTTTTTGTGTGTGTGTGTTAATTGTTGGGTAACTATGATGCTTAATTTGTGTTTGACATGTGAAGAACAAGATGTAATTATTATCAGCTGGGTGCACAGACTTCCGTGGTCATTGTCGGTGTTATCTTGGTTATCTTGGTTGTCTGGGTTGAACCGCGTCAATTTATGAAAACTTAACGTTTTGGCCATCATTTTGTGGCCTTCATCAGAGGACTGTCAAGGCTGGGATCACGGTCACCTATATATACCTCACGGAAATTTCCAGCGCTTCTCTGATACGCCTGGGCCACCATCTGCTTTCATGAACAAGTACTCTAGTGACACTAAATAAAATTGCGTGCCCACTGTCGGCCGAATGTTGTGCTACAGCTGATTTGCTGACGTCGTTATTTTTAAGATGTCTTATGTGTTCACACAGCCTTTGACTGTCCGACCAGTCTCGCCGATATACACTTGGCCACAGCTACAGCGTATTTGGCACACACCCACTGCCTGCGGTTTCTCCCTTTTGTGTTTAACCTTTATGAGCACATCAGAGATCTCCCTAGGCACTCTGTATATTGGACGGATCTTTTTCTTCTTTAGAAGACTGCCAATTTTATCTGTCACCCTTTGAACGTATGGTAATACTGCGATGTTTGTCTTCTGGCTTCAACTTCCGTTGCTGGATCACAAGGTAGTGCTTGAGGTATATGGTGCATAGGTTTATGGCTATGACCTAGAAACGAAGACTCAGTTGTCTTTGTGGAAGTTTTCTGAAACGCCAAAGTTGTAAAAAGCACATCAACTCCTGTCAAATGTAAAGGTTCTTTTATCCATTTTCTTTTACTACAAAGCAATAGTTCATTAGGAGTTTTTACTGACTTGTACAGTCAACATGTAACACTACCAACAAGTTTTGCGGAATTTGCGTGAAGCAATTCAGCAAAAACGAAAGAAAGAAAATACCTAAACGTTAAAGAGAGAGCTTTTGGATTTTTCATCATGACAGTGCACTGCTGTATACCACTTTGCTTATCCAATAGTTATTGGTGGAACACAACTCCACTGTGATGCTGCAAGCACTCTGTTCTCCAGACATGGAACCTTTAAATTTTTCCTATTTCCCATACTCAAAAGGACGCTCGAAGAACTTTTTTCAACAGTAGATTGGATAAAGGAAAAATCACAGACTGAACTCAAGACCACATCCAAAGAGTTGTTCCAAAGGTGTTTCTCAAACTGGAAACTATATTAGCATAAGTGCATAATATCGAAGGGGAACTAGTTTGAAGTCTATGGGATAAACATTGAAGATTAAAAAAATAGTTTCTAAAAAAAAAAAAAAAAATCTGTTACTTTTTAATCACACCTCATAATTCACCATCTGCTACATAATATATTTATTTGTTGCAAGATGATAGCATTATTATTATTTAAGAACATCTGAGTACCAAGATTACAAATGCTAAAAAATTGATTTCTCTTGTATTAACCATAAACCTGCTGAATAACATACATCTGTCAACATTATCTCTTGTGTTCTCTGACCTCACTTAGTCTCACATTGTAAACAGGTTGTTAACTTATATTCCAATTCACTCTTAGAACTGCAGCTTTCTAATCCTAAGAATGATACCATCTTCTTTGCTTACAACGGTCTTACTTTCTGATTCTTGCCACTCACCTGTTGTCTCTTTTGGGATCACCATTTTGCCATTAGTAGTGATCGGAGGAGCTAACAATCAGAGTAAGTCGTATTTACAGTTGAATTATTGTGTTTCCAAGTACCCCCATAACAAGTCCCTATTAGATTATTTCAGGATTTATTGACAACTTTCAAGAAATTCTTGATTCAGTAGTTAAGGTGAAAGCACTATGGAGGCACTGTATGCCAGATTGAGAGGTACAACTGGTGCATATTCAAATAGGCCAGAGATACTATGTTCATAGATTTCTTCCTCAAAAGTACATATTTCTAAAATAGAATATTACAACGCACATTATTAAAAAGATGAAACAGTAATATCCATTTCCAGTTTTTAGCATGATAATTATGTTTGGTTTAAACAGTATCCAGCAAATGTATGTATTAATCCATTTTGTAGAATGATACAACAGTGCAGCCATAATGTTGTGAGATATCATGTTTTCGAGAAGAGAGTATCATTTCCTGAATTAGCAAATAAACATAGTAATGAACTGCAATCATCAAATAGTAGTTGGATTAAAGGTCTTGGGAGATTATCAGAATTATCAGATTTAACCATTCTGTATACTAAACAAATATATTCCGTCCTGTTTGCAGTTATTCACATGGCCTCGGAGATATTAATATCTGTTTAATTTCCGTTTTTTTAATGCATGGTACCAATATCAGCATACTACAGAAAATATACAAGACAAACATCCCAGGATGATACGCGTAGGTTATCAAATTAGTATTTTACATTTTTTCTTAACTAACACCATCATCCTTACAGTATTTAACTTTTTTGAAAAGGCTATTTGTTCTTCCTGGAATATCTTCTGACAGTTGGCCAGTAATTCCTGGTTGCTACAACTTTACAGTCAGTATAATTTTGATTTACATCTACAACACTGCCACAAATTTGAGAGTTACCCAAAGAGTTTTGAGATTTATAGAATGTGCAAAAGTCTAATGCTGTCAGCTTTTAACTCAATAGTCTTCTGCTCTCTGCCTTATTCTCTAAGCACGCCAGCATTTGACAGTGAGGATAAAGTGACTATCTGAGATATGCTCCTTTTTGATGCTGCTTTTAGTATTTCTGCCCAGAACCTCACTCAATAAAATTTGATGCAAATGGCCAGATTGGCGTGTGCAGCCAGAGTAAACCCAGTCACATGAATTCCAATTCAAAACTAACATCTCAAAAATTATATTATTTTTGTGATAGTGAATGAAATAAATATTCTAATTCAATCAACCCACAACCTATAATTTATACATGTCCTTCTTGCATTTAAAAAAATTCTAGGTAGCACTCAAACAAAAGGAGTTGATTTCTAATGTGTGGGTACCATGTACTAACAAACTTTTTTTTTTTTTTCACGGTTAACTTGAACTAAAATTATTTTAAGACTTTTTTTATTTATGTAAATTATCATTATTTTCAGGAGTTTTCATCGCTAATACTGATACCAGATGGTATCTAGACCTTACTACAAACTTATATAGATTCTTGCCAACTATTGTAACACCAGCGGATATTAATCGTTATCATGGAAATAATGAACGAATTTCTGTGGAACATTATAACCGTGCTGTTAATTTTTATTATCGAGTTATAAAAAATGCAGATCTGCTTATAGATCAGGTTCCAGCATCGACTGTTAATAATGGAGATAAAGAGCTTTAAGCATTACTCTCTCTCTCTCTCTCTCTCTCACACACACACACACACACACACACACAACAAATAACAAGATCTGTTCTCAGATAATGCAAATTTGTAGTAACAAATGCTTTTGTTCACAATTTTCTGTAACTATCATTTTCTTCTTTGAATTGCAGGATGTTGCTTGTTTTAATGATAGATCTACTATTAAAAACAATGATGTCATTAAAACAAAAATGAGGCATATTCAGAAAGTAAATTCCAATTTTCTGCATTTGTTTCTTCAAGAATGTCTTCAAAATTTTTTACTTTAATTGAATCCTACCAACTTTAAATTACATACCTAATGTTTTTTTACACTATAATAATAATAATAATAATAATAATAATAATAATAATAGTAGTAGTTTCATGTGGTCTTAAGGACCTAGTGACAGACACTATTGTTGCGACCTAACGTAACCTGGTAATGCTACAGGCATTATGTTAACTGTTGACTATATGGTCACCAGTTTTTGTGTACCCTCACATGCTAGAATCTCTAAGCCCTCAAAGTAAATGGCTTATGATGCAAATTTTAAATCCAATGGTGATGTTTCTGATCCACATTTCACCCATAAAGCACATGTGCTGTTGTAGCAGACAAAATGATAACATGCTGATTTCACATTTATGAATCCAAGAAATGGATAGCTTTTAAATGGATGAAGGGACATAGGACATTTGCGCACAATCATAACTGTTCTGCTTCAACACTACTATTTGTGCACTGAATCTACTTCCTGGATATGCTTCTTAAGGAGTTATTTGTGTTTTTATGACTCCTATACTGCTGGTAGTAGATATTAGTTTCGCAGACTAAATATGTGTATTTTATGTCCAAAAAAATTGTTATTTTTTTATCATTTAGAATAAATATACTTTTCTTTATAAAAATACATATTAGTCACAGACTGATTTTTCATCATAATGTTTTGTGTATTTAAAATGAATGCATATGTAGTATTAGAGCTCATTAAAATGCATGTAGTCCTAAATTCAAAGAGAATGAAGATAGGTAGTGAAATAATAATTTATTAAACAATATTTTGTTTGAACTAGGCAAAAAAAAAGTTAAATTTTAAAAATATGTTCACTTAATGATCAGTCTATAATTTATTAACATTTGCTAAATGAAGAATGGATATTACAAATTTTAAAATAAGTATGTTAAAAGAGCTGTTTATACACAAAAATGTAGCTTATAAGGAAAGATTGGGAAAATAACCTGTCACCACAGATGATTCGTCTTTGCTGTGACTGATAACTTGTAGTCTTCGATGCCTTAACATATAGGTTCCTAAACTGGAAGGCATGCCCCCTCCTTAGACGTGTGAAGATATTCAGGGAAAAAAGAGAGGGGTTCAAAGTAGCTTCATACCCTAGCTGTACACCGTCTCCTTCACCATTCACCACTTCTTAGAGTTGAAAACTTTTATTCTAACATCACATACTTAGCGATTATCCTCTGAGATTACATTTTTAGTACTGAAAAGTAGGCGTTTACATTTTTAATGATAAAATTGTGCCAGGAAAGGGGGGAGGGGCCTTTTGAACTTTTCTTTTGATAGTAAGGGGGTGTGATAAGAAAAACTTTGCAATCTCCTATCTTAACAGTTTATTTCTGAATATTTATCACCACACGCAAAATCCAAGACCTTTTGTATGCTGGAATATAATACTCAAAACAGAGAATAGCCTAAATGTGAAAATATTCTGTCCTAATAGTTTCCTAACTTTAATTTTAAAGTAAGGAAGGATAAGGAAACTAAGCCCATAACTCACAACAGATTTAGACAAATGGGCCGTGACGAACAAATAAACACGTATGCTCACTACAGTATTTCGATGTAAATCTTAATAATGTTAGGAGGTGAGACATATGGCAAGGGGATCAGATGTATAATCACTGAGACCCACCAAATGATTCCTCTGGTGTTATTTGGCGAGTCTTGGTGTGTATGCATTTGCTCCCCTTGCCATATGTCTCACCTCTAAACAATGTAAAGTGTGTTCATGTTTATTTTTCCTCTGTTTCCAGCCTTCCTACCTTCATCTGTGGTGAGTAGGGTGGTCACAAGAAATCAAATTTTGAATTTTTTGGGAGACTCCCCTAAAAGTTACCAAATGACCAAAAAATGAGATTGGCGAAGTTTCAGCTCAATTGGATAATGTTAACCCATGCCTCATTGAGCTTTCAAGCTTGAAAAAATGAGATTTTTACTGAAAAATTACAGCTTTCATTCATAAAGTGAAAACCATTTGTCCTAGAAACCTGATTTTCATTTCATTTCACAGAAAATGTTGTTGCCTTGAACTTTTACTCTCCTCAATTTTTTGCTAAAACTTAGATTTAATCACAATTAGCACTTTTCAAGACAAGTCCTTATCCACATCCTCAAAACTGAATTTTTATTTTAAAAAATGCATAAAAACATTGCAACATTCTGCTTTCCAGATTTAGATTGTTGTATTTTTAATTTTCTACATCAATGATATTTTATTTAAAAGTGTTTTTGAAAGTAAATGTACAAAATCCAATTTGAAAATTAAGGAATTAGGAGGAAAAAAGACCAAAGAAATTATAGAAATGAGAACAAATAATATTCAATTGCTTTTTTATTATTAAAGTTTTATTATAATAAAGAAAACATTATAAAGAAAATAAATTATTATTATTTACAATTATCACATAATAGCAGTAATGCCTTAGATAAGGTGGCTTTTGAAAAATCGTGAAAAAAAATTTCTACATTCAGATACAATTTGCCACTGTCCTTCGTCTTTTGTTAAACTCAAATTGAATAGATTAATTTTATTATTCTTCCTGCTCTGTCATTGTCAACCTTAAAACCAGTCACTATTTCTTTTTGCTTTGAAATCATTTCCATTTTCATACCATACATCAGGATCTGTATTTAAAAAAATTATGTTATTTCAGATCTCTTAAAAAAAAATTAGTTTGAGGAGGAAAAAAAAAAAAAAAAAAAAAAAAAAAAAAAAAAAAAACACACGATTGACTTCTTTGTCCAATAAATGATCCACTTCTTTGAGATTTATTGTTGCTCTTACATCCTTATCATCTTCTTTTTCTTCATCAAAGGACATTAATTTTACTTTTTTTTCCAAAGTATCTTAAAAAAAAATGAAAATGCAACTTGCTTCAAGTTAATATATCAAATGTGTTTAATCGTTTTAGAGACTGCCTTGTGTGCAACCACTTGATCAGTTTTTCTGTGGTCAATAAATGATTTTAATAATTGTAGGTCTTGGTTGGGAGCCAGTGTTTCTTTCAGGCTTGAACCATGCTTTTACGTAAATATTGATTGTCTGTAATACCTTTTTTTCTCTAAATCTGTTAATAAAAATTGATTCTTGATAAGATCTATTTTGAGAGAATAAATGGTTTTTGGCATCTATCTAGGGTGATGAATTGCACCAGGTGTAAAAAGAATAAATTTTTTATAATCATTCCTGGGCTGTTGGTTTTAATTGTTTGATAAAGAAAACTTGAAATTTGGTTTGAATTAAGTATTCTATATCTAATATTTTTATCTTCAATATCAGTTTTGTTCTTTGTCTTTTCAAGCTTAAACCACCCAGTCTGAAATATTTAAAAATATTTGGCTGAGGTTCAGTGCTTGTGCCCATTTTGCAATCAAAAACTGCTTTTAGAATATTTCTAAAATATGGTGGCAACATGGTGAATACAAAAAGATTTTGTTCTAATAATTGCTATAGCGAAACACAAGTTTCCCCGAGGTGACCAGTGTTTACTGCAGTGGTATCAAAACACATTGCCTGCATTTTCCTAACTGCCTCCCACTCTTCAATCACTGAAAATACAGCTGAGTAATTTCCATACTATTCTTCATCCCCACACCTGACCAAAACAAAATGAAAGTTTCAGAAGTCCATTTTGAATGTAGCTAAACTACAATACAAATTGATGAGACACATCTTTTTGAGGGATAGAACTAGAATCCTATTAATTAACTATAATTAGTGAAAATATTTATAAAGTTACAAACAAATTGTTCATTTTTATGCCTTTTATTGAAAATAATACAAAGACAAAAAATGATTTAAAGTAATTAAATTGTTTCTGTTATCATTTTTTACTTTGTAGGTCAATGTTGAGGATTTGAATCATGACCTGACTTGAAAAATAACATTTAATCTAATTTTTAGCAAAAACTGATGAGAATAAAAGCTAAAGACAACAACATTTTATATGACATGAGATAGAAGCCAGGTTTATAGGACAAATGGTTTTTGATTAATAAAGGAAAAAAATTGTGATTTTTCAGCAAAAATCTCATTTTTTCAAGATTTCATTCTCAATGAGGTGCAGGTTAACATTATCCAGTTGACCTGAAACTTTTCCAGTCTCATTTTATAGGCTATTGGCAACTTTAAGGGGGGCATCCGCAAAGAAAAACTGAAATTTTGTTCTCCCCATATACCTAGTGGTGAGTGATGTGTTAACTTTGCCTGTACTTCCTTATTTTCATAACCTTGCACCATTTTCACCGTCTCTGTCATAATTGCTTCATTTATTTTAGTTAGTAAAACCCAAATTGCATTTGACGTTATATCTGGACTACTTGACAACTTCAATTGTAAATGTGTATGACAATAATCAGTTATGTTTCTAGGGGACATGAATTGGGCCTTAGCCTCCTCTCATAATCCCTCAAATCCTTAGAACCTTCTCAATACATTTTTTAAAATGTTTTGATGATAACTTAAGCCACTTTGGAAAAACAGTAGGTTATGATACATTGATGAGCCATTAGCTCTCAATAATAAGACACATATAAATCTATGATTGGACCATCATATCCTTCAGGATAATATGTTCTCAGGGAAGTATAAACTCAGTTATTGGGCATGGCTATCATATCTAATTTTCTGTGTCATATGGCGAGTGTCGATGTGTACGCAACCAATCACCTTGCCGTATCCCCTCCTCTAGTCATTAAGGTTTATACAAAAAAAAATTAAAGTGTGATTTGTGACTATTGTGGCCCTCCTGCCTTTATCTGTGATGAGTGATGGGTTTACTTTCCCTATCCTTCCTTATTTTCATTTGCCTAACAGCAGCAATTTTACTGTCTCACTTATCATTTTTTTTTATTTTTTAAATTTTTTACTTTACGGGTTTCCAGTTACTGACTTGGGGGGAATAGGAGGAGAAAAGAAACTAATTTATTATTTGTAGCCAATAGAAACTTCTGAAATTAAAAATTTGAGTGTTTTGGAGTTATTTTTTATACAAGTCCAGTGTTTATTAATTTTCTGTTTACAAAACTGTTATTCATAATTTCCTTTTTAGTCTAGTTGCTGATATTACAATTTTCACTGTCACACAAATTTATCACTCCACTCTCTGTAGCATATCGTCACCCTGCCTCTCTATTTCTGACCGCTGTACCTCTATCACCAAACATTCATTGGGAGCAAGAGCTATGGCATTAAATAACGATGAGACAATGATGTAAATTTCTAATCACATTTATACATTTACTCGATATGTATCCAGCAATCGTATTTGAGAATCTATCGATTTTGGTATCAAAAGGTATTCAAGTAGGAAAAAATAATTTTTCAAAATGATTCTAATAACTTTCCTTCTAAAAGTTATACAATAAGAAAAATCTTTAGTTTTATTGAAACCATTATTTAGCTCACAATAATTTACAAAATTTCTATGCAAATTTTTGGCTATACTTGTGTTAAATTTGAGCTATATTTTGATACACATTTTAGAGTGACTAATCCATTTATTGTCTTTTATTACAATGAAATTTTATACCACTTTTTTCATTAGTTGTTTGATTGTCCAGTAATGATTGGCTTACTGCTACTGGATTACAAATTCTTCAGTAATGATGCAAACAGCTTTCATGGAAAACAATTTAGAGTTTCTGACAGACTGAATTTGGTTTCGATTTTCATATTCCATACTGACAGGTAAATTTTTAAAGGCGATTATGCTCTTTGAGAGCCTGCTGTCAAATTAGTAATGAGGAGGAAACTCCTCACAGGTGCCGGGGAGGGGGGTTGTGGTGTTTGGAGCATGGCACTGAACCTGTGTACACCTTCCTAAGTGGAACTCTGTGAGTCTCAGAGTATAGTCCTATATGCAGGAAAGTAAAAAAGTTTCCACTGGTGTTTATTGTTTGGTTCGTGAAATGTATAGTAGTGATCTGAAAAAATGGATTTGTCACCTAGATAGCAACAGGATACAGCATAAATGCTACACAAAGATAGATTTTGCATTATCAATTTTTGTAATTTTTCTGGTCCATTTTTTTTTTTACTTTATGAGTGAGTAATTTGACCTCATGATGATACACAGTTATAAATCTGTCATTATCTATCTTGTTTCTATAATTTGCCTGTAAAATTCAGTGTTTGGTTAAATTTTTTAAAGATACTTTTCAGTAATGATCCTAATGAAGTAATTTATTAAATTTTTTGCTATTTTTGTTATGATACCTTGACTTACAGCCGTCCTTTTGGTACAAACTGATCTATTGGCCCAGGAATCTGCCATTCATTTTATGTTTAGTAGTTTTTAAATCTCAATCTGCTGTTAAATACAGACATTTCAATAGCTCCTTCTCAGTTGTATTAATATAAGAAGTTTAAAGATTTAATTTTCCATCACACCCCTGGGATTGTGCGTAGTTAAAAACAGTGGTGTCATAGCCTTCAGTATATTTTGTAGGTTGACTTTTTTTTTCCCCTGTATCATTTCTGGAGAAAACTTCACAACTTTACTGCTTTTGCCTTCAATGTGTGTATATCATCATAGGACTAAACTTTATGGATACATAAGTTGTTTTATGTAAGTATATAAATTAACAGATTTTTGTCAAAATTTTGAATTATTTTGGCCTGCTGAATGTAAGAGACAAATTTATAATTATTGTAGATCTCTGAGCTTTTTGTTTGTGAATGCTTATATAACAGTCCTGTTTTCTGCTCACTGGTAAATTAGTTAATAGAAACTAGTCAGAAATTTTATTAGTACATGATTAGTTAAAAATACTGTGTTAATAGTTTTATCTATAAATGTTATTGTTGAGATGTTAATAAAAATTGCTTAAATCTCTGTGATACAATATGGGCTATCTGTGTAGAGTTCCATGAATTTTACTTCATATGGTATGATGATAAATGATTATATTATTTTTATGAAAGATGTTTGACCATGTGTGGTTGTGTATGCAGAGCTAAATGTAAATAACGAGAAGTTTAGATATTTTTTACTACTCTCATCACCAAAATCAAAAGCTAATGCACCCTACATTCAATAATGTATGTAATAGACACAAAAAAATTGACATGTTAATATGACAGTTATGTACAATGTATTTTCTCATTAAATTTCATTTATGACATTCCTTTCTCACAATTTAGCTGTAATATTTCTCATTGACAGATGTATATGTTAGCAGATATCAAATTGTGTAAATTATCCACTTTGGAGTTTAATTTTACAATTTTAGAGGATTTTACTGGATAAACAGATGTCATATCAATGTGTGAATAAAATTACTTATCTGCTTTTTCGTCTGCAATCATATTTTCAGTTCTGTAGAAAGAGTGATATGTTGGTTTATTTATTTGAAATCCTTTTATATAGGTTCTTATGTTTGCATTAATTTTAAAGAGCTGTTGATAATTTATACTATTTAATTATTTTTGATACTTGTGGCCACATGCATATGTCTGGCAGGAGTCAGTTTTGTAACAGTAATCCAAACAGAAGTTATTGTTCTTTGTTGTTAATATGCTTTCAACTTATTATATCGATTTATGGACACCTTAAATGGAATAAAACTCATTCATTATGTATGGGTATCATATTTTAAACTGTAGCCCTATTCTTTTTGAACTTACTACATTATGTGTAAATTTTTCTTTTTTCTTTTGATTGCTAAGCCTGATGATAATTGACAGATTTACATCAAATTTGATGATAGTATATGTCAAAGAAAGGTTTGTTAAAGTTTGTTAATGCAGTAGCTCCGTTAGAAGAAGTGGGGTTCATAGCTAAAAAAATTATTTATAATGCCGTTGGAACAATAGAAGATATTCTTCACACCTAAAGAACACTGCATATCTAGGCACCAAAATATCCTGTTTTCATGGCACAATCTGGTGGTACACCCGTGAAGATTTAATTGCAACTATACACTGAAAAAGTCTCTGTTGTTATAGCAGTTTACACCATTATCACTACAAATGTCTGAATGGTTTCACAGATCATCACCAGACTGTTAAACCAACTCTGCTTCAGATAATAGCCACAGAGCATTTGGACACTGGATGCAGTTTGCAGTGTGGTACGTATACAATAATCGCTCTCCACTTGTGTCATATATTTCAGCACTTGTCATTTGGGAACATCTGTGCAAAATCTTACATATAGGAACTTGAAATGTCTGAGTTAGTTATTTATTATTCTGAATTTTTTTACGATTAAAATTATTCTGTTATGTTGAGTAGAATTTTGAGCCTATCTTTAACGTTGTCTAACGGTTGTTCAGTTAATCTGTATTTAGAATTGCACATTACAGTTACAAGGAAGGTAACTAAAAAAATTAGATATTAATGATTCAACACCTTTATATTTAAAAAAAATCATTAATAAACCAATTTACAATGAGCTCTTATGTAAATAACTAATGCTTTGTATGGAAAGGAAAGGTAATACGTACTCACCACATCTGAAGGGAGAAGGGCAGCAGAAATAAAAAAACATTCCAAAAACACAATATTTTGGACTATGCCCTTCTTCAAGAAATAGAACCATGTGACTGAGATCACATGGGAATTCATATGGGGGTGTTGTCTGCCAGTGCTCGTCGGACCTTAGTCACGCGGTTCCATTTTCTTTAAGGAAAGCATATCCCAAAATATTGTGTTTGTGGGGTGTTTTGCTACCCTCCTCCCTTCAACTTAGGTGAGTGGTGGGCATATTGTATCTTTCCTTTCCATATAAATATCACCTTATGACATTTCTTCCAACAAAACACATTAGATAAAATAAAGATTATTCTATCAAATGAAATAATTTAAACCACATGATTCAAAGTGACTTAAATATTACATTAACTTTGGAACTCTCCAACTGAGTAATGGGAATAACATTTAACTGAAAATTATAGACTGAACAGCTGAAAACGACATTCAGTGGGAAATTATAAAAATTTGGAATTGACAAGAACATTTAATTGTAAATTATGAAAGTGATAAGCATTTTGCAGATATCACACCAACTGAGAAAAAATATGGGACAGCGATGCATATTTACCGATAATTATTTCTCGGTGTTGTTAGTGGCATTTAGTAGCTATTAACAGTTGCTGATGCTGTTGGGCTGGCTGATATGCCATTCACTTAGTTTCTCACAGGTGGTAGTGCAGTAGTCTGCAGTGGAGTGGTCTCTCTATCAGATCAGCAGTGTGACCTCTCCAGGTAATTTCCAAATTGCCAGGACAAGTCTGACCTATCTCCAGAATGAGAGAGTCCAAACCAAAACTAACAAATCTCCATGGGTCCCACCATTTGTCAAAGTCCCTATATAACCTATCAATCATTAATTTAATGGATCAGAAAATATCCTCTACTCAGTAGGAATCATAGATTATAAAATATCCTCTGTTCAGAAGGTATGAATTTCCAATAAACTCTGATCTATTTTTCATAACAATATTTGTATATAATGGATATGACTAATCTGCTCGCTTGTCCTCTATAATTACAACTAGCCAATGCATCTGGTTTTTTACTCAGAGCTGTGATTTACAGAAACCTAAATACGTAATAACTCCTACTACAGACAAAGACTCATTGATCCCGTGTGAACACAAACACCCCTTCGTGCCGGCTTACTCCAACATCTGATGCCAGAATCCTGTAGTGACCGGAGACTGCCACCCCTTTGGGGATGACCCTCGAAGTCACTCTGTCCAGCCGAGCGGTGAGACAAGGACAGATTGCCATAGCGATTCGTGAATAAGCGTCTACATAGAAATCGACAAATTGTTTGGATATGAGTCTTGTGATAGGATTATTACTTCAAAAATCAGGGCTAATCATTTCTGAATATTTAATTGTTTATTTACATCAGGTTTCTGAAAGTATGATACAGTACATATATTTACACATAAATGGAAATAGCTGTGAATAACATTTACAATTACTATAACTGTATGAAACTGATAAAACTGGTGCAATAGTGCCTTCCTAACCACCACCAACGTTATGGGAACGAGGAGAGAGAGCGAGCTTACAACATGGGTACCTCTAACCCAAACACGACAGGACTATTGCAGTACCTTGAACTTCTGCCTAACTGAACCTATCTGTCTCATATCCAACACCTTCTCAGTAGAGCTTACCTTCTGGTTTGCTGTAGAACATCTCTCGGGCTGCAATGGCTCCGCTCCGAGACCGGAGCCTGGTGGCTTCTCCGTCAACTCCCAGCTGCACCATGCGACAATCGGCTCGTCCGACAGACAGACAGCTCTAGCTAACTGTGCTCAGGGTTTTATTATGACAACCCCCACTCCACTCCAGCTCTTTGGAGAGGGCAAACCCTGCCATCACCCAACTGCATTCGGTCATAATGCCAGCTTGCATTCTCCTTTACGGCACCTGACAATTGCCGAATCGCTGTCTCGTGTTCTATTTGCAGGTTGTGGCTCTCATAACGTTGCTTAATTTTACTAGCTCGTCTGTCCTGTATCCCAACCCCTAACAATGTATAAATTACACAAGTAAAACCTTTGGTTTTACTACAGATCAGGTTGGGTAAAGATTTTCTTCCTTATTTTATTGGAAATTAATTTTTCACTATTGATATATTACACATATCCCTTTTAAACCATTCTGTAAGACCGTACTAGGCACCATCACTGCAAGGGTATCTGGGAAATTAAAACAAGGCTTAAATAAAAGTCTTGAAACGCCAATATTCAGATTTAATAAATTTAAACATATTGTTTGAAGAAAATATTAAAAAGCAAGGAATGTGACCGGTTATGTAGAACCAACATATCTATACTACATTCGTCCATTGGCTTTTAGAATTCGTTTGAAAGATAGAGCAGTATCATTGTGTTTAGTTCAACTGAATGGAAGTGAAAGCCTTACCTAAATGGTAAATCAATTCCATACTCATTGACCAATTAGCTTACCTACTGTATGAAGTCTTGAAGATGTACCAATGACATGGAAAAATTTGGAAGATTCTTATATTTTTTGTGATCTTTGAATACAATCTATAGTTATTTCTACTACATTTTAGAGGACTTGGGTTGTTAATTCTGTCTGCTGCTGCACTGGAGAGCATTCTGTAAATTGCTGACAAGGTTGGAAATACATGTGGAGTTTACTACCCTCAGCCAGTGCGTAATAACAAACTACATGATAGAGGTTACTTTTTTGCTGCCTACAAATTTTGGGTTGGAGGGCATGCAAAGGCGAGCAGCTGTAGCATTTGTGGAAATCATGGCAGTCCCAGTCAGTAACTTATATGATAAGGGAACTGGATTGGGAGTCATTGGAAGACAGGAGGAAGATAGAGTACTGGGAGTGTACAAGGCATACATTAGTGATGGGGCTTGAAGGGCTGTTGGTTAAAGAATTATCAGTAATGCATGCAAAGGTAAATATGACAGTAGACACTAAATTTTCTTTTGTGGGTAAGGGAGTCAGGAATTAGAATAAATTATCAAGCGCAATGATGAATCTTTATATATAAAGATGAATGTATGTATGTTTGTTTGTTTGTTGGTTTGTTTGTTTGTTCTTCATACAAATCCACAGTTTTTATCCATTCTCGATGAAACTTTGCACACTTATCCTTTGAAACAAGGAGAAAAATACTGTCAACATTTGGTTGAAAAATTATCTGTATAAATAACACATTTGTCTTATAACTTCGAAATGCGGCGGTAGACTGACACGTTGGATGTGGACGACTCCGTACCGAGTTTCCCCGTAGTGGCCTGGCAGCTGAGTGGCTAAAGCGCTGGCTTACAAACGTCGTGATCTCCGGTTCAAATCTCCCTCGGGGATAAGATTTTTAAAATTGTTTTTCATCGTAAGAGTCAGGCCTGAGCCGTAGGTTATTCGGATTGAATGTTAAACCCTAGATATTAGAAAGAGAGGGTGCAATGCAAGGCAAATCGTAGGTAGTCTTGCAATGTTGTAGGTGTACACTTTTTTACGTTATAATGATCCCTCAGGTGTTGTTCACAGTCAGTGTGTGAGAGTGAACCACAGTAATATTATTATAAATACGGAAGTAAGTCTCTGTCTTTTTGTTACGTTTTGACGACTAAATGGCTATATCGTTGTGATGTAATTTTATAAGGAAATGTGTATGAAGGGCACAGGATATTTTTTTTCCAGTATAATTAACAGTTGAAGTCACGAAATTTTGAGATCTTATCGAATAGTGACAGAAATATGTTGGAAATTAATTCTCTTCAAGAGGCAGGTTCGACGGTAGAATGATATAGTGATAACTTTCCTGTCATATTATGTCGACTCGATATTGTTTGGGACTAATCCTTCTTTACCAACAACTTACTATATTTAATTCTGGCAAAAAAATTCTTAATCCACGCGTACGAAGTCGCGGGTACGAGGCTAGTAATTTACTAAATATGCTGAAGGAATTTAAAATTAGAATTCATAAATGACAAAAGTAGACGTGGGGAGGAGTTTAACTATCGAAGTATATAAGATGATGATAATTCAAAGATGTACCCATTCTTCATTGAAAGCTGTGAAAAATATTATCACAAACAGTACAATTGAAAGTTAACTACAGTAGTTATCAGTACTACAAAAATTTGTATTCTTCATTTTACTGAAAAAATTTGTAGCATCATTTTTAGTGTTCCAAAGGAAAAATGGATAAAAAGGAGATACCTTATAGTTTTTTCATAGCCATCTTGAATCATTTGTGATGAACATTCACAAGAATGCGTGTAATACTGATCACAAAACAGGTCCATGAAATGAATGTTTTCCCTCATATTCCAACGTGTGCTATGACTTTTTTTAAAATTTAATTACAACAAATGACATGCCTTGGTAACAAATCCCCATACAGCTAGTTTCCTATTTCATGATATTCCACCCCCCCCCCCCCCCCACCCCCCGATCTTAAATTCTTTCACTGCAATTTCACTGTCCACCTACTCTTGCCATACTCTTTTATACTACTTCAGTGTTTATGGTAAAATCTTAAGCATTTCCCTCTCGATAATTTATTCCAGTACCTAACTCTGATACCTAAATAGATAATTTTTCCCACTCCCTTACTTCTTAGGCACGTGTTAGCTTTTGGTTATGGTAATCTCTTCCCTTCTACATCTACATCTACATTCATACTCTGCAAATCACAAACATTGTGGGTGGCAGAGGGTGCTAAGCACCAATCCTAAACCCGCCCATTCCAATCCCGAATAGTGCGAGGAAAGAAGGAATACATATAAGTATCAGTATGGCATCTTATTTCTCTAATCTTATCCCTCCGGTCATTGCGTCCTAAATAGATTGGCAGAAGAAGTATTTCATTGCACTCGAAATTTAAATTTTTTCGCATATTCTCCAATAAATTCGAACGCAAGCTATGTCGTCTGTCTTCCAAACTATCTCAGCCCAATCTATGTATCAATTCTGTGATGCTTTCATCAGGGTTGTAACAACAAGTCACGAATCTAGCGGGTCTCCTCTGCACCCTCTCAACTGAGTCAATCAGAACCTTGCGATACGGATCCCAAACCCCACTACAGTAATCCAGATGTGGACGCACTAGTGTTTTTTACTCTATCTCCTTTGTTTGAGCATTACAATTCCTCAAAATACGACCTATGAATCATAATTTAGAATTAGCCTTGCCTACGACGGAAGTTATGTGCATGTCCCATTTCATGTTGCTTTGTACTATCACCCCCAGATACTTTACGGTATCAACCATGTCAACAGCTGAATTGTTTATTTTGTACTCGTGAACAAACTGATTCTTCTTGTTACTTATCCGCATTGTCTTGCACTTTTTGCAATTAAGTGCAAGCGGCCATTTATGGCACCAATGAAAAATAGCATCCAAATCACGCTGAATTTCTAAGCAATCGTCGGAGCACCTTATTTCCCTATAAATAACCGCATCGTCGGCAAACAATCACAACCAGCATTTGACGTTGTCACCTAGATCGTTTATAAATATTAAGAAAAGAAGTGGACCTATTACACTTCCTTGAGGAACGCCCGAAATAACATTTATCTTAGAAGAGGCTTCCCCGTCAACAACGACATACTGTGATCGACCAGTTAGAAAATCACGTATCCACACGCAAATCTGAGCCGAAATACCGTAAGCTCGAATCTTCGCTAAAAGTCGGTTATGTGGCGCAGAATCAAAAGCTTTCTGAAAATCCAAAAAAACTGCATCAACTTGCGAACCTGCATCGATAACTTTCATTATGTCGTGGGAAAATAGGGCCAGTTGTGTTTCACACGATCTCTTCTTCCGAAATCCGTGTTGACATGGTGTAAGTAACTCGTTCTCATCTAGAAACTTCATTATGTTCGAGCATATGACATGTTCCAGAATTCTGCTGCAGACCGATGTTAGAGATATGGGTCGATAATTCTTAGGATCACTCCGATCTCCTTTCTTAAAAATGGGAATTACCTGCCTATTTTCCAGCTATAAGGTACTTTTCTCTCTTCTAGTGATTTACGGAATATATCTGACAGAAATGGTTCAATATCCTCCGCGTATTCAGAAAATACTCTTACCGGTATACCATCAGGACCAGGTGCTTTACCCCACTTCAGGAGTTTTAATGGCTTTACAATTCCTACGCTATCAATTTCTAACGGATCCATCTCTAATTCCACACGATGTGGTAAAGTGGGGATGTTTTCCATGTTTTCTTGCGTGAATGAATTTTTGAATTTGGTGTTAAATACGGTAGCCTTGTCGCGGCTGTCTTCAACTTCCCATCCGTCTTTTATTAGAACTTGCTTATTGTTCCCACTACAACTAACTTTTCTTTACATATGACCAAAATTTCTTAGGGTTTTCAGTGAGGCTCTTAGAGAGAGAATTTTCACAAAAGTTATTAAAGGCCTCGCGCATCGCATTCTTAACACATCCCCTTATCTCCTCTAACTTATCTAAATCAGTCTGAAGCATCGTGCATGTATCTTCCTTTGCTTCTTTTAACCTCCCGTGTGTACCATGGGGGATCGTTCTCTTCCCTGATTGTCCATTTTGGTATATGCAAGTTCATACCTTCCCCGAGTATATGTAGGAATCGATGCCACCTCTCTTCAATGGTGCCTCCTGCTACTAAGAAGGTATGGTAATTATGCCTCAAATACGCTCTAAAACACTCTTTTGAAGCCTTTTCGAATCTGTAAACGATCCTCTCTTTTCTCTTTCTGCACGTGGTTGTTGGTTTTACTGTAGCAATTACAGCTTTGTGATCACTTATTCCTGCGGTGGTAGAAATATCCGTGAAAAGTTCAGGCCTATTTGCAACAACTATATCTAAAATATTTTCGTTACCGTTAAGGCATCGCGTTGGTTCAGTTACGAGCTGTTCAAGATTGTGATCTGAGAAGAGGTATAGAATGATTTCGCAAGCTGCTTTATCCCTGCCCCCAGTAACGTGAACGTAATTAGTCCAGTCGATATCTGGCAAGTTAAAGTCACCTCCTAGCATTATTGTATGGTCTGGAAATTGCCGTGCTATATTATTTACATTATTTCTCAAGGCCTCGGCAATATTTACCCTTGCATCGGGTGGACGATAGAAGGAGCCTATCACAAGTTATGTCCTAGCTACGTTGAGCTTGATCCATATGATTTCGCAGACAGTATGGACATCTATTTCGCTACATGGGAGGTACTTACTAACAGCTATAAATACACCACCTCATTGGGAATGCAACCTATCCTTACGGAAAATGTTCATGTTACTATTAAAAATTTCGGTGGAACTTATTTTCGGTTTTAACCAACTTTCTGTGCCTATTACGATGTCAGCATCTATACTATGAATAACGTTTTCTTGTTCAGGCTGTTTATTACAAACACTTCTGCAGTTAACTACTAGAACTTTTAATGTTCGGGATTCTTTTAAGCTACCCCTAACACGCGGTGCTGAATTTATCTTGGCTGTCCGCAACTGAATTTCCTCCTCAGGGTCATCCTCCCTCAGCCTAAAAAACCCCCCAATGCACTCCACACGGCCCCTGCCACCCGTGTAGCCGATTCCCGTGTGTAGTGCACCCCTGATCTATCCAAGGGATTCCTACAAGACTCAACCCCAGGGCGAAGATCAAGGAATCTACAGCCATTACTATCACAGAAGCGCTGTAATCTCTGGTTCAGCCCCTCAACACGGCTCTGAACCAGAGGTCCACAGTCAGTCCTATCGACAATGCTGCAGATGGCTAGCTCAGCAGAAATCTTGCAGCCAATGGCCACAGAGTTCACCCTTTCTGCAAGTCGCCCAAAGGACGAGAGGATAACCTCCGACCCTAGGTGGCAAGGATCATTGGTGCCGACATGGGCCACAATCCGCAGCTGGCTGCACCCCGTCCGTTCAATGGCATCAGGGATGGCCTGTTCCACATCTCGGATCAGATCCCCCGGAAATCACAATGAATGGATACCGGAATTCATCCCCGACCTCTTCGCCATTTCCCTAAGGGGTTCGATAAAGCGCCTAACGTTGGAGCTACCAACCACTAAAACCCCCTTCTGCAGTTGTCCAGACTTAGTGGTCTGTGGGGCTGCCAACTCACAGGCCGACGAACCACTAGTAGGCGACGGCCGCATAGATTCCGACGTCACGGCCTGGACTGCAGGTATGATGTACTACTACTAATTCTTTTACCAAAATTCATCAAAACATCATCACTGTAATGATTTGCTTTAACTACACCTTTATAGAGATGATATTGGAGATTTAAATGCATTGATTATTCATAATTCAATTAAAGGCACTGATGAGATTGGACTCTGACAATGTTGGTTGATTGTGTGAAGGAAGAGCACACATTCACTGATCCCTCTCGTTGCCATATAAACAATGGAGTAGGTAGTCAACAGAGAATGAGAGGTTGAAGTGACTCACAGGCTTTTTGTTATTGTGGAATCACTGGGGACAGCCTACATACAGCGACTGCCAGCAAATATTTATTGTGATGGTTTATAAAGGAAAGCATTCAACACACCAAGATAAATTTGAGTTTGTGATAGGAAGAAATGCTAACATCATGAGTAGTCAGAGTGAATCACATTTCGAATATTCATTTTTTTTTTTAATTTTTTGGTGGGGGAGGGGCTTTTAGCCTGATCGACGTCAAGGTGATTAGAGATGGGAAAGGACTGAGGGAATGGAATTGGAAGATATTCAGCCAAGGCCTTTTGAAGGAACCATGTTGGTATTCACCTCCAGTGATTTGGGGGAAACCATGGAAAAGCCAAATCTGGATGGTCAGATGGGAATTCAAACCCACTTCCTCCCGAATGTGAGGCCAGGGTGATACTGCTCACCCACCTAGCTTGTTTGGAAGATTCAAAGCAGCGGTGATAAGATGCGAGAAATTTACAGAGGTGGAGGCGAATTCACAGAAAAGTTGATGTGGAGGTTATTCTGGCTAGCAAATGTGAATGTGTACAGGGAGTGCAAGAGACTGTGTTTAATTAGCGAAAGGGAACATTTAATCTAAAATTATTGTAAATTTTCTGTGTGTGTGATGACAGTAGCTCAATTCTTCAAGCAGAGTGAGCATTGAACAATTGTGTTCATCTGAGAAAATAAGGTGTCTTGAGGGGAGAGCTCGTGGAATGCCAATGATCTGACTTTATAGAGAATGTATCTTGATATCCTGGCATTGCTGGGAGTGATAACTTGCATTATTCAACCAACTTTTGTATCTTATTGATTTATAAAGTCTGAACAAGTCTTACACTTAAGACACCACCGAGCATGGTGAGTGAGCAGTTAACATTCTGGCCCTGCATTCAGGAGGACACCAGTTCGAATCCCCATCTGGGCATCCAGATTTGGGTTTTAGATGGTTTCCCCAAATCACTCCAGATGAATGCCGTGATGCTTCCTTCAGAAGGCCATGGCCAAATTCCTTACCATTCTTTCTCCCCAGTCCCATTCTGCCTCTAATGACATCTACAAGGCATAAAGCCATAAGTAAAAAAAAAAAAAAAAAAAAAAAAAAACAACATATATCTGGCACCATGGCCAGATTAACATTTAGCTCTGATGGCAGGATTTACATAAAGTACGTCATCGCTGACTACAAATTCTGGGAGACCACCTAGATTCGCTGATCACCAATGGTGGAAATTTTGCTTCCTCTGTTGCTATGATATCTGCTGCTAAGAGATGGTAATATATCTTGAATGAACAATTCACTGCCATTAAGTTTTCTCCCAACCTTTAGTTAACATCTAGTCCAGTAATGGGGTCGTAAAAAGGGGGTCTCACAAACATCACATCACGTAGAAGATTTTTTTTTCTTATCTTGTATATATTGGTGAGAGTATGCAGAAACCAAGTTTTCGACCTCCAGCACCCTCGGCACAATTTTCTGTGGCCAAAAAACATCAAAATTTGGGTACTTTTTTCAGTTTTTCGTCTATAACTCCTTCCTGATAAGTCCTATCAAGAAATATTCTATTTTCAATTTGAAAGAGGACAAAATTTCCTACAACTTTCGTACTACAAACTTTTTTCTAAACTCAAAATTAAGCGAGCTACAGTTCTTCGAAAATCAGCCAAATTTCACACTTTTCCTAAAAGTTGGGTTTTTACCTAATTTGCAGCTCAAAATGACCTGAAACCCCTGTATATATAACCGATATATATGTATTTCTGTATGACATAGTATATTTATGTACTATACTTTGATTACTGATGGTCCATTCAATAATCATATAGCATTGTTGGCCGGGAGATCCCCAAGGATTGTTCGGCCGTCAGGTTGCAGTGTTATGGATAGGCCGCGCAGTGCGCTTCTTGTGGCTATCTAACCTGGCCAAGTACTAGTACCGCATATAGGGAACCTACAGATTAAGGTGGAATCCAAACCATAGAATCGTTCTGGCTTACTTCATATTACACAGTAAGCTGTGGCAGAGGTAAAGGTCGGGTTATTGGCCTTTGAAAATTACTGCTGAGAACGGGATTTCGATCTTCAGTCAGATACCTTAACCACTGAGCTACCATTTCGTTCTATTACCTGATGGTATTTGTACCAGTTTGAAAACTGAAAACATAATGTTATGGCACAAAGTTTATTTATGCACTCAAAATTAAGTCATAATAAGTCAAAAATTAGTCATAAATCCTTTTGTTTTCCGTTTTAATGCATTGAAACAATGTGTTCCATTTGAATTTGTTCCCTACAACAATGGAAAAAAAATTGTCGCTATATGAAGCATTTAAATCTCTTCAAGATACAACACCCAACACAAAATTTTTTGCTATGCACGGATGATTCCTCCTGCATAAGGTTATGTGGCATAGTAGTAAAATCCTTGGCTGCTTCTGTGGAAACTATGAAGCCTATTTGACAACGAACTATAGATACAACATCACAGTTATATTTGACGGATACCGAAGTTATGCGGCGCAGAGAGGAATAAAGTCATCTGAAATAATTTGTTGTTTGAAAACATCAGATACTTCAGCAGGCATCATTTTCAGTGAGGAAACAAGTGCTACAGTGACGCAGCAAATGAGAGCAGCAAGAACTGTGTAATGTTGATACTAATGCAAAAACTGAAAAAGGAGGCATCCAAGATCAACAGGCAAAACAAGATGCTGCTGGATTGATCGTTGACGCAGCAATTTCCCAAGCATTCGACAGTGTGATGATTCTAAGCGAGTATATTGGCTTTCTCATTTTGCTAATGGGCTTTGGTTCCACGAGTTTGAAACCACACACATCCTCTTCATCCATGCATTTGCTGGATGTGATACAATATCAGCATATTTCGGCTATGGGAAAGAAAAATTCTACTGCATGATTCAATACCAACCATATCTGAAAGTAACATGCATGCTAACTTCTCAGAACTCTAGCCTCCAGAGAACATTTGGAGAACACCCAGGGGAACAGATCATCTTGGAACGGTACGGAAAAATTGCTTGTGGAACATTGGAAGGCTCAGATATGAAATGATTAAGAAATCTGCCCAAAAAATGCTTTCAGACTAGCACGGTTGCCACAAAAATCAGATGCGGCAACGTTTCACTCAATATGCACGTACCACCAAGTAAAGGTTGGTTGGGTCGAGAAACGTACCCATTGCCGTGAGGATGAAGGAAAGGCTCGTCCAGTCTTATTACAGTTACAATAATAAATGCATTCAGGAGGACGTCGGTTCGAATTCCCGTCCAAGCATCCAGATTTGGGTTTTCCATGGTTTCCCCAAATCACTCCAGCCGAATGCCGGGATGATTCCTTCAAAAGGCCATGGCCGAAATCCTTCACGTTCCTTGTCCCCAGTCCCATCGTGCCACTAATGAACTCGACGTCTACGAGGCGAAAAGTCATAAAAAAACAATAATAAAAGACGATGCACTTGAGTTTACTTCGAAGGTTGAATCATATTCCTTCCAGAAACCTTGTTCTCCTCCATGCAGCTGTCGCTAATCAGGACTACATTGTTCCGCTGCTTGCAAAAATTGCTCTCGCCAGCCTCGTGAAAGCGTTCCTGGAATGTAGTAGATGAAGGAGAGGAAGAGTTCTTCGACCTCGTGGAAGCTGTTCCTGATGCAATGGATGAAAGAGACAATTCATTGATAAGCCAGGACAATCCAAACGGAAAAGAAATTTATTTATGACCATTTTTTTAACTTATTTCGAAATTATTATGACTTTATAACTTTGCGCCATAACATTATGCATTGTTGTTCGCTCTATTATCTTCAGTAATAGAGCGATCTGGTAGCTCAAGGCGTCTGACTGGAGATCGAAATCCCGGTCTCAGCAATGATTTTCAAAGGCCATTAACCCGACCTTTACCTCTGCCACAGCTTGCTGTGTAATATGAAGTAAGCCAGAACGATTCTATGGTTTGGATTCCACCTTAAGCTGTAGGTTCCCTATATGCGGTACTAGTACTTAGTCAGGTTAGATAGCCACAAGAAGCGCATTGTGCGGCCTATCCATAACACTGTAACCTGGCGGCCGAACAATCCTTCGGGATCTCCCGGCCAACAATGCTATATGATTATTGAATGGACCATCAGTAATCAAAGTATAGTACATATATATACTATGTCATACAGAAATACATATATATCGGTTATATATACAGGGGTTTCAGGTCATTTTGAGCTGCAAAGTAGGTAAAAACCCAATTTTTAGGAAAAGTGTGAAATTTGGCTGATTTTCAAAGAACTGTAGCTCGCTTAGTTTTGAGTTTAGAAAAAAGTTTGTAATACGAAAGTTGTAGGAAATTTTGTCCTCTTTCAAATTGAAAATAGAATATTTCTTGATAGGACTTATCAGGAAGGAGTTATAGACGAAAAACTGAAAAAAGTACCCAAATTTTGATGTTTTTTGGCCACAGAAAATTGTGCCGAGGGTGTTGGAGGTCGAAAACTTGGTTTCTGCATACTCTCACCAATATATACAAGATAAGAAAAAAAAATCTTCTACGTGATGTGATGCAAGTGAGAACTACCCCGTTACTGGACTAATCTACTAGTAAGAGTTTCGTGTTCTCAGATTTTACACAATTTCATCATGTTATGATGCAATCCCTGCTTTTTCAATGCGTTAATTCATATCATACGCTTAGTCTATCTTACAAAGTACCTATATATTACCAAGGTTATTAGTTTTATGTATTTGTTATTAATTGTGCTATTTGTTTTCAAACCAAGCATGGTGGGTGAGTGGTTAATGCTCTGGGCTAGCATTCGGGAGGACGCTGGTTAGAATCCCCATCCTTACATCCAGATTTGGGTTTTCCATGGTTTTCCCATATCACTCCAGGCGAATGCCGGGATGATTCCTTCAAAATGCCATGGCCGAATTCCTTCCTGTTCCTTGTCCCAATTCATATCACACCTCTAACGACCTTGATGCCCATGAAGCGCATAGCCATAAGTAAAAAAAAAAAAGTTTTCAATTATTAAATAAAGTTAAAGTAGTTCAAATACTCAATGATCGCAATGGAATAATATTCCATTCATCCATCTTATGTAATCACTACAATGCATTAGCAAGCAATAATGTATTAATAATTAATCAAAAGAAACCCCCAACTAAAAACCGAATCGGTTGCAAAATATTTCCACGTTCTTTATAATATATATATATATATTAAAAATATCTCATTATTTCATCACCAATATATATGGCTTGTATATTCCCATCACTCTCTTCAAACACTTTATCATCAGTTACTGATTGTGTTCTGCAATAATTTACTTAAACAAATCTATCTACTGTCCTTCATATCCCCATCCAACCTATGTACTTGATACAAAAAATGTGGATCACATACTATACTACCATGCTTGAGCAGTAATCTAACAGGCTTTTTAACAAATTTCCCTCACTTCCCTGCTACATCCCCTCTCCAACCTCACCAAAAAATGAAGAATTTTGAAACATCTCCATCCCACCTGTGTAGTGTGTCTAGCGCAGTTGAGTTTTCTTTTAAATGTCATGCCAAGATATTTATACTTACGGTCTTCCTTCGACAGGCAATTTCTCTCCCTACCCCATAATCATAGAAAATCTCTGCTATTTTATGTGAGTACCTTACAAGCTTTTTATTTGCTAATGGCCTTCTGCCTCATTAACTGCAACTTCATTAGAGGAGGGAAAGGACTAAGGGCAAGGTAGGGGAAGTAATTCAGCCATGGGCTTTTGAAGCTACTATCCCATAATTTGCTGGGAGTGACAGTGGGAGGCCATGGAAATCTGGATGGCAGGGTGGTGATTTGCACCTGCCTCCTTCCAAATGCGGCCAGAGCATTACCGCTAATCCACCAAGCTTGGTCCCAACAAACTTACTCTGCTTGGCATTTATTTTCATTTGATGTTTACATAACCATCTGGATATTCTGGCCAGTTCCCTCTATATTTCCTCACAGTCCTCTCCTGTTTTAATCATATTGTATAACATCATGTCATCTGCAAATAACCTAATTTCTGACTGTAAAAGACCAACAATATTATTCATTGGAATAATGTACAGAAATAATACACAGACGGAAAAAAAAATCCCAACACCAAGAAAGACTTGTGTTAGATAAACGAAATTTGGTAGGCGTGTTTATACATCTGAAAGATGACATCGATTCAAATTTCACGCTTCGCGCATAAGTGTGGCGCTAGTAGCGCTACTCAGAGCTTGCAAATCAGGTTTGCTTTAAATACGCGCTGTAAAGTTTGTGAACGTTATTTACCGCTGAGATTTGACATAGTGAGTTGATGTTAGCCAAGAATGCCTTTAAGAAGACGAAGAAGCCATTATCAACAGCTCACCGAGTTTGAACGAGGTCGTGTAATAGGGCTACGAGAAGGTGGATTTTCTTTTCGCGATATTGCAGAAAGACTTGGCCGGAATGTATCCACTGTGCATGATTGTTGGGTGCAGTGGTCAAGGGATGGTACTGCCTCAAGAAGACCGGGTTCCGGGAGGCCACGTGGCACTACTGAGAGGGAAGACCGCCGTATTCGGCGTACAGATGTGGCGCATCGTAATGCGTCTGCGGCAGAAATTCGAGCTGCAGTTGGTACCACAGTGACACAACGAACTGTTAGAAATCGGTTACTTCAAGGACAGCTCCGAGCCAGGCGCCCTGTAGCGTGCATTCCACTGACTACAAGCCATCGCCGTTTGCGACTCCAGTGGTGTCAAGCCAGAGCTCATTGGAGGACGGAGTGGAGATCTGTTGTGTTTTCTGATGAAAGCAGGTTCTGCCTTGGTGCCAGTGATGGCCGAGTGTTGGTCAGAAGGAGGCCAGGGGAACGCCTGCAACCAAACTGTCTGCGGCCTAGACACACTGGACCTACACCTGGAGTCATGGTCTGGGGAGCAATTTCCTATGACAGCAGGAGCACTCTTGTGGTTATACCAAACACACTGACTGCAAATTTGTACGTCAGTCTGGTAATTCAACCTGTAGTGCTGCCAATCATGAACAGCATTCAAGGGGGAGTTTTTCAACAGGATAACGCTCGCCCTCATACCGCTGTTGTCTCGCAACGTGCTCTACAGAGTGTCGACATGTTACCTTGGCCTGCGAGATCACCAGATCTGTCTCCAATTGAACACGTATGGGATATCATTGGACGACAACTCCAGCATCATCCACAGCCAGCACTGACCGTCCCAGTATTGACAGCACAAGTACAACAAGCATGGAACTCCATACCACAAAGTGACATTCGAAACCTGTATGACACAATGCATTCACGTTTGCAGGCTTGCATTCAAAATTCTGGAGGTTACACCGGCTATTAATTTAACAGTATTTCACATTTGAAATGCATTTTCTTGAGCTTAAATTAACCTGTGATCTTGAAAATTTAATCAATTAAACATGTTAACTTGACAAATGCATTGTCCAAATTTCATTACTCTACAATAATTTTTTCTTGGTGTTGGGATTTTTTTTTCCGTCTGTGTACTATCATTACATTGCCCATTAGAAATATTATTTTCAGTTCTTTCAATACAAGATTACCTACTCCCAACTCTTTTCCACCTACTATTAAGAATTCCTATACCGGTACTCTAGAAGTCACTTTTTACCCGATTTGTCACTATTTTACTAGCTATTCCTCGGATAGATTTAGTGCAACCCGATCAATTAGGACTTCCATATCCATTTATCCAAAATGTCTTACATATTGCCCATTAACTGAGAGTCACATGTATATTTTTTCCTAAACGCTTATTGCCTTTCCGTAAACCAGTTTATTTACTCATGGACATTTCTGATGTGCTTGCATACCATTCTCTCCATTACTGAACAGACGTTCAAAACAGCAATCAATTTTGTTTTGGGATATTTTTATTTAGTCATGTAATCCATTAGATATTAGCTCTCAGAATCATTAACAATGTGCCCTCCGCCACCACCACCAATTATACAACCATATGGCTGAAAGATATAAAGAAATTCAAGATGATGTCCCTTAATAAAAACTTTTTTTGGATAGTGTGTTGACAAGTTTTTTTTTTTTTTTCAACACTAGTCTATTATCAACAACCTAAAATTTGGAGTCCTCCATCCCTTCCTATCTTGCGCTAGCCTTTTCATCTCAACGTACCCCTTACAACCCACATCCCCAATTATCTGCTTCAAATATTCTAACCTCTGTCTTCCTCTGCAGTTCTTACCTTCTACTGTTCCCTCAACTAACAAATTAACCAATCCATTATGTTTCAAAATATGACCTACCAGCCTGTCTCTACTTTCTGTAATACTCATCCACAAACTTCTTTCCTCACCTATGATTTCCAAAACTCGTTCGTTTCATACTTTATCCATCCACTTATTTTTTAGCAACCTTCTATAGCACCAGATTTCAAATGCTTCAATTTTCCTTCTGTCTGGTTTTCCTAAAAGTCCATGCTTCGCTGCCATAGAATGCGATGCTCCACACATTAGAGTTATAAAAAGTTCTTTCTGAGTCTAGATCAATATTTGAAACTAAAAGATTTCTCTTATTCATGAAGGCTCTTTTTGCTACTGCTACTCTGCTTTTAACATTATTCATGCTTCAGCCATCGGTTGTAATTTTACTTCCTGTAGCAAAATTCACTAACTTCTGCTATCACATCTGACCCTATTTTTATATTTAATCTACTATTATTGGTATCATTTCTGCTACATTTCATCACTTTTGTCTTGCTTTGGTTTATATTTAGTCAAAATTCTTCCTTCAGTATCTTGTTCAGTAACTTCTCATTATCTTCAACCTGTTATGCTAACAAGACAATGTCACCAGTAAATCGTAGCATACTGATTTTTTCTCCTTGAACATTTATGCCATATTCAAATTTTTCTTTTATTTCCTTTATCGCTTCTTGTGCATACAACTTGAATATTAATGGGGATAGACTACAACCTTGTCTCTCACCCTTTTTAACTGATGTCTCTCATGATTCTGTACTGTTATTGTAGCTACTTCATTCTTGATTATAAAGTTTCGTTCTATCTCAATATTTTAGACCCAACTTCTTTAAAATTTTGAAAATCTTGTCCCACCCAAAAACTTTTTCTAAATCAACAAATGCCATAAAAGTATCTTCGTTTTTCTTGATCCACCCTTCCAAAATTAATCTAAAGGCCTGAATCACTTTTCTTGTACTGCAATTTATCCTAAACCCAAACTGATCTGCACCTACTGTCCCTTCTACTATAATTTCCATTCTTCTGTATATTATTCTGGTCAGTAATTTTTAAGCATGTGCTGTTAGGCATATAGTGTGATAATTCTCACATCTGTCAGCTTGTGTTTTCTTTGGAAGTGTGAAGATGACAGTTTTATTAAAATCAGTGGGAATCTCTCCTGTTTCATAACTTTTTGATATAAGTTTGAATAATCTTTGCGTTCCTTCTTCTACTAGGGATTTCAGAAGTTCTTCAGGAATCTCATCCAACTGCCTTATTTGATTTCAAATCATTCAAAGCTTTATCAAATTCTGTCCTCAAAACAGGATCATCTAAGTAATCAATGTCGACATCAACTTCTTTTTCTAATGCACTGTTGTTCATTTCCATCATACAATTTCTCTACGTATTCCTTCCATCAGTTAGCTCTATCTTCAGAACTTACAAGAGGTTTCCCATTGTCAGCTTTAGTGTTTACTTCATTTCTCCAAAATTCATTTCACCTTCCTATATGCCACATCTACTTTACCTGTGACCATTTCCTTTTCTACTTCACACTTTTCTTGCAGCCATCTTTCTTTCTTTTCTTTGCATTTCCTGTTTATTTGATTTCTAAATTGTCTGTATTGTTCTTTTCCTGCTTCATCCTGAGCATTTTTGTGCTTTCTTCTCTGATCCATCAACTCCAAAATTTCTTCTGTGATCCAAGGTTTTTGAGTTGCTTGTTCACTAAAGTCTAATGTCTCTTTACCAGCTTTCATTACTTCAGTTTAATGCATTCCATTCGTCCTCAGTTGAGCCCCTTTCAGAGTACTACTTAGACCACATCTATCAATTCTGCAAACTTTTCTCTCATGTTAGAATGTTTCCGTTTATTCACTTCCAATCTGTTCTGCTTGTGTTGCTTCTTTATTCTCTTGAATTTCAGCCTGCACTTCATAACTATCAGATTATGGGCTCGTGGGTATGTTTTACAGTCCAGAACTTGATTCTTTAATCTCTCTTTGACCATTATATAATCTAGCTGATATCCTGCCTGTATCCCTTGGATGTTTCCAGGTGGATATCCTTCTAGCATGATTCTTAAATAGTGTGTTCGCCACAACTAGTTTATATCTTTCACAAAATTCTAACAATCTCCTTTCTCTCTCCTAAACCAAAAGTTCCTACAGTATTCTCCTCTTTTCCTTCTCCCACTACTGCATTCCAATCACCCATAATTATTTTATTTTCCTCCCCCTTCACATATTGGATTAATTCTTCAATTTGAGCATATATTTTCTCTATTTCTTCGTCATCTTCCTGTAACGGCATGTATACTTGTACAAACATAGTTGGGGGGAGGGGGTGTTTAGTTTCTAACCTTATCAAAATAATCCTGTCACTAATCTGTTCACAATAACTCACGCGTTTATCTACTCTCTTATTAATTACAAATCCTACACCAGTGACTCCATTGACAACTTGTGTGCTAATTATCCTATATTCTCCTGACCAGAAATCCTTCCTTCCATTAATCTCACTAATCCTAACATCATCTAATTTAAGTCGTTCCATCTCCCTTTTTAAGTTTTCTAATCTACCAGCTCTATTCAGACTTCTAACATTCCACGCTCCAACTCGTAGAATGTTTCTATCCATTCTGACGACTTCTCCCTGAGCAGTCCCCACTTGGAGATCTGATTGGTGGACTATTTTACCCAGGAAGAAGCTATCATGATATATGTAATTTGAGAGGATTACAAACCTCAAGATACCCTTAGGGTCTTTAATGCAGTGGTTTCCCATTACCTCCTGCATCCCCATGCCATTGATCATTTCTGATTCATCCACCTTTAGGGGCTGTTTCCAACCCCAAGGTTAAGAGGGTGCCCTGATCTACTATCCGCTCTTCCGCCTTTCTTTCAGAGGCCATTGGCAAGCAGTGGGCGACTACTTATACCAGGAATCTTCCAGCCGCCAGAGCCTCGTCTGTGCAAACAGAGTGCACCACGTGAAGGAGAGGTTAATATTTGGTTGGAAGAGGCTAGTATAGTCTCTCCCAAACCCTTACACTCCTTTCCCACCTTATGGCATTACACCTCATTGACATTGAGGTCATTATAGGCGGGACAGGACAGGGAGCAAGGAATGGGGAAGAATTCGGGCATGGCTGTTTGAAAGAACTATCCTGACATTTGTCTGGAATGTTTTGGGGAAACCATGGAAAACAAAAATCTGCTTGACCTGGAATGTGGTTGGTGCAGGTAAATTGCTCCATGTAATGCATGTAAGTTACTGATAAATATAGTTAAAAAGTTAGTTTTTATTGTAATATTAATTTAAAACTGTAAAATATAATACTGTGAGAATTAGTGAAGATTTTTATTTGTGCAAAATTCTGTTTACTGGTGATTTGATTTCTCCGAAGTTCTGTACTATATTTTGTTTTCTACTGTTAGTAATTGCTTATAACCATGTGTGGAAAGTATGGTAGTTTTCAAAGATTATTATGGGTTGGAATGTTTTGTGAAGTGTATGAAAAATGGGTAAATTTAGTAGGCTCTCCCATGGTTAATATTATTCTCTTCATCATTTCACCTGTCACTGATGTCACACTAATTGGCCTGTAATTTTCAACCCTATTTGTTAACCCTGGTGTCACTCTTTTCCAGTCCACTGGGAAGTAGCAAAACTCTACAATCAGTCTTGATAATATGTCAGCATTAGGTACAATATCTCATCCTGGTATCTTCAATACGTCTGTAGTAATATTATCCACACCACCCCCTTTGTACATTTTTAGCTTTCTTAGTTCGTTCATAATTTCCTCAGGATCTAATACAAATTTTATAGTTGGCCCATTTCTCCTTATGTGCAGAGACACTGTTATGAATGTACAAATTTTCTATAACCGATAAAGAGGAGTAATTAAGAGCACTTAATAAATTAAATAAATATAATAAACAGAATGTTAATAATAAAGCAACTTTTAACCCAAAACTAAACCGATGTAAAAAACATCTAAAGGTCGAAATTACAAAGTGTAGGAATTTTACTGTATTCATTTCCACAGGTGGTACTATTAAAGAGAATCATTTTAATATATGGGTTGTATAGTCTAAAAATTTTACTAAATGGGATAGAGACATTTGTAAATCTATTGCACCATGTGGTCGACACAAAATCGTCAGACAAAATAATTATAGGGAATAATGGAACGTCATTGGTGTAATAGAGATAATTCAAATATAACTACCACAATAGGTTGTCAACATCAAGAAACGCATTCTGACTAAAATTAGAGGTCGTAAGTAAGGTGTTTTAAAGGTACAAAATAAATTTTAAAATGAAATAGGAAGGTGAAAGAATGCTCAAATGATAGGAAAAAAATTTATATAACAACAATATACTAACAGTTCGACAGAAAGTTTCAAATATAAGAGCAAAAAGTAGAATTTTTGTATTTGGATTTGTTGATTTCGTCATAATATATGTTGTTTGATTATATGTCACATACCTGACATGTTTAGAAATTATAATGAAAAGAAGGATTTGCGAAAAGAAAAATAGCCTCCAGAAAATATAGCACTTAATTCTAAGGGAACTGTCTGAATCTCATTTGAAAGTAAAAAGTGGTTAGCGAGATATTAATTTCTTTAGATTTTAGCATTATTTCATGAAGGCGGAAATGGGAATAAATTTGAAACGAACCACTAGTTAAGGAAAGATTACACCCAAATAAAGATAGATACAGAGTTGAATAAATGTCAGGAAATTAAAAGGAGTCCAGTGATGTAAAACTCTCCATGATAAACTAATTATTTCAAAAGACAAATAACTAAAACGAAACTTCTAAAATTAATAGTGTTGAAATAAAGTAATTTGAGATGAAATTTATAATAATAGAAAGTATTAGCACAAAATGGCTTATAGAATGACAAAGTTCCATAAAGATCGGGAAAAATAAGAAATCAGGAATTATTGTTCCCAAGGTCCAAAACTATTTAAACCCCGGAAATCCTGCCTCAGGGAGCAGTTCGTTATCAGACAGCCACTGTGTTGAATGGTTTTTTGAATATGTAGGTGTTGCAAGTACTTGTATTTTTTCAAACATGTGATTTTGAACTTCAAATTTCTGGCCTCAGACAGAGTTTGTGGACTCTAACAATGATTGCGATGATGGAAACTTAGAAATTTATTCAGTGATAGAAAATTTAGTTAACAATGTGCTACTCGATAAATAATCAGATTGCAAAGCAGTTCTACTAACACTCTAAATGGGGTTGCAATTTTAAAGTATGATTGCAGGAGTGAATGCTTTTCACCCAGTGGATGTGTTACTTGAAGAATAACCTGCAATTTTCTAATGTGATTTGAAAGTCTGATTCAATATTCTATAATCTACTGCAAAAATTTATGATCTGATACCAGAAATGTGCTTGAATTTTGAAGAACATAAGTTAACCCGTTAACTGTTGCGTGTTAACAATTTCAACAGTTTGGTGACCACTTTAACAAATCTGTGCTACTTCAAATAAGGTATCAGAGACATAATGGAATAAACAATTTTCATCAGGCATGGATACAGTTAGTTTAAGAACATTTCAGTCGAACATTTCAAGTGAAGTTTCCTTGTTACTACTCTTCTTCTGATTTACTTCCTCCCATGAAAGGCTAATAGTCCTTGTAGGATATATACAAGATATTTCTGATGAAATGGACAGGGGAGGTCAAGTTGATAGTCTGGCACTAGATCTTTCAAAGGCTTTTGACAGAGTGAGCCATAATATGGTGCTAAATAAGGTAAAACTATTGGAGCTGAGAAAAAGGTGATTTGTTGGGTGGAAGAATTCCTAAAAGGTAGACAGCAAAAGTTTAGGGTAGGAAATGCAATATCAAAAGAAGTGGAAGGTAACATGGGAGTCCATAGGGTACTGTATTGGGATCATTGTTATTCATTATTCTAATGAATGATTGTGTTAATGGTTTACTGCCAGAAGTTAGAATGTTTGCAGATGACATAATGTTATATAAGAGGATCAAAACAATAGAAGACTGTAAACAGCTGCAGGGTGATCTAGATAGGATAATTAGCTGGGTGAGTCAAAATGGGATGAAGATAAATGCAAATAAGAGTCAGCTTATTAGGTACACAGATAAAAAGCTAAAGGTTGATTACGATTATATTGTGGGGAAGGAGCTACTTATTGAAGACTTGAAATGTAAATACCTTGGCATTACATTTGATAGCAAACTTAACTGGGCAGGACACATTAGACAGGTGGTTTGGAAAGGGTTCAAAATCCTTCACCTGTTGGAAAGAGCGATGAGGGGATGCACTACAGAAGTAAGGAAATTGGGGTACAAAACTTTGGTCAGACCACTGCTGGAATATGGTGGTGTAGTTTGGGATCCACATTGTGGGTATCGAATACAGGAGTTGGAGGGGGTGCAGAGGAGGGCTGCCAGGTTTGTATCTGGAAATTACCGCAGAACACAATCTGTAACTAATATGATAAAGGAGCTGGAGTGGGATTCATTGGAGGATAGAAGGAGGGTGAAGAGAGTCATGGGTGTGTACAAAGCCTATGCTGGTGATGAAGCATGGAAAGATATTGGTGGGAAAATTAAGAGAGGTGCTTGGAAGGGTAAGACTGACCATGACCACAAGCTGACACTTGATTTCAGGCATAAGGGTGTGGGAAAATTTTCTTTCATAGGAAAGGGAGTGAAGGACTGGAATAAATTGCTAAGGGATGTGATGAATAACTTACCGGAAACTCTGAAAGAATTTAAAGTAAAAATTATTAGAGGGCAAAAGTAGGTTGGAAGGGGAAAGGGAGGGGGTGTAGGGAGATTGCCACCAGAGCGGATGCTCCATCACAATTCTATCAATTACATTATATTATATGGTCTCATTAACCCAGTCACTCAATATCTTTGCCATTTTCAAATCCTCAGTAACTTCTTCTGCATCCTTGTCTCCAATCACCTGAATACTAATAAATCAACAGAAATTTCTTGGTGCACCATTCAGCAGTCCTCCTGCACCAATAATATTTTCATGAACTCATCTTAAGCTTCCCTATTTGCAAATATTAATTCCTTGTTTAGTTGTTTCTAGTATTTCCTCCTCCATTGTTGTCTCTTTAGCTCTGTTGTGTTCCCTTCTTACTGCCCTCTTGAGCAGTCTAGTGGCTTTGTGGTTAAGGCATCAGGCTGATGATCGAAAGGTCCCCAGTTTTAAACACTGTATCGGCGAGGATTTTCAAAGGCCTTTAACCTGACCTTTACCTCAGGCGCAGCTTGTTGTATTATGTGAAGTATGCTTCTATGGTTCAAATGCCACATTAAACTGTAGACCTCTTATACCCAGTAGGATTACCAGGTTATGTTAAGGCAGCTACGATAGAGGCAGAATACACAGCCAGTAAAATCCCTGTTATCAGGTCTTTTCGCCACATGTGGCTTTACTTTTACCAACCGCATATAACTCCTTGCCTCCCTACTATAGTATTATGTATTTCTCTTTATTTTCTGTTTTGGAATAAACATGCTTCACCCTTCTGTATTTCCTCCTTAAGCTTCAAAACCACTGTACTTTGGCCTACCTTCCTTATTTGAATCTTCTCTTAAAATATCTCTCCAGTTCTAAAATGTATACCTTTTTATAACTTTACCGATTTTCCCCTCCATTTTCAGGGAATGATTTATTGAATCCTCTAATATCCATCAGAACTGCTTCATATTCACTTATTCCTTCAGTTACTTGACTCCCCACAAGGTTATCATCAGGCTTTAATAAGAAGATATGAAGCATTGAAGCATTGTGTAAAGCTTCCTTCCCATACTAAGCAATTTGCAAATCTCTGTTGCCTTGTGTTATTAATCTTTTTTTTGTACCTAGAAGACATTTGTTAAATTTAAATCACCACCAAAAAGGACCATTCTGTTCTCACCTCTTAACACTGAATACGAATTTAGTTTCTTGCTAAGAACCTCATCTTCATCACTAAGGTAAGCATCCAACACCCTGATTTTTTCTTTTTTTTTTACCACCCCAGAAGTCTACCTCTAGTAACTCATGGCTATGATCTGTGAACACCAGTGAAGTTTAGTAGCCTTTGCTAACCAATGTGAATACCCATCCACCAATTGTTGTTCTGTGTTTGTGGCACACTCTGTAAACATAGGGAAAAACCTCTAGAACCCTTTCCTTTAACCAATACTTTTCCTGTATAATTACTTGTGGTTCATGTATGAGGTGTGTTCAGAAAATAATGTTTTTTTTTTTTTGAAAGAATTTTATTTATTTCTCTACATTGATGTTATCCCCTTCAAAATAGTCCCCATTATATATTATACACTTATGCCAGCAATACTTCCAATTACCAAAACACTTCTGAAACTCGATCTTTAGGATAGCTTTGAGTTCTTTCAGTGATGCACTTTTAATCTCATTTATGCTTATAAAACGATGCCTCTTCAAAGTTCTCTTTATTTCTGGGAACAGAAAAAAGTCATACGAAGACATGTGTGGCGAATATGGAGGCTGGGACATCATTAAAGGGTTTTTTTCCCCAAAAATTCATGAACAAGCAACACTGTGTGAGCAAGTGCATTATTGTGATGCAAAAACCATGAATTGTTTTGCCACAAATCTGGGCATTTTCTTTGGACTGCTTCACGCAAATGGTGTTGAACATGATGGTAGTATTCCTTATTGATCATTTGACCTTGTGGCAAGAACTCATGGTGCACTATGCCATTAGAATTAGAGGACACAGTGAGCATAACCTTCACATTTTACAGAACTTGTTGAGATTTTTTCAGTCTTGGTGATCCAGAATGCCTCCACTGGGACGATTGAGCCTTAGTTTCCACATCATTAGCGATTCCTGGGAAACTTCTATTTGCCGCTGTTTTTGTTCAAAACTCAACATTTTTGGAACAAATTTTGCTGCACCATGTTTCATAGTCAAAACAGATGAAAAAATTTCTTGGAATTAGCCAGTTGACATGCCAACACCATCAGCAACTTCTCTAATCGTGATTTAGGGATCATTTGTAATCATTTTTTTTCCACATTTTCATCAGTTATTGATGTACTAGGATGATCCGTATGTTTGTCAACTTCTTCACGGCCATCCTGAAAATGCTTATACCATTTGTAAATCCTTGTTTTACTATTAGTAGATTCACCAAAAGCAATATTTAACATTTATAAAACTTTGTTGTACTTAATTCCATTTTTATATCAAAATTTAATACAAAATCTCTGATCCATGATTTATACAAATGAAAAATCACCTACTGTGTCAATACACTTGTTATCCTTTTAACAGCTGACAAGAGACTAAACATCCAATATAGTTCAGAATGTATAGATACATCTAAGACATGTTTTCCAACACAACAACGAAAAAATCGTGTCAATCGGACTGATATAACCCGCAAAATTTCAAAATTCCCTTTACTTTTTGAACACACCTCGTATCTCTATTAAGTTTCCATATTGTATTACTTTGTTCATTATGCTTCTGTAGTTCACCAATAACTTTCTTATTTCTAGCTTTGTGATATTTTTAGCATTTACCTTCACCTTCCCAGTTGTGCCGTCATCTGTTATTATTTCAAAAACATTAGCTATTTCTTTAGCATTACTGATTTTTCTCATCATGCATCTGCAATCAATATCCTCTGGATCACCTATTTATAACCCCAAGCTAGTCCATCCAACTATAAATCTAGCTGAATATCAAGCACATATCAATACCTACCTAGAAACTGGGTCAACTTGAAAGGGTTTTGGTGATTTTTTCCCCAACATATTGCATTTTGTAATACAAATTGACCATTAAGACTACAAAATTTTTGTAACCACACATTTCTGCTACTGTTGCTTATTAACAATATGAGTAATACAGGGCGTTCGCCGGGAAACGCAACCCACTGTTAGCGCTACAAGGAAGAAACTGCTCCCGGCGAGCGAGCGCTCAGTTTCCGGTATTGTTCGACCGTCGGCCGCGGACTATTTCATAATAATTACGCTTCAGAAACTTGTGTGCTAAGCATTTAAATGTGACGTAATTCATTAGCTTACCTTATAAAAGATGCTGGAAGTGTTGACCCTCTTGTGTAATGCACATTTCACATCTTCTGAACATATTTCGAGACACACGCTGCCCTAACTGACTTAATGATTTTTTGGGTGACTGTTCTAGTCGAAAAGCGATATCGTCAATTTTCTCCTCTGTGAGAATACGGTTGACCGACAGTCTCTTTTTGTTAAAAAATGAACCCGTTTCTCTTACTTTTTTAACCAGACGCAGAATTGTTGATTTAGCTGGCAGTAAAGCGCCAGGAAATTTGCGACGAAATTTACTGCGACACTTTTTAAACGACTTCTTCTTCACATATGTATCGTAGAGAAATATTCTTTGTTGCAAACTGTAACGTACCATAATTTTACTCACACTCAAACACGGTACAGATTAATAAGAGTATGAATCCCCAAACCAGCCAAACCGCAAAGAAACGTTTATTCACAACACTGATTAATAAGAGACTGAAGTCACAAACTATCTACAATGCAAAGAAACCGTTCTTAACAATGTAAGGGTCACTGCACTGCACTGTTGGGGCATTAATATTGAAGTGTTCAGGATTTTCCACTACAAATGATAGTTGTGCTGGCATTTGTAAGTACTCCTAGATTTATGCACGATGTCCAAGGGCTTGCACCACAAATAACTCTTAGAGCACTCTTTTGTGATTTAAATATCACCTGAGCTTGTGTAGAACTTCCCCAGAATGAGATGCCAAAAATGTACATGGAGCGAAAATATGCAGAATATGCTAACTTTCTTTCTATATCAGCTATTCTAACTATTAACCTCAAAGTAAATGTTGCATAATTAAGTTTTTCAAGAAATTGTTCTATATGTTGCTTCCAGTTCAATTTGTTATCTGTATATACACCCAGCAATTTTGTGAAACTGCTTTCATTGATTGCTTTTCCTTCTGATATCACATTATAGCTGTCCTTTGTATTAATTATTGTAACATATTGAAGTAACTGTGTCTTTTCTATATTAAGTATTAATTTTCTAGCACTCGACCATGTTAATTTTCTGCAGAGAGCATCATTTGCTGTGTTTTCAAGGTTTTTGTACTGATGAATGTTTCAATAATATGCTAGTATCGTCTGCAAAGAGCGCCATATATTCACCATCCCCTGAAATATGTGGGAAATCTTTTATGTAAATTAAGGATAGCAGAGAGCCAAAAATTGAACCCTGTGGTACAACACATTTAACTGTTCCCCATTCCGAGTTCATATCTCCTGTATTAACATCTTTCAATGATCTGCATTACTTTCTATTTTCCAGGTATGATTTAAACAAAAGTCCTGGCTTACCACTAATTCCATAGTGTACTAATTAACAAGAAGAATACCATCATCAAAAAATCAAAGGCCTTTGCAAGAATACAGAATATTTCTACGGAATTTAATTTTTCATGCATTGCTTCCAATATGTTGTCTATGAAAGCAAAAATTACTGATTCTGCCGAAACACCTCTTGCCTAAAACCAATCTGTGCTTTACTGAGTATGTCATTATTCTGTAGATGTGCATACACCCTTCTGTACACTGCTTTCTCAAAGATCTTTCAAAATGCTGATAGAAGTGATATGGGTCTATAGTAAGGTACTGGTATTGCCCTTTTTATAAAGTGGTTTGATTATTGACATGGTGAGTGAGGTAGGAAAGATACTTACTTCAAAATAATTGTTATAAATATGACTTATAACTCCACTAATGCTGGTGCTAAATTGTTTCAGTATATGTGAGGAAACCTCATCATAACCAAATGACTTTATTTTTGAAGGATTTAATATTTTTTCAATTTCATTTTGAATAGTGACAAATAGAAACATATTTGCTGGTTTTGCTGACAAGGATCTAACTTCTGTTGTAGCATCTATATCACCAATAAATTTTCCTTTTACGTTTTCAGCAACTGTTAAGAAGTAGTTATTAAAAGCACATCTTATGGAAGAGGGGTCATTTACAAGTTTATCATTAATGCTTAAAGATATTGGTTTGCATTGAGGGGATGATACATTGGTTTCTCTTTTAATAATGTTCCAAACACTTTTTATCTTACTATTTGAATTACTAATCTCACTGTTTGTAGCCAAATGTTGAGCTTCTCTAATTACTTTGGTTCAAATTCTACGGCAAGTTTTTTGATGCTGTCTGAGGTGCACATTATTGATATTCCTAGTTACTATGTACAGTTTTTATTGAATTGCTCTTGGACAGCTGAGTTCCTTTTGTTTTCTTTTTAACTGATCGCTTTATGCCCCAGCACTGTTGATGTCATTAGAAGAGGGAAAGGATTGGGGGGAATGAATGGGAAACATTGGCTATGGCCTTTTGAATCCTGGCATTTGCCTTGAGTCATTTTGGGAAAACATACTCCTACACACCCAGAAGTTGATAAATGTGAAACATCCATTTATTAAATTATATTTACAGCTGTGTCAGCAAAATAGAACAGGATAAAACATTATTTCCATATTTAAAAAAAAAAAAACTACATAACAAAGTTTTAAAGAAATGAATATAATGTTTATTTTTGAATACTAAATAAATGTGTTATGTTGACAATTTATTTTATTTCTGATATGTATTACAGTGAAAAAATGGTCAAAATTGTCATTTACTGATACAGTTGGTGTAATAATTTTAACTAAAAAATCTACAACTAAATATGCAAAAATAGAGCTGGTAATCTACCATAAGTGGACATTCATTCATTCATTAATTGAGTGAGCTAAAAATAGGGGGAGGATGGGTATGGCAAAATCTCACCAAATTTCCTTTAAAGGGAGGGGAGGTAGGTCAGTGTTTCTCCTCTTATTTCACAGAAAAAATGTAGTACAAAGAAGATATTAGTATTAATGCATAGGTATTTATTGATATCAAGCAAAACACACGAACATAAACCTGTTTGGTTAGGGGACGTCCATTAATTACAAGAGGTGTCTTTATTTTATTTTTTAAATTTGACTTCCCCTTAGTGAGACTTGGAAACATCCACCTCCCCCACCACTTACGTGAGATACCTTATAATTTTTAAATAATTAAATTTATTTGATATGTCCGTATATTTTGCCTCATATCACTAAATACCTAAGCGGTAATATTGATGTCTTCTAGGTACTACATTTTTTTTCTGTGAAATAAGAGGAGAAACATTGACTACCCTTCCTTTAAATAAGATTTGGTGTGATTTTGCCATTCCCTTCCTCCCCTCTATGGATTACAAGACTTATTTTTCCATAGGTATTTAGTAGCAGGTCGGATTACTGGGGACCGCGTTTCCGCGAGGAATTAGCGGCATAATAGTGAGTAGTCAAACGCAAAACCCGAGTTAGATTAGCGATGTTATATTGGTCCAGTACGTATTACAAACTGATTATGGCTTGAAGGTGTATTACAACTGTTGTTTGAAAATAGTACGTCTTGCGGTTGACTACCCAGTATTATGAAGCGGGGAGCAATGTTATGTGCGGAATCGCCATCTCCGGTAGACCTAGCAAATTAATAATAATAATAATAAAAAGAACATTCCTGTGCTTCACATTTGTGGTATTAATATTTATTTGGCTTTACAGTTTTTCGCCCACTTCCTTGGCTATCTTCTCCTCGTGACTGACGAAGTCGATCGCGCACTAAATTTTCAAATGCGCGCACACTTTCGGATGGAAAAAGATTGTGATGAATGTGCAATGTTTCAAGTAGGTTACACAGATCAAGTTTACCTCCATCGACAGTGGAGTATAATTGTTTATGAATTTTCATTGCAGTAAATATATTTTGTAGTAGATTATATACAGCTTCAATTAGGAACTTCATTGCACTATCTTCGATTCCATCAAGGCCATTGTTCCATGCACAAACCATTGCATTACTATAAATGTAGGTTGGATCTGGAGGGTACAGTTTGTGACAAAGGGGTCTGACAAGTTGATTTTGTGTTTGTGATGACACGGGGTTTATAAGCGGCACATTATTAGCAAAGACGTTTATCGTTTTAAACATTCTATTGCTACTTACCACTGCAACAGAATCATCAAAGAAACGTGGAGTATGTGGTGACAATAATTCACATTTCCTCAGAAGTGCTAAAATGAGCTCATTGTGAAGATTTTGATGGGCTGGAGTGAGTAACTTCCTTGCCGCTGAATCAAATTCATATATGATGATTTTTAACAGGAACGACTGTCTCATAATGATTAAATACGTGCGGGAGTTTTCACTGCCAAGCGCATCGAAAAGTTTTTTTACCTGCTTTTGCAACGTCGTTAATTAGTGCCATTTTAACACGACACCTACAACTGTGAAAGTTGAATTAACTATTTAATGGAAATAAAATATTTCCATTAACAATTTAATGGAAATAAAATATTTCAACGATATTTAAACAAATCCTCCAAAGATCATTCTTCTACTACAATCCAGCGATATTGGCACAACATTCAAATTAATACTAAGAAGAATTTAAAAATAAATTTCGGTAATATTTATCGTAACCATGTTCATGGTTCTCAAGGTGAACAAAATTTTCCAGGCTTAAACTATATATATATTCTTTTAATGAAGGTTTTTTTCGGATCAGTACTTGAACCACTCACAAAAAAATTCCATTACATTTCGTGCAATGTGTGGTTCTATTCTTTATATTATTTTTTTAACTAATTTAATTTGGATGGAACGTGTCTGCCTAAGCCAACAAACGTTAGCTGTAAAAACAACACAGTCTGAAATGAAAGTATGAATCTTCGTTTTATCCTCTATCCGTCAACTGGAGAGGTTCGCAATAGGGGAATAGCAACTCCATAATATACTTCCCATCCTATTAACAGATAATGTTCTATTACTTTCAACTAGTAAGCTATCAATAATATAATGTTTATTTTGACCATCTCGATTTGGTTCCTTTCTATAGCAATGTTATTATTCCCTTTGATTTACCATGGCCAGAAACATTTCAGTTTCACCAGGTAGTACAATACAATACATTCATTTTCCATTGATCCCAATATAAGAGACTGGCTTGTGGGATGTGGAAAGTTGTCAATTTACAGATAAACAGTTGCATAACAAAATAATAAGTACACCAGTAGATGTACAGTCATAGCATACATGGTACATTAAACAATTCCATAACAAAATAATACATACACCACAAGATTTACAGTCACAGCATACATGGTACCATAAACAATTGCATAACAAAATAAATACATATACCAGGAGATGTACAGTCAGAGCATACATGGTAAATTAATTATGTAATCTACATTTACACAAGCTACTGGCAGCTATTTTTTTAGATATCTTAGAAATAAATTCTTCGACAGAGTAGAAGGAGTTGTCAATTAAAAATTCTTTCAATTTTTTTCCTGAATTTATTCTTATCATCTGCTAGACATTTGATATGTGTTGGGAGTTTATTGAAGATATGTATCCCTGAATATCGGACCCCTTTTTGAACAAATGACAATGACTTGTAATCCTTGTGGAGATCATTTTTTCTTCTAGTGCCATAAATGTATATTTTACTATTTGTTTCAAACAAAGTATAATTTGTGACTACAAAGGACATTAATGTGTATATATACTCAGACGCTAATGTTAAAATCCCTAACTTCTTGAACAGCTCTCTACATGAAGTTCTATTGCTAACCCCACACATAATTCTTATAACACGCTTTTGGGCCCTGAACACTTTGTCTCTGTGGGTTGAATTGCCGCAGAATATTATTCCATATGACAATAAGGAGTGAAAATAATCAAAATAAACTAGTTGCCTCATACAGAGATCACCTATAGCTGAAATTGTACAAATTGCAAACGTGGCTGCACCCAATCGCTTTAGTAGGTCAGAAACATGTAATTTCCAATTTAAATTATGATCAGTATACAAACCTAGAAAATTCACACTCTCTACCTCTTGAATGGACTGGCCTGCAAATTTTATGTCTATATCTGGTGTTAATCTGTGTGATGTACTGAATTGCATATACTGAGTTTTATCAAAGTTTAAAGACAAGCCATTAGCTGCAGGGCCCGCTCTAACGATTTTGCCGCCCCAGACAAACAGACGAATGGCCGCCCCATAAGATTATGTAGAATTATATATATTTTTTAAAAAATTAATCGAATACAATATTTTATTTTAATTTTAAATTCTAATAAATCATATATTCATAAATAAACTTATTGAATTTTGATCTAGTGGCACAAAATAGAGAAATTAATTATGAAATATCTGTACATAGCCACAAATTACCATAACCATATTTTTTACATTTTTAAATACTATTATAGATGGATATTATCACACAAACAATCCAAATGCCATTATTGTGAAAATAAAACGAGATTACATCAAATACGCTAAAATCACAAAAAACTTTTTTTCTTACTTTCAGTTTACGAATTTTTTATTAAATTTTTAAATTTACTTCATCGGCAATTTCATACTCACTTGCCAAAATGGCTAAACCATTAAATTATCAATTTCTTGGTTTTCGTAAATGCTTAGCATGGCGTCGAATACATGTCCCAAATGAAATTTTAAAGGGTTTAATGCCTCTATCCTACTCTCCCGTCTAGTGTCACTCCATGTTTTCAAAGTTGAACCCTGAACATGCTTTAAAAGTATTGCCCATCGAAAAGTAGCTGCCGAAAAGAATAAATATATTTTTTGGACCATGTTGAAGAAATTAGCGCTTCAGGGATGCTTTTGCCATTAATAACAAGATTGAGAGAATGACTACTACACGGAACATTGAATGCTCGCGAATTATATTGTTTAATTCTAGATTGCACTCCTGCTTTATTGCCCCTCATATTGAACCCGTCGTCAGTCCCTGCCCTCTGATATCCTGCAAATTTAAACCCAAGTCAGTAAGTTCTGCAACTGTAATATCAGACATTTGTTTTCCTGTGGACCTTTCGACTGGTAAGAATCCTTAAAAGCTTTCATTAATTTTAATTTCAATATCAGGATTAAATTTATTGGTTGAAACATATCTGATTACAAGAGTAATTTGCTGTATCTTACTAAAGTCAGGAGTACATTTTAAAATTATGGAAAAATATTTGAATTTTTTTATTTAATTAATCACATGATACTTTACACTTTGATGCAGTAGATCTACTATCCCGGTTTGTATATTTTTCCCAAGATATTGAGCTTTAGTCTCTACTTTTTAGAGCACTCAACGAACGTGCTCTTCCATAATGGGATCGTATTCAGACAGTAACTCAACTATTTTTAAGAAACTACCGTTATTATGCTCAAACAACTTGTCGCTTGTACCTTGAAAAACCAGACAACTTTTACCAAGCATTTTGGTAATTGCAACGATTCTTAGAAGCCCCTCATTCCAATGATTTATTTCAGCATTAATAACTCTTTGAGTGGCAGCATATACAGTTTTACAACAATTTAATCTTTCGTTGATTTCTAGCCATGATTTTTGTGCCTGAATATGATTTTTCGAAATGTCATGCTCTTTTAAAGTTTCGCCGAGGTGCTTTCAATTTTTAAAACCCTCCCTTGAGAGAGAACTAACTAAACAGCCGAAAATTTTGCAACAGAAGCAGTAAAAGCAGTTTTGTGAAAGATTGTAGCAAATCTCGCAATATTTGCTCTCCATTGCTCAAAATTTGGGCGTAATATTTTGCGCTAAAATGTCGACCTGTGTCATTGGAAGAAAATATGTAATTATGCAATAGTTTAGGTGGACCTTGCCTTACTGAAAAGTTTCTTACGGCGTCTCGTAAAATTCTTGACCACAAAGTTTTAGAACGCCTTTTGTGAGTCTCACGTTGGTGTCAGTTCCGGTTGGTTTAGAAACTTCGTTCATTTGTTTGCTATTATTCTTTGACGATTCCGTACTTCTTTTGTATCCCAACCTGATATTGGATTCTAAGATTTGTTTTGGTAAACCCTGAATACAGTATATTTTGTTAACGCGCCATATTGATTCTGTCTTTCCGCTTCCTTTCCCAACCTTCTTTTTTTTGTACTGGTAACCAGATAGTTTTCTATGACCATCAGGCATTTTGAAAGAGGCGTGTACGTAACTCAAACAATGTAAACTATAAAATAATATAAAAAGTAAATATTTATCCTTGTTCTTAATAAGCTAAAACCATAACTAAGATAAATTATTCTCAGTCGATATAAGAAAATATTTATGCACAACACAAAATATTTTCCATATCCTGTGAACAAAAAGAAAGTCTAGTGTTACTACACAGTCAAAGCTTATTCGCGGAGGATACGGTCTGTAAATTTGCTGCAAATGCAGAAACCGTGTATACAGAATGGCAATTTCTATAGGCTTAAACGGAATACATACAAAGTTCAAAAAAAAAAAAAAAAAAAATAAAAAAAAAAATGATGTTGTGGAGTGATTGTCACGCAATGCTCTTATTATACCAACTGACTAAGTTATTCACATTCACTAAAATAGTTAATGAATTTCTTTTTTGTTGAAACGGTTTACAAATGCAGAAATTAGAGTATCTGGAAACTGCATTCGTATGTATATTATGCATCATGGGTTATTGTATATTAGCAGTTAACATTCAAAATTGAATATACTAATGGTATGTGAAGTAACTAATCGGCAAGCAGCAGCTGGTAATATTATTTATTTATTAATGATTGTAAGTACTGTCCCACACCCACTAAACTGCAGTATTTTCACAAGCGATCAACGCTAGCGTATGTAATTTAACCCAACCATAACACTTTCAATTCCTGTATCTAATTTGTACAACAAATCTGCGAGGCTCGGATTACGAGAAGAAATTATTATACAAATTATTCCACTTCGAATTCCAATAACTAAGATCCATATTGATATGGTTCATCAATTCAATAAAATAAATACTCAGCAACTCCCGCCAAACACTGTCGATTCCATGTATTTTTATAGAGCCTAACTGCAATTGCGAAAACACTCCTTTTCGCCTTGTCTAGTAATTTGTGGGCAGTATAACGTCGGAATCAGTGCAGGTAGGTGAGGTCAGGTGTAACAGCACCCACCTACCGCGCTTCTGTTGTGCGCTTTTGTCGTTGTGCGCTTATGTCGTATATTCAACTAAATAACAGTTTAATCATAGATGTACTTACCTATAGAAATTATGAAATCTTGAAGTAAATTTTATGAACTTCTACTTATCACTAATAACGTAATAGTAAGACTAATGCTGTTGTGTAATGAAACCACTTTCTTAATTAGCAATAATAAGCAAGTTGAGACAACAAAAGTCGAAACAGCGTTCTACTCGCGTGCTAAGGCTCAATTCACACAGAAGAGACGTGGCGCGGACGCGGCGCAATTCACACAGAGGCGGCTAGGCAACGGCGCGCCCCTTTGAGGTCCGCGCCTCCTCTCTTCGAAGTCTCTAGGGGCGCCCCCAAATAGCTAAGAACTGTAAGTTTTTAACGAACGAAAAAAGCGGTATGTGGATTTTTTTATTAATTGGATATTTAACAAATTAATATCATTAATTTTTTTCTCACACAGCCGAAATGGCGCCCCTAAATTTTAGCGCCCCGGGCAAATGCCCGGTTTGCCCCCCCCCCCCCCTCCTAGAGCGGGCCCTGTTAGCTGTAAACCATTTGTAGTGATCTGATCCACGTTGGGTTCCACTCTAGGATCTCACATCATTGCCTAACAAGTGCTTGTTTGTCTTTTGATAATATAATCTATAACTGGTCGAAGTTCTCTTGAATTCTGCTGCCAAGTATATTTGTGAATAACTATGTATTTGAAAAATTAATTGGTAATTTATAAAACAAATTGTAAACATATTTTGATTATTAATTTTATTATAATTACTATTTAGGTATAAGATCTGTTGAAATTAAGAATCTATAAAGTAATAGAAATAAGCATAATAATAAAAATAAAACGATTGGTGTGGCTAAGGAAATTGGAAAGAAAATTAATGATGATTTTGAAAACGGTGCCCCTAATAGATCTAAGGCCATGTGGGATATTATTAGAAAAGAAGCTTCATAATGTTAGCAATTTTAATTCTTCCTTTATTGATAAAGTTCAAGATAATAAACAATGTAAATTCTCAATCGCATCTTTTGGGTTCTCAAAAGTATTTAAGATATTTACCGAGAATTCAGGATATATTTAGCTATCATTTAGTGAAAACTGAAATTTTGGTGATATCTAATATGAAAAGCAATAAATGCATGGATGTAAATTCGAATACTGTTGTCAAAAGAAATCTTGTGGCTGCCAAATTGTTTGAACTGTCAAAAGCTTTTAACGCTGTATCTCATAGTATAGTTCTTGATAAACTTGGTTTTATGGTTTTCAAGTATATGCTGGTTGGATAAATTCTTAAGAGGAAGTATGAAAAGAGTTAGGGTATGGAACGCAGTATCACGAGGGATTGAAAGGGACAGAGTGGAAGTGACTTTCTGCAACTGTTCCGTACGGCAAAATCATCTTTGAAGGCGAAATTCCTGCCCAGGGCGGTAAGTTCAAGTTTTTGCCCCAGCTCGGAAAATTTGTAGATCCTTCGCTATAAGGACGTTAATATCATTTGATAATCATCCCAAGGGAGAAGGACGCATTGGACAAATGGTGGGGTTAGGTTTAAATGTCTAGCATTTAGTGGAAAGGCTAACTAGCGGGATTCCAGAAACTTCAGACCTATTTAAGACCACGGGACCAAAGACATAAAACTGCGTTGGGCTTATCTGACCTACTTTTGCCGTTGTCATCACAACCTGACTCTCATTTGCTGGCGCCATTGCAATGACGACTCGAGAAAGTGATCCACTATCGGTGTGTCCACATTAATGTCTTCCTTTTTGAATTTGAAGTGACCAGCACGATTTTCCTGTCGGAGACCACTTTTTATTCTTCCGGTATACTAACGGTATATAGCATTCAAGAAGGGGTTGATTTCAGTTGTATATTCTGAGAATACTCCTTCGATACCTTTGGGACACGGTGCTTTCCTTTTTTTGAGATATTGTAACAAACTCATTCTCCACCAATCATTTTTACTATTATTACTATTAAATTATTTTGCCTTGATTAATTATATGTATCTTGAATAATTGTATTAATACTTGTAACTTGATTTGCATTATTATCGGGTTTCCACAGATTGTAGTTCGTTTAGTAAACTGGATTGTATAGTATTATTATCTATAATTAGGAGTGTAACAATCTTTGGAGATTGTCGGCGCAGCTGGGCGAGTAACGATTGAGTGGTGTGCTTGGCGCCGCTCTGTATGCATTATCTGAACGCGCGAATAGTGAAGTGTGTGTCCGTATTTTATAGTTTCTCTCTGGTGGGTACATGTTTATGCACGTAAATGTAAATAAATTTAGTGATATTTTATCATTTCTTAAGTTAACTATAATGCCTTTCAGTTGTTAGGCGACAGTGTCATTAACTATCGTTAGCTAAACTATAATGAGCTTGCAGCTGGCATGTGTCGAGAGATGGGAATTGGGCCGTCCCTGTCCAAAAACACGCTGTTCCTCTAATTAGAGTGGAAATATTAACAAGTTACGGATTTCCACGGCGGTTGGTTCTCGGCAGCTAATTAATCCGAACTAACTGAGTGGTTAGCTCCCAATTGGTAAACCTACTTCAGGATATATTATTGTAATTACCTTAATGACATACCATCTTACATGACTGGAGCTTCTGATGCAGCTGTGGCAGATGTACAATCTGTGAAGGACGTCTTAGACCTTAGGGTTTGATTAAGAGATATTAGTATTTTTCGGAATAGTTGCTGGACTTTGTGAATATAACTTGCAACGGGTCTGATCGGTGAAGACACGCAATTCAGCATAGCTTGTTGTTCGATAAAAGTGCTTGCAGCAAAGTCACCTTCGGCTGGTTCATTCCGGTCAGCTATGAAGCAAATACATGTTCACTTCGGAACACAAGTTGTATTACTCTCTCTCATTCTTCGTGTATACTTCAACCAGTCAATATGGGTTAGCTAATCGATCGCTCCGACTCTCGTAGCCTCGCCTAGCACTAATGCCTTCCAACCAAGCTGCCATGTCTCGAGTCATAGTCATTCAATCCATCAGTCAGTATTGGAAGCAGTAATTTAGCTTTAAGACGCTAGCATTCAGAGTAGTCCTTGCAGGACACGTTATCGACTGTAAATGGACAGTTTTCAGTAGCCATTAAATGGACTCACTACCAGTTAGCCATCTTCTCATTCTAATAGGATAGTTTATATCAGCTAGTGCTAAACCAGTCCTAGCCTTCTCTATCCTCGGTTCTCCGACCATAAAACGGAGTGGTGTCAGATATCCTGATAAATTACTACAATTAGTAGCCCGCAAGACGAAGAGCTTCACGGAAGAGCCGAAGACTTAGAAGAGGCCTAGAAACACGAAGGTTAGTCACTCCACTTAAGGTCTACCATTCACAACGTCCACAAATAGGCCAACAACCACTTGGACCCCTGACATATCTTTAGGATTAACGATGCAGTGGGCAATTACTGAAGCCAATTACTTCTTTATTATTATTATTATTACTCCGCGATTCACTAATAGTGGTTGATGGAGGGTGCATTGCACCTATCCTAAGGTATAACTGTTTGCATAGCAAGGGAAATACCGAGCGCGGTGGGTAAGTGATTAACGGTCTGGCCTCGCATTTGGGGGGACGCCGGTTCGAATCCCGTCCAGGCATCCAGATTTGGGTTTTCCATGGTTTCCCCAAAGCACTCCAGGCGAATGTCAGGATGCTTCCTTTAAAAGGCCATGGTCGAATTCCTTCCCGTTCCTAATCCCCAGTCCCGTTCCGCCTCTAATTAATGACCTCGACAGCGAGCTGTAAACCCTTAAGTAAAAAAAAAAAGGGAAGGGATATATGGGGTATGGTAGGAGGCGCTCATGGGCTATTTTGCGGAACCATCCCGGCATTCGCCTGGAGCGATCTGGGAAAACCCTGATCAGTATGGCGGGAACAGTTTATCGAGACCTACTCCTATCAGATTCTATGTTTTCTCGCTGTATAAATCCTTTATATTCCTTTCCCTAATCGCTCGTGGGAAAAATGAGTACAGAAATGAATAGGTTCTGGCCCTTATTTCTCTTATCTTATTTTCGCGATCATTCCGAGATATGAATGTTGCTGGTAGCAATATTTGTTTACTGTTATTCCGAAATAAGTCAGTCGTGAATGTTTCAATTAGATTCTGCCTACAGCAATGCCTTCGATGTTCTAGACCTTCCTAACCTAACTCATTCAACATAGCACTTACGCTTTCCCTCCAGCTATATATACCTGTCACGAATCTGGCGGCTCTTCTTTGGACCTTTTCCTGTGCCTCCATTAACCCCTTTTGATGGGTACCCATACAGAACAAAAATATTCTAAGTGAGAACGCACCATAGCTTTGTATGCAGTCGATTTAACTTCTGGTGTACACTGTTTTAAATTACGACCTAGAAATCGGAGCATATGATTTTCTTTTCTAGTTACCTTCTCAGTATGTTTATTTCGTTACGAATTGTTACACCTAGGTATTTAGCGGAATCTACCGTTCTAAAGACAGTGCCATTAATTGTATCTTCAGAGTTAAATGATGTCACCTATTTACTTATATACATGACTTTGAATTTATTTAGGGTTTAACTCCATCTGCCAGTCTTTGTACCACGTGATCATTTTCGTAACATCGTCTTGTAACGAAGCGCAGTCGTCCTGGGTTTTTATTTCACGATAAATACTAGCATTGTTGGCAAATAGTTTTTCTCCCCTTATTACGTCGCACAAATCATTAATGTATAAGAGAAGCAACAGAGCCCCTATCACACTCCCCTGAGGAACCCCAGACTCACTTCGGTCAGTGATGATCGCTCACCGACGCGAAATACACTCCGTGTTCTAACCTTCACAAAATCTGTAACTCAGTCGCATATTTGTCTAGATATGCTGTAACCACGAAGTTTTGTAATTAATATAGTGTGAGGCACAGTGTAGAAACTTTTTTTAAAAATCTAATAGAACTAAGTCAATCTTGGATTGCTTCTCTATATAATACGGCATCAGTTGTGAACTAAAAGTGCAAGTTGTGTCGCAGCATCGGACTCAGTGGCGTAGCTAGGGGGGGGGGGGGGGGCGGTCCGCCCCGGGTGTAACCCGTTTGGGGTGACACCCGCATTTCGAAATTAGTGTGATACAAAAAAAAATTTTTTTTGATAGACTTCTTTTATCCATTTGTGTCGAAACACGTCTACCTTGAATGTTTTGAATATTTGTTTTTAAGTTGATCTATCGCTTTTCAAATACAATCCAGGGGGCAGTGCTCTTTCATTACAGTAGAGTATAATTATTGGCAACACCGCACCCTTAAACAAAGAGAGCATCGCTCTGTAGCTCCAACAATCACAGGAACTCATCCGTCACTGTTGTTTGGTTTGTTAGAAGCGGCGCGGTGATGGATATAATGTAAGTTTTCTTGTATAAAGAGTGGTAGTTTTAAAATTAAAGGATATATATATATATATCTAAATTTGCTAAAATCATCGTAATTAAACAGTTAAATTGAAAATCCTCGAAATTATTTCAAGAAAAATGTTAGATTTTCCTTTGGGGAAAAAAAAATCCAAGCGTATGTCGGAATTAAAATTGTTTTGCTTATTTAGAATTCTATTAGCTTTCTAGCTAAGATTCACAAGTGAATTGAAGTATTTTCTAGTAAGTTTTGAATTTATCATCTGACAGATTCGTGATGTATAAACTGAGTACATTTCGCGTCATCAGATTTACACTCTGCGTACCTACCTATAGTGACAGTGCACCTATCTCGACATGAAATGGCATCATGTTCGAATGTACGCAAATAAAATGATTGGGAAAACTGTGCATTAAACTAGCAATACTGTCAGGTTTTAAGTCAATCCGTACGAGTCCAAGTGTTCGTTGATGGTATCGTCTGTCGTTGGTAATCATTTTTTGCAGGGCATGTGTTTAAAACAGTCGGAACCACATATTTTGCTAGCGAAATCGTAACATTAGTAAGCATTTTAACTCTAGGTTCATGTAAGTTTGCTATGCTTTCTACTGATTGAGAATATGCGAGTATGATCGCGATGAAATAAATAAGCGTATGATTCTCTAAGAACTTTCCATAATAAATTTACAGAAGAAGATTTCTACTATGGGTAACCTCTTTGTCGAATACAGTTACCTAAATTCTTACGGGTTCCTTAAATCGACAGGGATGTCGAACTTCTGTTCCTGAACAAAAATTGAGCTTTAATCATAAACTGAACGAACAGTCGAGCCATTTACATCTTTATTTATACGCCACAGAGTGGATGCTAGAAATCTAAAATTTACACGTGGAGACGGTCTTCAGTAGCCTACATGCAATGTCGTATTTAGGAGTCTGTAGCCACGTATTTCTTAGGCGGGTGGTAAAATACTTGTTAATTACTTCATGTAAAGACGGCAGATATCGCATAGGCATGTTCTTTTATTATCTGACCCGTTGTTTTTTTTTATTATGTTTTTATATTTTATTTATTCTTCTATTTTTATCAAGGAACTTAATGTAGAGTTGCTTCTCTGACTATACAGTATCCCCCAGGGTCTCACAACTTGTGAGACCCGGATCCTGGGTTTGCACCAATGTGTCTGGAATTGCTTCTACTTGGATCAAGCCACTTCTGTTAACTTTCCTTTCAATATCCCTTGGTCCTGCAAATACCGAGATTGCAAAGTCATTTAAATACAGCCTATGTTAACGTTTCAATAACAAATGGATAGCTTTAGAGTTTTTTTAATTTATAGTGGAATCTAATGGTCGCCCTTTAGTTACACTGGCGGAAATTAAAATCACAACACGAATACAGGAATAGTAGAATTTTAGGAACCTTTGAGGATATATCCAGCGCCATACCTAGAAGAAATGATAATAAATGTAAATGAATCAGGCTAAGTTATTACCTTTAGAAACAGTTGTCAGTGAGAAATGCGCTCAACTTGAGCACCAATACATTCGTAGATCCTTGCCGGCATTGACATAATAAATGTTCGGATGTCTTCTTGGTGTATGTCTCACTACGCGTGCATGTCTTTTGTATTCAGTGGTTGCACAGTTTGTGCTGGGCGACCATGTGATCTAATGTGTCTACTCCTGGTATACTAGACATGCTCTATTGAGGACAAATCTGGGAACCATGCTGTCCAAATTGTGATCGAAACTCCTTGAAAGGCTTGTGTGACGATGGCCGCGGTATGAGGACGGGCATTATCTTGTTGGAAAATGGGATTTGGATGGTGAACATGAAGGGTATCACAATAAGATGCAGTACCCCGTCGACATAGTGATGAGCTGTCATTGCCTTCAACAACAGCCGACTCAGCCATGCTGTCGAAACTGATTGCCGCCAAAACATGACACCAGTGGCGGCACTTGCGTAAGGTTCTGAAATCACAGCAGATAAGTCGTTTCTCCACTACGCCTTCGAACATGTCGCCAATTATCACTTTGCCACAGAGAATCGAGACTCGTCTCTAAACAGAAATGTACGACATTCACATGTCCATTTGTGTTTGGCATTACACCAGGTTAGATGACGCTGGCAATGAAATTAGATTAATGAGACACATTGCATAGGGGTCAGAGAGTGTAACCCAGCTCCAAGCAATTAGTTTACAATCATCCGGGGAGGGGGGGGGGGCTGACTATCTGTAACCACTGCTTGGATCTGACCTACAGTGAACCATTTGCCAGCAACAGCCACCCACACCATTTGGCGGTCTTTCCGTGCTGTTATCCATCTGTATGGACCCATGCCTGCTCTAGGAGTATTAGAGGCTTCTTTCATTCACTGTGTAACAAGTCTGTATACTGACATTGCACTACGGCCAATCCAGTTAGACATTTGGGTGTAGACAGTTGTCACTCTTCGGCTTGGTATACTTAGCCAACAAAAACTTGTGGATAACAAGGTGTCATGTTACACCACACTGTTCGCCACTTATACGCATAAATATATATATATATATATTAAATAGCACCGTAATTTTCATATTATTCATATAAACTTTCAATTTTTAGTCATTTAATACTCTTCATGCAGGCATACTTGGGGCCAAATTTCACTCATTTATCACAACACCGTCTGGGTGTTGGGATTTTAATTTGCGCCAGTTTGTGTATCAGTTGCTAAGTGTAAAAGGCCGGTAAAGTCACCGCAACAACAGTCGGCCGAGTGACGGCTCGCCCCCTCGCGTCCACACTTTTCCATAGCTCACCCGTGTTCCTACCCTGTCTTTAGTCTCCTTTAACGTTTTCAAGTGATTGTTTCAGGGAATCAGTGTAGTGGATGACGGGTAGGTTTGACACCCTACTTTATTACAGAGTACTGTACTAATACTTTGTACAGTTTTGGTACGAAAGTACATTAAAATACTTTTTTATTTGACTCACGTAATCACCTAACTGGTTGATCTTTTATGTACAAAAATAGTATCCCAGCGCAGTATTAACATTATCAACGCAATCTCAATGAAATGTGAATCACTTAGCACTTGACGTGTTTGTTTTGCCTGATGTTCTTTTCGATTCACTCAGTACTTTTTGTTAGTGAAGAACGAGATTATAACATATTTTAATTTAAATATAGGTCGTAAAGATTTTGTATAGTAAAAATAATAATTTCATAATTATCTCAAAGTTCTAGTCACAGAGTTTCTTATTGGGTAACTCACAGTGCACCTAAATCGTAGTCACCTAACTTGAAAAGAAGATCTACAGATTAACGTGAAATTCGAACCACCGAGCGTCCTTCGCATTAACAGATAAAAGCTTTGCCATTGGTAAACGTCAATTTTAATGCCCGGAAAATTTACAGTCGAGACCGGAATTTGAAACGGGACCTTCAGTTTCCAAATCACACGCCGTAACCATTTGAGTTACCGAAAATAGGTGTAATGAAAAATAAATTTTCAAATATGATAAAATAAATATTTTTTCTTTACCAACTATTTTTGATATCAAAAGACTTGAATCGACTTATGTGTTTGAATACATATTTTTCAGTACTTCTAGATTAGTCTTGCGTCTGGTCACGGCGTGTGATTCGGGTGTGATAGATTCGGTTACAAATGCGGATCTCGGCTGCAATTTTTGTGGGTCTTAAAATTGATCTTCAGCTCTGGCAAAGATTTGATTTTTTAATGCGAAGATGCTCTTCCTACATATAATTAACATGGATGAAAAAAAACTTTTTTTAAAGGCAAATAATAACATGAAAACAACATTTAGTCGTAAGGAAAGGAAAATTTCTGAACTCTCTCTATGCGCTTCTCCACATCCATCAGGCCGACACTGATCAGCACCGTCAAAACATAAACCAATCCAATGACGGCCGAGTGTCGGACTGAGGCCCGATCTTCAGAGGAGTTAAAATTAATTTAAAACCACTTTCGATGTGTACAGGGCATATACTGGCGATGAGGCAAGGAAAGATATTGCAATAGGTATGAAAAGTAATGCATGGAAGGGAAAAGATGACCAAGACAACAAGCTGGCACTCGATTTCAGGCACAAGGGTGTGGGAAAATTCTTTTTTTTAGGTAAGGGTGTCAAGGATTTGAATGAGTTACCAAGAGAAATGATGAATAACTTACCGAAAAAGCTGAAGGAATTTAAAGATAAAATTTGTAAAGGGTAAATGTTGGTGGGTGCAGGATAGGGGGAAGATGGAGGTGTAGGGAAATTGCCACCGGAGCCTGTGCTTCATTGCAATCAAATCAAATTAAATTAAAGATCACCGGTGAGCAACACGTGGCTAAAATCTTTCCATATTGACTATTGAATATGAATTAAATCAAATTGATAATTTTGAAGACGTGATTTACGAGTTTGCAGCCGTTAAAGCTAAAAAGAGGAGATTGTGAAAGCAATTGTATTTAGTTTATTTGTGAATTTTTTTAAATGATGTTAATATTACAATTTTATTAACTGTAATTAATAATAACAATAAATGTTTATCTAATTATGTTTTATTATTCTAATATTTTACACTTACAATATATTATATTTTACTTAATTTTGAATTTAAGTTTTTAAGGGGTGACACTATCGATAACCGCCCCGGGTGTCACCCACGCTAGCTACGCCACTGATCGGACTTTCCAGAATCCATGTTGATTTATGTTTAAAAGCTCTCCTTCATCCAAAAACTGCACGACATTTGAATAAATGATATATTCTAAAATTCTGCAAAGTATTGAAGTTAATGAGATTGGTCTATAATTTGGAAGATCATTAACATTCCCACTTTGTAATACTGTACTTACGATGGCGGTCTTCCACTCAGCTGGTATGTTTCCTTGTCCCAAGGAAGGTTGTATAATTTCATCAAATACGGCACAATTTCCTTTGCGTACCTAGAGTAGAATCTAGTAGGAATACCGTCTGGTCCACGAGTCTTATTGGTTTTTACATCCCTAGGCAGTTTTGTTATTCCCTCGGCATAAAGAACGAGATCTTTCATAATTTTGTCGGTACAACTGTTAAATATCGGGATCTCCTATATATTTTCTGTTGTGAAAGCTTTTTTAAAGATGATATTCAAAATTTAGGCTTTCTGTATGCTAGATTCTATTAATTACACGTTTTCCTTAATCGGTGATAGCTTAACCTTACGAGAGGCTTTTATTATGCGACCAGAACTTGTTTGGAATAGTAATTAGATTTTCAGATAAATTCATGACTTGGAATTCTTTAAAAGCTTCACGCATTGCCTTACGCACTTCCACTAGCAACTGGATTAATTTAACGCGATAAGTCTTCAGATTTCTTCACCGTAGCGTGTACAGGTAACCAAACACCTTTGCTTCCTGAGCAAACGTTTCACTTCCCGATTGAACCAAGGAAAGTTCCTATTAACCTGAATAAATTTCTTAGGAACAAGTTGATTTGTACCAGTCCATATTATTGCTTTCAAATTATACAAAAGTTGCTCAATAGTATTTAGCATGTTTCTTTCAAATTTTTTTTCCGAGTGATCAACCAAACTCGCATCGTTTGCCTTATTGAAGCAATGTACAAGTTTATTATGTTTGAATGTCAGACTAGACTATAAAGTTACCAAAATCGCAGTTCAGCAGTCGTGGAAGACAGTAGGGTATTTTCGTTTTGTATTTGGTCTTTAGTGGTGTGCAGATTTAGTTAGTGTAATCTTTGAGTGTTTATTTTTTGGAGAAAGTAGAGGTTAGTTACAGCTGAACAGTCATTGAGGACAGTAGCGTATTTTCGTTTTGTATTCGATCTTTACTGGTGTGTAGATTTGGTCAGTGCAATCTCTGAGTGTTTATATTTACGAAGTACAGGTTATTTCGATTTTCTGTTCCTATTTTCTGTTCTTTTCGCGTTTTTCAAATGTAGAATGGCTAGGGACTGTAATTGCTTTTTATAGACGCAAGCTGAGGTGGCTGATATCCGCGCACAGCTTGCAGCTGTGTTAGCGAAAGTTACACAGCTGGATGCTGCCGTAAAAGGTTGCAGCAGATGAAATATTGGGGAAACTGATGTAGCCATGCCTATAACAGATTCTCCCATATCGACCGGCGTACCTGCAACCCAGGCTGAAGAGTTGGAGGAGAAGAACAAAGACCCCCACCCCAAGGATACCACCGATAGTTACATACCAAATAGGGAACTTCCTAGCACTAACCAGAAGCTAAAAAGTTCATTAAACGAGAACTTAAAGTGATTTTTCGCGGAGACAGCGTAAAGTACCATCTAGAGGACCATGGGAAAATTACGAAAAAGTTAGAAGTTTCTTCTTCAGGGAAAAGATAAATTTCTTCACTCACCAATACTCTAAGGAAAGGAAGTTAAAGATGTGATAAACGGATCACCACCACAATTCCAGTGGATATAATTAAAGAGGAAACTAGTCCGCTACGGTTTCGACGTACAATGGTACAGCAATTAAGAAAGGGACCCAAATACAAAGGAATTAATACCACTCTCAACTTATTGTGTGACGCTAAATTCCGGAGAAAAATCCGAGGAAATTATCACATGACAGGACTGCTGTATACTAGAGTAACAGTCGACAAGCTACAAGACTAGGAGGGTCCCTAGTCAATGTCATCGGTGGTCAGAGACTGGGCACATACGGCGAACTATTGCCAAATGCCCAGTCGCTGTGTGAAATGCGCTGGCAGACATGCTACAAAAGATTGTAAAATGAACCCTCAGGAGAAAGCAAAATGTATTACTTGCGATGGGGACCACCCAGAATCATGGAAGGGTTGCCAGGCATACCAGGCCCTATTACGCCCAACAAATACAAAGCTCCAGAAAAAGGAAAAGCAACCAGACACAAGAAAGAAGAGAAATGAAGAAAACCAAAAAGATAACCGAGAAAAGAGACCAAGCAAACAGGAACCAGGAAGAAGCTATGCAGACAAACTAAAATCTACGCTGCAAAGGGAGAAAATAAAAAATGGTATAGAGGGGAATCAACGAGGCAGAGGAAATCAGAGGAAAAAAGAAAACAATTTTCTAGAAGAACTTAATGAAATGGTAAACATATTTCGAAACTTGACCCTGGAAAAGATAATATCCAACCTTATGACAACAATTAAGGCAGTAAAAGAAGCAAAAAGTGTTTGGGGAAAAATCGTTGCACTGATCAAAGGCCTAAGCGAAATGATGGAGTAATGGCTCACAACACAGGAAAAACACAAGACATCAATGTATATATTTTTAATGCAAACGGAATAAAAAACAAGAAAAAGGAAATCATTGACTTCATAAAGAGGAAAAAAGTAGATCTGATGTTGATAACAGAATCTCACCTAAAACAGGCAGATAAATTTCGCATACCAAACATGACTATAACAGGCAGGACAGAGAAATACAAAGGGGTGGCGGCACGGCAATCATGATAAAGTCATCCATCGCACACCAGCCAAAAATAATACCACGAATGCAAAATTTGGAAGCAAGCGCACTGTGCATAAACACAACAGATGGCAGTAACATTTATAGCTGCATACCTTAGCCCTCGAAAAGAGTTAACAGAGCGCGACCTAAATATTGCAATGTCAATGTCTGAGAGGGTTATAATGGCTGGTGACCTAAATGCCAAACACCCGGCATGGAACAGCAGAGTAGCAAATGGGAAAGGGCAAAGATTACTAGAACTATCAGAAGAAATGAATCTAACAGTCATGGGGCCAGAAGACCCGACCCATATATCGACTTTCGAAGCACACCAGCCGGATGTCCTAGACATAGTGGTGGCTAAGAATATCAGAAGACCAATTCACCTAGAAACTATAAGCGACCTATCGTCAGACCACAACCCAGTATTACTACAACTCAGGAATTGGGTAAACAGCCAGGAAAATCCCAAAAAATCAGACATGTAGACTGGGAAAAATTTACTAGCATATTCCAACAAAACGTCTGCCCAACTATGGTAACGAAGAACAAAACACAGATAGACACAGCAATAGACAGGCTAACTAAAAATATCCTAAAAGCGGAAAAACAAGCTTCAATAGTGACAGTACTGGAAACGAAAAGGGAAGAGCAAGAGGCAGCATTGATAGAAGAACCTAAATACTTCAAAAATCTGCACCGGAAACGTTGGCAAAGCTTTAGGGACCCAACGGACAAGAGGGAAATGAACAAATATGCTAGAGAAATAAGAAAAAGACTACAGGAAAGAAGATCTGCACAATGGGAGGACTAAATGTCCCGACTAACCCTCCAACACCAAGATGCATGGGGTCTGATATGAGCACTTAAAGAGCCGAAACCAA
>CM061921.1:380479921-380617917 GCA_031002005.1 Vandiemenella viatica
TTTAGACTAGCGAAACCGGCATCGGCGTTTTTCAAGCATGATTAATTTCGGTAAGGCGTCTAACCTAAAAGAATGTGTACTGTACATTTAATTTCCCTTTTTTTATGATTCAAATCGGTCAATTCATAGTCAGCCTTTTCGTCATCGTATTTGGCATGCTACACAACTTGTTGAACAATGCCTACAAGACGAATTTGAGACGTCCATGGATCTTCCTCTGGAAAATAATTCTGCGTCGTGAATATTCGTCTTTACTGCTTTCAACAACAAGATTTCGAAGGACGTAGAAGCTTGGGCTTACAAGGTCACAGACGTTCGGCGGTTTGTGCCCGACAGCTAATGACATTCCTGGAACAGGTATAGTGTCCGCCGACCGACCACTTACTAACGGTCCAGCTGACAATTGCGTCTTTTCTGACCGCAAGGAATGAACAAATTGTGTAGTGTTCCACACAAAGTTACGGACAGAAAATCCACGCGATGTTGATAGGCTGTGAATTCTGAGACTGATTTCGCATTTCTCCGATGATTGAAAAACTTGCCGACTCTTGTCTGACTTTCAAGAACGACATGTACTGTACATCTTTCCTCTCCTGCCCTACAAATGTCTTATGCTTTACTGACAGTTTGCACTTAACTGTGGATCCAAGACAACTGAAATTGTGTTTCTTGATTTCAGATATTTTTGCGTACAAACTGACAATTTCACTGACTAAGAGTTGAGTGGTGACTTTAACAACCGACTCACTCGCAGTCTGTAATATCGCATTCGGAGGATTTTGTGGAGGACTAAAATTACTACGTTCGGCTTCCAGAAATTCGTCCAGTGACAATTTCAACTCGGTTTGTGCCGTCTTAACGAGCTCAACTGAACTTGCCGCGGCAGTCATCTCTGAGCTAAGTTTTCGGATGTTTTGTTCGCTTTGGTCTTTGACCTCTTGAACAAATTCCGAAATTTGCCCTAGGTTTTGGCCGTTCTCGTTTCGCATCTGTTCAATGGACAGTCGGTAGCGTCAAGTCTTTTGGATAATTGTTTGTTGGCCGTTTGCAAAGAAGCACAGGTAGTTTTTACTTCTTCTGTGTCCCTTTCCAGCTTAGAAACATTTTAGCTATCTCAGACTTGAATTCCGATATTTCTTTTGTGACCTCAGAACGTAAGGTGGATAATTTTTCCGTCCAAGTTTGTTAATATCGCAGCTTGCGAATCAAAACTCTGCCTAAGCAAATCCGAATTTCTCTTATTTTCCTCCTTTTGTGAATCAAAACGCTTGTTTAATTCCAGAAATTGCTGGCTTGATTCCTGTTTTTGTGAATTAATTTGCAGGCTTAAATCCTGCTTTAGTTGTTGATTCGATTGGCTAAGCAAATCCGAACTTCTCTTATTTTCCTCTTTTAGTGAATTGATTGCAGTCATTAACATGTTTAGCATTTGCGGCGATAGGGGTGGTGATTCTACCGGCATTTGTGATATTTGTTGGGTCTGTTCTGAATGTGCGGGCGTATTCTCTGTCATCTCACCGACAGGTGAAGGAAAATTTTCCATATCTTCCTGTGGCGACAAAGTAGACTGCGAACTATATGAGTGGGTCGGAACTTCAGAACTTACGTTCCCCTCCCTGCAGCCAATATTTCGCTTTGTGTTAACTGAACCTCGTTCATGATTTCGGGAGATTTTTGCCTATCAGACTGATCTTCCATATCGAAATCTTTTATCGTACGAGATCGTAGCTTCATATGAACACACAACGAATGAATTTACACCGCAATTGTGCAATGACGAAATCTAGATTCACTAACAACAAAAATACCGCGAATTTCAATACACACAAATACATATACCCCTCCAAAATACAGCAAGAGAAAAGCAACGATGAATCATGCAACACAACACCATGAAAGCAGACTTACTTTCAAACACATGGGCAAACATGCGTGTCTTTAATTTTCTTACAAGCTACCATGCATTAAGAAATCAACACTGACGTTACTCATTTAAAATTTTTAAACTGATCACAAAATTGTTACAATACAAAGTGTATTGCATCTCAATTGAAATACACAAATGAACTTCCTTTTAATGCGTTGAAACAAAATAAATTTTATGCATTGAAACAAAATGAACTTTATGCATTAAAATATAAGTGAAACATCAAAATAAAATCTTGTATGAATATCTATTGACTACAAGAATATAAAACAGCCAAAAACCATGTGCAACATTCCATGAAACTTTCTGAATTTGGGCTCCAAATTATTAATTTGAATTAGTGCCACCAAGTTCGCAGACATTAAGAAGTAATGTCTCATCTGGCACCAGCGTTGGGCGACATTATGTGGTGGGTGCCTTGGTGGGCAAACCACACAATTATCTTTCATACCTTTATGATTAATAATTGTGGATTTTTAATTTTAATTTATGAAGGAGTGGAAATTTATTAATTTGCAAGAATCTCGACGTTAGTTGGAATTTAGGAAAAATTGTCACAATATGACATTTATTTTCTTATCACTGGCGATTACAAGTCTGAGCGAATTTACCGTTAACATTAACACAAATTGGCAAAATCATAAAAGCAACGCTCAGAGTTACAATTAGCCGTCATGAGCAAGCAAACAATTATATATTTACTTTTAAATATCTCAGAATCAAAATGCAAGAAATAATGACAACTGGAAACAATGAAAAATACAAGTTATGACTACCTCAGACAAAGGCATCATAATACTGTGACTTTACAGTTAAAAAGAAAATCATGGGCGCCAGAATGAACAATATATCATTCGAAAATAACTAGTTCTGGCAAATTATGCCGCTAGCTCAGGGGTTTTTACAATTACAAAGTGAGAACATGGACCTATCCTCTCAAAGTCGCTTACGGGTTCTGTTTCACGGAATGCACAATCACATGGCTTGGTCGTAATCAATTACCATTGTAGTTCTGCGTCTGATGTCTGTGATGAGTGTAGCGGACCCACGATATGTGAGATTATCTCACAAGTCGGCTATAGGCATCTCTGGTCTGGCAATGCGCATCATCGCATTACCGGCTGTGTTGCGGTGATAACCTTGCTCCAGCAAGGCAAGCTGCGGTTAGCGAAAGAGTCAACTTTCCAAGTCAACCTCAGGACTGGTGCGATCGAAGTTAGAATCTAGAATGTCCAGCTCCTCGCTCTTCGGTCCACGAGGAAACTTCTCGCTCCGCCCATTTGTAGTCTCGAAGCTCACATACAACAAAAATTCCCAGGATTTTGAGTTTTACGCTCATTTTGATTGGACCTTCAGGTCGGCACCTAATGTCACGTGATATCCTCGATATGTGATTTGGCCAAAGAATCCAACAGAGGTCGGACATATTCGGCTAAGTTCGCCGGAGCGAGAGAACATTCGGGTTTCGGACGGCAGGCTTTTCCCGCTCGGTGAGTGACCCATCCCCAGGGAGCAGGGTGTGTGGTCTGGCAAAATCCCAAATCCGCGACTTTGTGTCGCCAAGGCTCGGGAACACCAAGATTAGCTTCAAGCCTACATAGCTCAATAATTCTTGAATATTCGCTTTGCTACGATACACTGTATAAGTTCACCATTTCATTACAGTCCTCACTTGGAATCTTGCGTACTTTATAAAATTACAACAAAAATCTATTCACGTGGTCGCCCAAGATTTATGTAAATTACTCTTATATTATTACATATATAATAAAAATGCACCTTGTAACGTGGCGACAGCGCGGCTCGTTACAACCCGGATCCTGGGTTTGCACCAATGTGTCTGGAATTGCTTCTACTTTGGATCAAGCCACTTCTGTTAACTTTCCTTTCAATATCCCTTGGTCCTGCAAATACCGAGATTGCAAAGTCAATTAAATACAGCCTATGTTAACGTTTTCAATAACAAATGGATAGCTTTAGAGTTTTTTTAAATTTATAGTGGAATCTAATGGTCGCCCTTTAGTTACACTGGCGGAAATTAAAATCACAACACGAATACAGGAATAGTAGAATTTAGGAACCTTTGAGGATATATCCAGCGCCATACCTAGAAGAAATGATAATAAATGTAAATGAATCAGGCTAAGTTATTACCTTTAGAAACAGTTGTCAGTGAGAAATGCGCTCACAACTTGAGCACCAATACATTCGTAGATCCTTGCCGGCATTGACATAATAAATGTTCGGATGTCTTCTTGTGTATGTCTCACTACGCGTGCATGTCTTTTGTATTCAGTGGTTGCACAGTTTGTGCTGGGTGACCATGTGATCTAATGTGTCTACTCCTGGTATACTAGACATGCTCTATTGAGGACAAATCTGGGAACCATGCTGTCCAAATTGTGATCGAAACTCCTTGCAAGGCTTGTGTGACGATGGCCGCGGTATGAGGACGGGCATTATCTTGTTGGAAAATGGGATTTGGGATGGTGAACATGAAGGGTATCACAATAAGATGCAGTACCCCGTCGACATAGTGATGAGCTGTCATTGCCTTCAACAACGGCCGACTCAGCCATGCTGTCGAAACTGATTGCCGCCAAAACATGACACCAGTGGCGGCACTTGCGTAAGGTTCTGAAATCACAGCAGATAAGCCGTTTCTCCACTACGCCTTCGAACATGTCGCCAATTATCACTTTGCCACAGAGAATCGAGACTCGTCTCTAAACAGAAATGTACGACATTCACATGTCCATTTGTGTTTGGCATTACACCAGGTTAGATGACGCTGGCAATGAAATTAGATTAATGAGACACATTGCATAGGGGTCAGAGAGTGTAACCCAGCTCCAAGCAATTAGTTTACAATCATCCGGGGAGGGGGGGGGGGCTGACTATCTGTAACCACTGCTTGGATCTGACCTACAGTGAACCATTTGCCAGCAACAGCCACCCACACCATTTGGCGGTCTTTCCGTGCTGTTATCCATCTGTATGGACCCATGCCTGCTCTAGGAGTATTAGAGGCTTCTTTCATCCACTGTGTAACAAGTCTGTATACTGACATTGCACTACGGCCAATCCAGTTAGACATTTGGGTGTAGACAGTTGTCACTCTTCGGCTTGGTATACTTAGCCAACAAAAAACTTGTGGATAACAAGGTGTCATGTTACACCACACTGTTCGCCACTTATACGCATAAATATATATATATATATATTAAATAGCACCGTAATTTTCATATTATTCATATAAACTTTCAATTTTTAGTCATTTAATACTCTTCATGCAGGCATACTTGGGGCCAAATTTCACTCATTTATCACAACACCGTCTGGGTGTTGGGATTTTAATTTGCGCCAGTTTGTGTATCAGTTGCTAAGTGTAAAAGGCCGGTAAAGTCACCGCAACAACAGTCGGCCGAGTGACGGCTCGCCCCCTCGCGTCCACACTTTTCCATAGCTCACCCGTGTTCCTACCCTGTCTTTAGTCTCCTTTAACGTTTTCAAGTGATTGTTTCAGGGAATCAGTGTAGTGGATGACGGGTAGGTTTGACACCCTACTTTATTACAGAGTACTGTACTAATACTTTGTACAGTTTTGGTACGAAAGTACATTAAAATACCTTTTTATTTGACTCACGTAATCACCTAACTGGTTGATCTTTTATGTACAAAAATAGTATCCCAGCGCAGTATTAACATTATCAACGCAATCTCAATGAAATGTGAATCACTTAGCACTTGACGTTGCCTGATGTTCTTTTCGATTCACTCAGTACTTTTTGTTAGTGAAGAACGAGATTATAACATATTTTAATTTAAATATAGGTCGTAAAGATTTTGTATAGTAAAAATAATAATTTCATAATTATCTCAAAGTTCTAGTCACAGAGTTTCTTATTGGGTAACTCACAGTGCACCTAAATCGTAGTCACCTAACTTGAAAAGAAGACCTACAGATTAACGTGAAATTCGAACCACCGAGCGTCCTTCGCATTAACAGATAAAAGCTTTGCCATTGGTAAACGTCAATTTTAATGCCCGGAAAATTTACAGTCGAGACCGGAATTTGAAACGGGACCTTCAGTTTCCAAATCACACGCCGTAACCATTTGAGTTACCGAAAATAGGTGTAATGAAAAATAAATTTTCAAATATGATAAAATAAATATTTTTTCTTTACCAACTATTTTTGATATCAAAAGACTTGAATCGACTTATGTGTTTGAATACATATTTTTCAGTACTTCTAGATTAGTCTTGCGTCTGGTCACGGCGTGTGATTCGGGTATGATAGATTCGGTTACAAATGCGGATCTCGGCTGCAATTTTTGTGGGTCTTAAAATTGATCTTCAGCTCTGGCAAAGATTTGATTTTTTAATGCGAAGATGCTCTTCCTACATATAATTAACATGGATGAAAAAAAACTTTTTTTAAAGGCAAATAATAACATGAAAACAACATTTAGTCGTAAGGAAAGGAAAATTTCTGAACTCTCTCTATGCGCTTCTCCACATCCATCAGGCCGACACTGATCAGCACCGTCAAAACATAAACCAATCCAATGACGGCCGAGTGTCGGACTGAGGCCCGATCTTCAGAGGAGTTAAAATTAATTTAAAACCACTTTCGATGTGTACAGGGCATATACTGGCGATGAGGCAAGGAAAGATATTGCAATAGGTATGAAAAGTAATGCATGGAAGGGAAAAGATGACCAAGACAACAAGCTGGCACTCGATTTCAGGCACAAGGGTGTGGGAAAATTCTTTTTTTAGGTAAGGGTGTCAAGGATTTGAATGAGTTACCAAGAGAAATGATGAATAACTTACCGAAAAAGCTGAAGGAATTTAAAGATAAAATTTGTAAAGGGTAAATGTTGGTGGGTGCAGGATAGGGGGAAGATGGAGGTGTAGGGAAATTGCCACCGGAGCCTGTGCTTCATTGCAATCAAATCAAATTAAATTAAAGATCACCGGTGAGCAACACGTGGCTAAAATCATTCCATATTGACTATTGAATATGAATTAAATCAAATTGATAATTTTGAAGACGTGATTTACGAGTTTGCAGCCGTTAAAGCTAAAAAGAGGAGATTGTGAAAGCAATTGTATTTAGTTCATTTGTGAATTTTTTAAATGATGTTAATATTACAATTTTATTAACTGTAATTAATAATAACAATAAATGTTTATCTAATTATGTTTTATTATTCTAATATTTTACACTTACAATATATTATATTTTACTTAATTTTGAATTTAAGTTTTTAAGGGGTGACACTATCGATAACCGCCCCGGGTGTCACCCACGCTAGCTACGCCACTGATCGGACTTTCCAGAATCCATGTTGATTTATGTTTAAAAGCTCTCCTTCATCCAAAAACTGCACGACATTTGAATAAATGATATATTCTAAAATTCTGCAAAGTATTGAAGTTAATGATATTGGTCTATAATTTGGAAGATCATTAACATTCCCACTTTGTAATACTGTACTTACGATGGCGGTCTTCCACTCAGCTGGTATGTTTCCTTGTCCCAAGGAAGGTTGTATAATTTCATCAAATACGGCACAATTTCCTTTGCGTACCTAGAGTAGAATCTAGTAGGAATACCGTCTGGTCCACGAGTCTTATTGGTTTTTACATCCCTAGGCAGTTTTGTTATTCCCTCGGCATAAAGAACGAGATCTTTCATAATTTTGTCGGTACAACTGTTAAATATCGGGATCTCCTATATATTTTCTGTTGTGAAAGCTTTTTTAAAGATGATATTCAAAATTTAGGCTTTCTGTATGCTAGATTCTATTAATTACACGTTTTCCTTAATCGGTGATAGCATAACCTTACGAGAGGCTTTTATTATGCGACCAGAACTTGTTTGGAATAGTAATTAGATTTTCAGATAAATTCATGACTTGGAATTCTTTAAAAGCTTCACGCATTGCCTTACGCACTTCCACTAGCAACTGGATTAATTTAACGCGATAAGTCTTCAGATTTCTTCACCGTAGCGTGTACAGGTAACCAAACACCTTTGCTTCCTGAGCAAACGTTTCACTTCCCGATTGAACCAAGGAAAGTTCCTATTAACCTGAATAAATTTCTTAGGAACAAGTTGATTTGTACCAGTCCATATTATTGCTTTCAAATTATACAAAAGTTGCTCAATAGTATTTAGCATGTTTCTTTCAAATTTTTTTCCGAGTGATCAACCAAACTTGCATCGTTTGCCTTATTGAAGCAATGTACAAGTTTATTATGTTTGAATGTCAGACTAGACTATAAAGTTACCAAAATCGCAGTTCAGCAGTCGTGGAAGACAGTAGGGTATTTTCGTTTTGTATTTGGTCTTTAGTGGTGTGCAGATTTAGTTAGTGTAATCTTTGAGTGTTTATTTTTTGGAGAAAGTAGAGGTTAGTTACAGCTGAACAGTCATTGAGGACAGTAGCGTATTTTCGTTTTGTATTCGATCTTTACTGGTGTGTAGATTTGGTCAGTGCAATCTCTGAGTGTTTATATTTTACGAAGTACAGGTTATTTCGATTTTCTGTTCCTATTTTCTGTTCTTTTTCGCGTTTTTCAAATGTAGAATGGCTAGGGACTGTAATTGCTTTTTATAGACGCAAGCTGAGGTGGCTGATATCCGCGCACAGCTTGCAGCTGTGTTAGCGAAAGTTACACAGCTGGAAGCTGCCGTAAAAGGTTGCAGCAGATGAAATATTGGGGAAACTGATGTAGCCATGCCTATAACAGATTCTCCCATATCGACCGGCGTACCTGCAACCCAGGCTGAAGAGTTGGAGGAGAAGAACAAAGACCCCCACCCCAAAGGATACCACCGATAGTTACATACCAAATAGGGAACTTCCTAGCACTAAACCAGAAGCTAAAAAGTTTCATTAAACGAGAACTTAAAGTGATTTTTCGCGGAGACAGCGTAAAGTACCATCTAGAGACCATGGAAAATTACGAAAAAGTTAGAAGTTTCTTCTTCAGGGAAAAGATAAATTTCTTCACTCACCAATACTCTAAGGAAAGGAAGTTAAAGATTGTGATAAACGGATCACCACCCACAATTCCAGTGGATATAATTAAAGAGGAACTAGTCGCTTACGGTTTCGACGTACAAATGGTACATCAATTTAAAAAAAGGGACCCAAATACAAAGGAATTAATACCACTCTCAACTTATTGTGTGACGCTAAATTCCGGAGAAAAATCCGAGGAAATTTATCACATGACAGGACTGCTGTATACTAGAGTAACAGTCGAAAGCTACAAGACTAGGAGGGTCCTAGTCAATGTCATCGGTGTCAGAGACTGGGCCATACGGCGAACTATTGCCAAATGCCCAGTCGCTGTGTGAAATGCGCTGGCAGACATGCTACAAAAGATTGTAAAATGAACCCTCAGGAGAAAGCAAAATGTATTACTTGCGATGGGGACCACCCAGAATCATGGAAGGGTTGCCAGGCATACCAGGCCCTATTACGCCCAACAAATACAAAGCTCCAGAAAAAGGAAAAGCAACCAGACACAAGAAAGAAGAGAAATGAAGAAAACCAAAAAGATAACCGAGAAAAGGAGACCAAGCAAACAGGAACCAGGAAGAAGCTATGCAGACAAACTAAAATCTACGCTGCAAAGGGAGAAAATAAAAAATGGTATAGAGGGGAATCAACGAGGCAGAGGAAATCAGAGGAAAAAAGAAAACAATTTTCTAGAAGAACTTAATGAAATGGTAAACAAATTTCGAAACTTGACCCTGGAAAAGATAATATCCAACCTTATGACAACAATTAAGGCAGTAAAAGAAGCAAAAAGTGTTTGGGAAAAAATCGTTCCACTGATCAAAGGCCTAAGCGAAATGATGGAGTAATGGCTCACAACACAGGAAAAACACAAGACATCAAAGTATATATTTTTAATGCAAACGGAATAAAAAACAAGAAAAAGGAAATCATTGACTTCATAAAGAGGAAAAAAGTAGATCTGATGTTGATAACAGAATCTCACCTAAAACAGGCAGATAAATTTCGCATACCAAACATGACTATAAACAGGCAGGACAGAGAAATACAAAAGGGGTGGCGGCACGGCAATCATGATAAAGTCATCCATCGCACACCAGCCAAAAATAATACCACGAATGCAAAATTTGGAAGCAAGCGCACTGTGCATAAACACAACAGATGGAGCAGTAACATTTATAGCTGCATACCTTAGCCCTCGAAAAGAGTTAACAGAGCGCGACCTAAATATTGCAATGTCAATGTCTGAGAGGGTTATAATGGCTGGTGACCTAAATGCCAAACACCCGGCATGGAACAGCAGAGTAGCAAATGGGAAAGGGCAAAGATTACTAGAACTATCAGAAGAAATGAATCTAACAGTCATGGGGCCAGAAGGACCCGACCCATATATCGACTTTCGAAGCACACCAGCCGGATGTCCTAGACATAGTGGTGGCTAAGAATATCAGAAGACCAATTCACCTAGAAACTATAAGCGACCTATCGTCAGACCACAACCCAGTATTACTACAACTCAGGAATTGGGTAAACAGCCAGGAAAATCCCAAAATAATCAGACATGTAGACTGGGAAAAATTTACTAGCATATTCCAACAAAACGTCCTGCCCAACTATGGTAACGAAGAACAAAACACAGATAGACACAGCAATAGACAGGCTAACTAAAAATATCCTAAAAGCGGAAAAACAAGCTTCAATAGTGACAGTACTGGAAACGAAAAGGGAAGAGCAAGAGGCAGCATTGATAGAAGAACCTAAATACTTCAAAAATCTACACCGGAAACGTTGGCAAAGCTTTAGGGACCCAACGGACAAGAGGGAAATGAACAAATATGCTAGAGAAATAAGAAAAAGACTACAGGAAAGAAGATCTGCACAATGGGAGGACTAAATGTCCCGACTAACCCTCCAACACCAAGATGCATGGGGTCTGATATGAGCACTTAAAGAGCCGAAACCAAGCAATAAAGCAATCATTGGTCCGAACGGAGCGGTCTTTGACCCACTAAGCCAAGCAGAAATACTGGCGGACCACTTTGAGGCACAATACCGGAGCCCAGACATACAATTAAACTTAGCCCAACAACAAGATGAAGAGGAAACAAAGGAAATTGCCGAAAACATCAGGAAGTGTGAGGACCCAGTAAACCCTGAGCTAACGAGCCCAACAGAGTTAAAACAATCATCAGGCGACTTAGCAGCAACAAAACACGAGGAGACGATAAAATCTCAAATATGCACCTTAAAAAACTGCCAAGAAAAGCAATAGTGTTAATAACAAGAATCATAAATAGCTGTATGCTACACTGCTACTTCCCAAAAAACTGGAAAACGGCAAAAATCATAGCCATTCCCAACCAGGGAAAGGAAATACAGACCAACCATTATAGACCAATCATCCTGCTCAGCAGCCTATCAAAAATCTATGAAAGGGTACTTAAAACGAGAATTACTAGACAACTTGAAGAAAATCATACAATACGACTGGAAAAATTTGGATTTAAAGATAAATTATCAGCCACACTACAACTGTACAGATTGGCTGAATTGATAAGCAAAGATTTCAACACTTCCAAGTCAACAGTGGTGGTCTTCCTGGATATCCAGAAAGCATACGATAAAGTTTGGCACGATATGCTGTTAAAGAAGCTACGACAAGAGACACAGATAGACCAGTGCTACATACGAATAATAGCAGACTACCCAAATCGAACCTTTTACGTGTCAGTAAAAGGACAGAGATCGACAAAACGACTAATGACAGCGGGAGTACCACAGGGATCAATCATATCACCATCATGTTTTAAAGTCTACATAAACAAATTCCCTGCAATTCTGGGCATCACCTTAGCTCAGTTCGCTGATGATACAGCTGCTATGTGTTCAGGACGTCTACTCAGTGCAATAATGAATAGGATGCAGAGACAACTGCAAGAAGTAGAGAATTGAAGCGCAACAAATAAAGTGTGCATCAACGCCAACGAGAGCGCGGCCGTATTCTTCACAAAAAGAAGAAGGAAACCGGACACACAATTACAACTCGCAGGACATGGAATCCCCTGGAAAGAAAAAAAAACAAACCTAGGAGTGATATTAGATTCAAAGCTCCTGTACAATCACCACATCAAGGACAAGTTCCAAAACACCCTAGGTATTCTAATGAACCTATATCCGATTCTGTAAAGTAAGGAACTGTCATTAGAAATAAAAATACGCCTATACAAAACCATAATTCGACCGACCATGCTCTATGGATGTGAAGTATGGGGAACGGCAAGTAACGTCCACATACAGAAAACTACAAATAATACAGAATAGAAGCCTACGTATAATACTAAAGGCAAATAGATATACACGAATAGACGATCTCCACGATTGGACAAAATATACCAAGGATACATACGGCTATTTACCAACAAACTAAAAAGATTCCACGAAAATATGACCAGAACAAGGCAGTGAGTAGAAAACTTAAAAGACGTTGGGAACTACAAAACAAAGAGATGGCACAAGTATAAAGTCCCCCTAAGTATACTTTACCAACCAGAATAATGCAATAAAATAAATTATACCTAACCACAGATCCTGTCCTGTACATACAACAAGGAGGTTTTCCCCCGGATAAGGGTTTTACCCTCCAAAGTTCACACCACAAAAAGAGAGACCAAATACAACTTGACACAAAGAAGCAGAGCTACCAAGGTAGCGGGGCTTGCAGAAAGACACAATGTGACAAAAAAAAAAGGCAGCTAAGCCAGTCTGTTGGTGATTTCGAGAAGGAATTATCTTAAATAGACCTGATAAAGACAACCGAGCAGGTTGTTGAAACGTCGTCATTCTTTGACTCCATCCGGCTGGACACCCGTGAAGCATTCATTGAGATGTAGTCTTGCTTGCTCGAGTGATCGAGGTAAGCGTGTTGTATCTGGGGAACACCTGCTCCACAATCCATCAATCCGTCAACGACAGGTGCTGTGGGGGAAGTGGTTTTGGTAGGTGTAAGCCTGTGAAATTCTGTTTGTAGAAGACTATTTGCCCCACAATTCATCAGTCTGGCATCTGGTGCTAGTTTAAACGTGCGTGAAGCCAACCTAGCAACACGAGGTCTACAGGTTGTGATTATAATTGAAGACTATTTTGTCAAACGCAACGGGAATATGACGTATTTCGTGAAGCGTTGATTTCAATTTGCATCATACATCCATTACAACTGTGAAACGATTAACTAATGCTGTGAAGAGGTCAATTTTAAATCAAACACTTATAATTTTGTCACCTATCATTTCAGCGAGCGGGTTGATCTCTCACTCAGGAGGACACCGGTGCGAATCCCCATCCGGGCATTCACATTAGGGTTTTCTATGGTTTCTCCAAATCACTCCAGGTGGATGCTTCCTTTAAAAGGCTATGGCCGAATTCCTTCCCGTTGCTTGGTCCAAGTCCTTTACAACCTCTAAGCAAAGTCGTAAGTAAGAAGAAAACCTATCGTCACATCACCCGTGTGTGCTATTGAAATTCTTTGAAAGGCAACCATCCGACCCCACACCCACATGAAGCAGCATTCGCTTCGTGGATTGAGCTAATTCGTAAGGTTTGCTTGCACCTACAGATATTCTGTCTACGAGATACTTATATAACATTCTTTAAATTTAAGAATACGTAAAGTTTCAAATAATATAGAAGGTAAAAGGACTTTCAGAATAATTGGTAGTGGCCGACTTCGATCATCCTTAGAGGCGAAACAGATCGGAAAGTTTGTCTCTTTAGCATTAAGGACAAGATGTATGCTGTCTTCTTCAGCTCAGTTCTCTAAGCTTTCATCATTTAGATCAATAGTTGCGTATCCATTGTAGGATATGGATTCAAATACTCATCCGGCCATGCAAATATAGTTTCACTCCAAGTGGATGCCAGAGGGGTTCCTCATGAATTAATTCCATATAGAGGGCTAACGATAATAGGGTGGCGAGACTGGTGAGTGAACACTAACAATCTGGCCCCACATTCGGGAAGATGTAGCTTCGAATCCGCGTCAAGATTTCAGTTTTTCCATGGTTTCCTGAAATCACTCCAGGCGAATGTCCAATACGCACTTTGTCAAAATATGCGAGAAATAGGAACGGAACGAGGATCTGGCGGCTTGCTCATGAAATTGTGGAACGTCTGTATATGTGTGATCCTCAACACTGGTGTATGTATATATATCGGTTGCCAATTTTTTTGTTAGTCCTAAAGGTAGATACGTTAAGAGTTTAAAGCAGGCACGCCGCGGTTACACTGCAGCGGTTTTTTTTGGTGGGTCTGCTAAACGCAAGGACTCGAACTGATTTCCAGTTGGACATTTTCGCGCATTTTTAAATGAACTCTTAGTAGCGCCGTTGAAATATACGGAAGTCGAAACCACTCCACTTGCTCTGCAGAGAGGTTTGGTATATAATCTAGGTGTTTGGTACTCGATCTGAAATACCAGATTTTTTTCCGACCTTTGAAATATTCACTGCTTTCAGAAAGTTTCGCTTATATGTACCCGATTCTAGCCTTATTCAATAAGAATAGGATATTCATTTTATGCGACAAATTACTGCTATTTTAGCCAGTTCAAAGAATAAAAAATAACACGAGAACTTTAACTCGAGTGCAACCAACTAAATTAGCAAATATTCGGAAATGTATCGTACAAACACATATACTACGATTATTCTGGGTGACCTCACAGTCTACACTAATATGTTCCACGAAAAATCCAACGGCTGCGTTCTGACGTGCTTCACATACGCAATCCAATCATTGCTTTACATGAAGGAATGTCTTTAAAAATCACTCGCCCGAATGGGATTCGAACCGAAGGCTTTTCGATCCCTGATCAGTCCGCTTAAACATCAAGCCCTACATTGACGCGCTACCTCGGTGGAAAGCTCTCAGTTTAACAGAAAGTGATCTCTGGCTCGTGATCAATGATAGCTCCACTTAAGAGGAAACACCATCCACAAAGTGTTGCGATGAAGTTAATAGATTTTACAGAGCTGAACACAAGGAAAATAGAATTGTGGTAGAGTGCCTATTTCACTACGCTACATCCTGTAAACACCTGTGTCTCGAACCAAATGTTGTCGCATGTGTGCTACATCATCTCAAGAAGCGCCGTCCTTTTATGTAGCTTCCTTGTAGCATTTTACCTTTTATTACAACTCTGTTTGTCTATCATCGGCTGCTGGTGAAGCGCAAATGTCATTACCTGCTTGTACACAATATTACTGTAACTGCGGTAATTTCATTTGTGTAGTTATTGAGGTAGTGTATCATACTGAAGGATTTTAAGCTATAAAATATAGTATTTTCACTCGGAGTAAATTTCTCAGGCCGCAGACAAGTAACTTAAATCCGTTCAACACAGCAGAGCTTCAAGGCTAAGCAGACGAACTTCCCGTGGGAAACAAGCTCCTCACTATAGCAGCTCTAACAGTACCTAATTAGAATTAATACACCAATGGCAAGGCCTCACGTGATTCCCCCTCTACCGAATCACGGTTCAGGAGCCCACTCGGCAGCAGACGCTCAAGGAAGTCTTTTGCTGTCTTCATGACTGAACGCTTCTCTAGACGTCATGCAGAATTTTTTACGTAAAGGCTAATGCATTAATTACCCCTCTGCTGGATTGGAAAGATATTCCGAGTGACATGATTTTATCAGTAATGATTTTGAATTTCATTAGAGCTATTTTCTATGCATCATTTCCAGTTATTTCATATGTGTGTCCATGTACTTATATCCAGTGAATTTATTAAAGTTACTCTTATTTTTTCCACTACATTTTTCAATTGTTATCACTGATTACCTACTCATTGCTGGAAATAAGTAATAGTAGGAATGTAATATCTTTGATTACACGATCACATATCTTTGTTAAAACGAACCAAGAAGTGATCGACCGAAGACGAACTCAAGGTACTGTGGTGTTCAGCCATAGGCGCCGGGAAGGGGGTGCACTTGCACAGAAAATACACAGAAAAGATTAAGAAACAAAAAAATTATTATTAAATTCACTGTTTGAATAATAACTTAAGGCGCCTAGGTTATTGTACAAATTTGTTCAACACCTTGTCCATAAATTCAGTATCCTAAGTTAATAAGTGTTACATATAACGTATTAAAGTAATCCTGCCGGCGCCCATGTGTTCAGCCGTTCGAACACTACAGTAGAACTCGGACCTGTTCCACTATCACACTAAGCAATTATGGAAAACCTCCAAACACGATTATCAGAAGAGATGAAAGGATTATCGAAATTTCTCTATATAACTCCATGAGATTGCTGGGATTACTTTCAAAAAGTGTGGCTAAATATCTACTAATTCCTACCACATTCCTTTCACGTTTCTAATGATATTGGTGTAGTCAAGCTACCCACATCTGATTATTCTTACAGTTCCTCCGTCCTATTTTCGAAATTCATGGATTTTAAAAAAATTTCAACACACTGCTTCTTACGGTGTACATTATGAAGGTTAGTTAGGACCTCTCTGCGTTTGGGGCTTATTTTGCGTCGTGCCAGGAGGGTGAGTGGTAACGATCGGGCCTAGCATTCTTGAAGAGGGGGCTTCAAATGTATGGCATGTCTTCCTGATTTCAGTTTTTCAGCAGTTTTTTCGAAATTCTTCAAAAGGCCATTCGTTCGTATACTCCTTAATTTTCTGGTCTGCAAGTAACCACACATCTGTGCCTATGTACAGACTTGCATATTCGTCCCCGTTGACTTTATCAGAGATTTTTGACTCCGACAATAAACTATAAAATAGTAAAATCACCTCCTTGTCTATATTCATCTCCCACCTCTAATGAGCCCAACGTAGACGAGGTTTAAAAGAAAAGAACCCTGATGAGAGGTTTTGATATATCCTAGGTGTTTGGTACGCGAACTGAAACACCAGATTTTTGTCCGATCGTTGAAATATTCGCAGCTTTCAGAAAGCTTCACTTATAGATTTATAACTTATATACACCCTATTCTAGCCTTATACAGAAAGAGTAATGTATTTATTTTTGCGACAAATTACTGCTGTTTTAAACAATTCAAAGAATACAAAATAACACGAGAACTTTGACTCGAGCGCATCCAAATAAATTATCAAATATTCGGAAATGTATCATACAAACACATATAATACGCTTATTCTGGGTGACACTAATATATTCCACGCTGAACTGAATCGGTGCAATTTTTAGAGGGTTGATGGGATGATAGCTGTCGTAACTATTTAGTTTAACTCACTCCGTGTAAATATTCGTGGAAAAAATAAAATAAACACGATGATCTAATCAGGAATTCTTCACGGGTCTTCTGCCGGATTAGATCTTCTAGACACGACGTTTCGGCAGTCACCTCCGCTGCCTTCATCTGGTGAGCTGTCATCGCGAAGTAGCTGCCGCGACGGTTCGGCACCGTCGCGGCAGCTACTTCGCGATGACAGCTCACCAGATGAAGGCAGCGGAGGTGACTGCCGAAACGTCGTGTTTAAAAGATCTTATCCAGCAGAAGACCCGTGAAGAATTCCTGTCTACCATACGCCGGGAAAAACTTAATTGTCACACGATGATCTAATATTTCTCGGTGGATTTACGTGCAGTTTGAGGTTATAATATGGAGAAGAGAGGAATTGTAATGAATGATGCCGATATTACAAGACGCAGTTCATGAGGATGTTCAAACGGGTTGCATAGAGATGCAAACATTAACTGAAACCAGCTGGAAAAAGGAATAGCAGTAAACCGTAAAGTAACAAAAAGATACAACAAAGAGCTATTGGAATCCTTAAAGCAACACATTTTCTAACTACTATTTATGGTACTGCGGTTTAGTGGCTAAGGCTTCTGACTGGAGAGTGAAAGATTTCGGATTCCACTTTAAACTGTACGCCTCATTTACCCGGTAGGATTGCCGTGTTAGGTTAGGGAGAGAAAAGGAACTGGCCATACTATCACCAATACTGGGATTAGCATACTTCCTTAACTGCTCATCGACGCCGAGGTCAATAGAGCCGCAGTGTTTGGCTGAAGTTATTTCGAGAAACCTTGAAAAATCAAAATATGAATGACCAGACTGCTGATCGAACCAACGTTCACTCTAAATTCCAGTTCACTGTTCACCCACTACGCTCAATCGTACGAATGCTGAGTCTGCTGTGTGAATGAATGGTTGAGTCTTGTACAGCACATGATTTAATTCGGCATATTCTAGAATTTTTTTAACACAGGTGTGATGAATAATTCAAACTGAACTTGCGCATGTAATTTTTATTTCATATAGTATATATTAAGAGTATAACAGGCTGTTAATGCTCTCAGTTATATTGCAAACACGAAGAGGCTTTTCAAAGAGTCGACGGCCCAGAAAAAAGAAAGCTATAAAAAGGTGTGAAATCTGCCCTGCGAGGATTAGCAGACGAGCTTATTGTGTGCTGTGGGGCCGAAGCGAAGTTTAAAATACAATTAGTAATGTGACGTTAGTATCTCCTAAACGGATAGAGATATTTTACTCGGATAACTTGCATTCTATTCCTCATGAAATTTCCAAGTTATAGAGGTATTACAGAACATATCACACGACATGTAACAACGTACAGTTGACGTAAAATTCACTTCATTAACCCGACAGGGTTTAGAACTCCCAATGATAATCACTCTAATTAATAACCGTTTTTAGACTAAACACCCACGCGGTGTTCGATTACGCAATAACTGAATAACAAAATAATCTAGCGGTTTTGATCACAGTAAGATTTGATCAAAAATTATATAGCGTTTAATCAATTTAGCATATCATTTATTTATAGTAAAAATATTTATAATAATAGAAATTATTTGATCGATCGAAGTGTTTTTAATAACAGAGCTACTGGGTTGCTGATTACGACTTAAGATATCAGTGTTGTGTAATTGCGGCAATTATCATTAATAGGCTAACAAATCCATGGAGTAGAGCTGAAGGAAAGGTTAATGACAACAACTATGTCGTCGAATTGTGTCCCCGGTACTAGGGGGCGTGGCTGTCATCCATCAAAGCTGTTACTACTAAGTAGGTGAATTCGCCTTGCCTCATTTGCATAAGCACAGAGGGGGCGTGGTCGGATGATTGTGTCTGAAAAAACCCAAATTCTACCTACTGAGATGGTTTGTGTGAAGCATTACGTAGACGTGATGACTTTCCTTCTTTCTCGAAAATATCCAGGTTTCAGGTTGTTACTACAGTGAACTTTTGGGCTGGTCACGATATACAGAGAACGGTAAAACAAATAATTTTCACTACTGCAAGTATGGTCCAGAAACTAATAGTTTTCAAGAAATTTGAAATGTTATGTTCAACTTTAACTATTAAAAAATTAACCTCAGTCCACGTTACTGCTCCAGCTGCTAATGGCTCATGTGGTTGGTTCATTCTTCTCCTTCTTACCAATTCTCTGCCACTTGGTGTCGCGCTTTATTATTATTATTTTTTCTGTATGGCCTAGCAACTAATGTAATACATACAAACATATACAATATTTACAACGACAAGAACATTGGTAGCATTCACAAACTTATGTCCAGTTGTCGCAGCCATTCAACGAAGGAAGTTGTACCATTTAAAACGTCGTGAAACGGTCCATCATACTTCCTTAGAGGGTATTCTGTGATGATATGCTCCACACTCTGGGAAGGCGCACCGCAGTCACATGCAGGAGAATCCTGAAGACCCTACTTATATAGCATGGCGTTGCATTTAGCATGACCTGTTCTGAGGCGATTTAGTTTGACCAACTGGTCTCTCTTCAGGTGGAATCCCGGAAGTTCAATTGTGGGATTTTTAATATCTGGATGTTTCGCATATGCAGAATTCCAGCTTTGTCGCCATTTTTCCTTGACATCAAAGTCAAACTCGTCTTGTCATACTGGGTTTCTGGATTTAAGACGAGTGGGGGGTAGGTCATTTAGTACCTCGTAGTTTGGGAGATCCTGTGGATGATCAGGATGGTGTAGTTTTATCCACTAACGTGCCGTTGCCACTTGGCGTCTTACCTCTGGTGGTGGTATTTTGCTGATCAGGTGGATTTTAGTGTGCCAGTTATTACTCTCATACACTCGTTCAGATGTAAGTCAATTTTTCTAGTGTGAGCACTACGTTGCCACACTGGAGCACAGTACTCAGCGACAGGGTAAATCATGGTGAGAGCGGTTGTTCGTAGTGTGTCCGCATCAGCTCCCCACGAAGTATCAGCTAGCTTCTTCATGAGCTGTTCCGTATTTTAAGTTTCTGACTTGTGTTTTCCAGGTGTTTTTTTAATGTCAAGGAACGGTCTAAGGTGATGACAAGATATTTAGGATAGAAAATATGTTTCACTCTCTGGTGGCAGAAGTTCACTTTGAGCTACTGGTGTGCTATTCTATTTCTCAAGTGGAATGCGCATACTTCTGTTTTCATTGGGTTCGGACAAAGTCTCCACTTCGTATAGTACGCATTCAGGGTTTCTAAGTCGTTTGAGAGAGTGCTTTTAACTCCCTCCAGTATGGCAGTTTGGACAGCGATAGCTAAATCGTCAGCGTAGCAAAATTTATTGCCGGTCGTTTCAGGCACGTCATTGGTATACAAGCTGAAGAGCAATGGACCTAATACAGAACCTTGAGGTAATTTTTTATTTTAAATGACTTACTTGTCTTTTGCCCAATGGTGACATTGAAATATCGGTTGGTCAGCATGTTTTTCAGGAGTGAAGTTAGTTTCCTTCAGGGTACATGTTTTTTCAGTTTAAGTAGCAATCCATACAGCCAAACCATATCATATGCCGCTGTTAGATCGACAAAAGCTACTGATGTCTTTAACTTCTTCTGAAATCCAGCCTCAATATATGATGTCAGTGCTAATATAGCAGCTTCATTTTAGTCTGAAACTTGCCTGGTATAATGGTGTTATATTATTTATTATTCCTTGAATACGGTTAAGGATGAGGCGTTCTAGAAACTTATAGCAAACACTTAATAGAACAATGGGTGGATAGCTTGAAGCATGATCTGCTACTTTGCCTGGTTTGAGGATCGCCAAAGTGTGAACCATCTTGAATTTTGGGGAGTGGAGGGAGGGAGATGATCCCAGTGTCCAGGATATCGCTGAAGAAGTTCTAGAACCATGTTCTTCCCTGTTTGCCAAGATATCTTATGAATTCTGCGAAAACGCCATCTAATCCTGCTGCCTTCATCATTTTTAGCATTTTGGTGGCTTTCTCAAGTTCTTCGTGACTGAATGGATTAGAAAGAGTAGGATTATTTTGGAGATTTTTATCCATATCAATCATCTCTCTCTCCATCTGTTTCTTCATGGCAGGATCTATTGGGACTTTGTCAGCTCTTGTCATGATCTGCAATGCAATTTCAGTTGGTCTAATTCCTGGCTCCTCTTTGCATGTGTTTGTGGCTGCACCAAGTTTTCTAAGGAGAGTCCATGCTTTTCTACTGGAGTGAGTAAAGCTCATTTGAGAAGTTCGTTCTTTCCCTTTCTGTTTCCTCCCGTCATTCAGTTTTTCTAATATTCTTTCTCCTGTTTCACAGTCACCAGTTTTTTGATAATTTTCATATATAGTTTGGGTAGATTTGTCCCAGCATGGAATGTATTGTTTCCTGTATACTCGAGGGATGTTTCGTCTTGCTGCAGCGATAACAATACCTACAAATCTCTTGTAGTTTTTTGCTTTTGGGGGTATCCATCGCAGGTTAATGTCTACCTCGGAGCTATATTGGTCCCAGTTTTTGAGAATAACGTTATCCTACTGAGAGCTATGAATTAACTTTTTTAATAGGCATTCTAAATCTATAATGATAGACCCTGCTCTTGCAGGTATCATATTAAACACTTCAAGAACAATAATTACAATGTGACTAACTTAAGAAATGATATTCGAGGTTGGTTCCTGTCTAATCTGTTTATGTAACCGAATGCTACCGAGCGTGGTGGGTGAACGGTTAACGTTCTGGCCTCGCATTTGGGAGGACGGCGTTCGAATCCCCGTCCGGGCATCCAGATTTGGGTTTTCCATGGTTTCCCCAAATCACTCCAGGCGAATGCGGGATGCTTCCTTCAAAAAGGGCATGGACGAATTACTTCCCGTTCCTTGTCCCCAGTCCCATCCCGCCTCTAATGACCTTAGCCATCGACGAGGCGTAAAGCAATAAGTAAAATAATAATAATAATAAAACCGTGTGAAACACAAGGTGGCATTATGAAAACTTTGAAATACTAGTGAATGAAATATTGAGAGCAGCATAATGCTGAAAAAGCCCGATGTTTTGGGAAAAGCAATATGGCCTCCGCACGTGCGCAGCGGTAGGTTGTCTCCTTTCTTTCCCTTCTTGCATGCGACGTCTCGTAGGCTTGGACGAGTTGGATTTCAGTGCCATGTTCACGCACTGAGCACTCCGGTGACAGTAGGATGGTGATGCGATGCATGTTGGCATTCTGATATTCACGGGAAAGTTGGTGGTTAATCAACGAAAGTGGTTCCCAGATTTTGCTCGGTGCAGCTGAAATTAGTTGGGTTTTTATGAGGGTTCTCACAGATGCATTGATAAGAGTCTAAGCACATCTTACAAGGTGACTGCCTGACTTGGTAATCATCGAGTTCGATGATTCATATGTATGTTGTAGGTTAGTATACCTGTAGTTACAGTTTCGAGAAATCCCAGGTACACGAGAGGATTTTCCCAACCTTATTTAACAGGTATATAATTTGGACGAAACATAAAACTGCATACATTTCGCGTAGAATAAAAATTATTCTATTTATGTTCATAAATCAACAAAAAGTATGAAAAGCGTTTCATAACGGTATAAGGATAAAAATATTGGTTTAATATTGAAATAAAATTGAACTTATTGTATAATTATAGAAGTATTAGAAATGACTAGGTGGTCCATGCGAATAATAGGATGAAAGAAGGACACGATCATTTGTAGCAACTGCTTATTGTCTGATACCACAATGTCTCATGAAACAATTAGAAATGTTTCCCTAACAGAAACAATAACAATATCTCTGTCATCTGCGCTGCTGCTATCTAGCGGAAATGCGATCACTCCTTATCGACGCCAGCGCATACCCGTCACCTTGATATGTATGACAGAAACGATGAACCCAAGTCTCTACACATTACGGCGATAGTCGAAGCCCTTGCCCGCTTGCCTGACTTTCTTTGTATTTAGGCTGCTATGAAAATTTTGGATAGCGATATCTCAGAAATTAAGTTCCATTGCATAAAATCCATTGAACCTATAAGCAATGGAATATTACCTTACAACATATGTATGTATCGAGCGCGGTGGGTGAGCGGTTAACGCTCTGGCCTCGCATTTGGGAGGACGCTGGTTCGAAGCCCCGTTGGGGCATTCAGATTTGGGTATTCCATGGTTTTCCAAAATCACTCCAGTCGAAAGCCGGGATGCTTCCTTCAAAAAGGTCATGGCCAAATTCCTTCCCTTATCCCAAGTCCTACCCGCCTCTAATGACTTCGACTTCGACGTCGACGAGGCGAAAAGCCATAAAAAAAATTAAGTACATCGAAATCGATGGTTACGAAGTTCGGCAATTCCTTGAAAGAAGGGCTGCTGACCTGCTGTTGTAAGTAAGCTAATAACATTTAATGTTTCTGGAATTAGGTTTATAGTCGAAATTGAGATCGTTTATGTTAAAATGTTGTTTTCAACTATACTTCTAGCAGTGTAAAAGCTAAAACCTCTCTGTCCTTTCACACCCATATTTCTTTCTCAAGAAAGTCGGCAACCCCAAGATCGGACAGAAACAATTAAAGTTCATTCTACTCTACTAATCTATATATATGTCGCAATTCGGGAAAGATCAGGAGTCGGGTGGGTCGAATGGCGTTCCCGCTCGAGGTAGATGACTAATTAGTGGAGGTAGGCTGCGGATATCCCTCGGACAGTGGAGAGTAACTACGAGAACACAGCTGATACAAGGATCCGGTTTATTAGACTCGGTCTCACAATACACAATGACAGATAGCGGAGTGATGTTGTCTTGATGGTCAGGCACGAAGAGAGCCTCGTGCGAACGAACGAACGAACTTGGAGGTTTTCATCATCGTGGGCAAGCCCGCGATGATGATGGACGCTTTTGGCATTTCCTGCCACTCCGTCCTGCTGCATAATTTGGCGATTGTTTTGTTCGAGGTCGGCTAGGCAAAGAGTGCAAGGGCCCTGTATCCACGCTCGGCATCCAGAACAACCAAGCCCCAACCACACACGCCGGGCTACTGGAGGCAACTTACGCATCCCGGGGTGGGATCTGATTTGGGAAGGGGAGGGGGGTATCGGAAGTTGGATGTTTAGAGGAAGGACCGCCGCCATAGCTTGTTTATATGTCTTGTCTTGTTATTGTCAGTTGAAGTTTAATTCCAGGTCATTCAGTTATGCCTTGTGAGAAATGTTTAATTTTTGATGTTAATAATATTATTACAAAAATATCTATTAGCTTAAGGATCGAGGCGTTGGCCCGCCAGGCAGAAACCCGCTACCCCAGCAGTTGCGCCCCGTGTTAATTGCAGTGTGTGTACTGTGATGATTGCTCGCGGTTGTTTATGTTGTGGTGTTGTGTAGCCGGAGGAGGGTAGTAGGGAGGGGGTTGGGAGCCGTCAGCTGTCGCTGCAGTTCGTCCAGTAAGGAGCGGAATGCAGGCCGCCCCGCCGCCCGGAGCATGTAGCGGCGGCGAAGGTCCGCGGCATACTCGAACAGCGGAGCGGTCCCGCCTAAGCGATAGGTTGCGTCATTGTTGAGGGACCTGGGAGTTTGTCTGTAAGCTGTCCGTATTGCGCGTCGTTCAAGAATGTCGAGAGTTTTTTTGTCTAGTTTTGGGTGGGTGGAGTAGGAGGGGGGTGGCCGTATGTTATGTATGGACGTATTAGTGATTTATAGAGTGTCATTATTGTAGTTGCAGCCAGTCCTGAGTCCACGGAGCAGGCGCAGTGTTGAGAGCCGTCTTGTTGTTTCACTAATTATTTTATCATAGTGGGCTATGTATGTCAGTTTGCGATCCAGTGTTATGCCGAGGTAATTGGCTGTGTTTTTGAATTGAACTGGTCTGCCGCAGACGTAAAAACGCTGTTCGCGCAACTTACGCTCCGGCAGCCGCTGCTTTTTAAATACTACGAGTTGTGTTTTGTCTGCGTTCAGTGTAATACGCCATTTACAGCACCACCGTTCAAACAGTGCGATTGATCGCTGCAGCGCTGTAATGGCAATATTATATCGTGTGTGTGTTGCCCAATATGTGGTGTCATCCGCAAATAATCCAAGTCCGGCATTGGGTCCTATCGCTCGGGGAGTATCCCGCGCATAAATAATGTAAAGTAACGGGGAGAGCGCCGAGCCCTGTGGGACCCCTGCTTTTATTTCGAAGAGAGCAGAAAGCTCTCGTTTAAGCCTGATTTTGCCCCTTCTGTCGGTAAAGAAGTTGATTACCCATCTACACGCTTGTGGTGGGAGGTTTAGCTCTATGAGCTTGCGACGAAGTCCATCCAGCCAGACCGAATCGAAAGCCTTTTGTACATCCATGAAAGCCATGGCTACTGATCTGCCGGTGCTTACAGCAGTTTCCGCCACTGTCATCACCCGCAGCAGCTGGTCTGTAATGGAGTGGCCGGGGCGGAAGCCGAATTGTTCCGGCGGCAGCAGGTTGCTGGCGTTGAGGTGTTCGTGGAGGCGACGGACGACAATACGCTCCATAAGTTTGGAGAAGCTGGAGGTCAGGCTGATCGGCCGGTAGTTGTTTGGGTCGGACTGGTCTTTACCGGGTTTCGGGAAGAGTAAGATATGTGCTAGTTTCCACGATTTGGGTAGATAGCCCATCGTGTAGCTAGCATTATAGAGCCTAGCCAGATGTTGATAGAGTACAGGTGGTGCATTTTTGAGGGCACAATTTGGAATTTGGTTGGGTCCAGGAGCTGTGTTTTTCAGGTACTTGGAGTGGCGTGCTATTTCTTGTGGGGTTATTTCCATGGTTAGCGGGTAGTTGTCGTCAGATTCTGTAGTTGTGGGTAGTGGATTGGTGAGGTGGTGGTTTTGCTGAAGAAGGTTTTCGGTTTCGACTTTGAATTCTGCATCAAAGTGGGGTGCATTTGGTGGTTGGTGAATTTGTGCCAAGTGCTGACGAAACAGCTCGCATTTGTCAACAGTGGTGGTTATGATGTTTCCATCTTTGATGAGCGGATAGGTTGCCTGCGAGGATTTGCCGGTCAGCCTGCCCACAGCCCCCCAGAAGCTCTTAGGGTCTCGTTGTCGTTGTGCATCAAGCTTCTCACAGTACCCCGACCATTTGTCTTCTCTGTGTTCGGCGATCAGTTGTTTTGCTCTTCTTCTTAGCCTATTATAGGCATTACGGTCGGCTGCGTCGTTAGTTCTCGACCATGTGCGGTGTGCAATTCTTTTCTCCCTTATTATGTTCATGATATTCGCTGGTAGCTGATCTGGGGCTCGGCGTGGTAGAGGTACGGACGGTACAGCGGCCTCGATAGCCGCGTGTATTGCGCTCTCCAGAACATCGCTATATACGTCAATATCGGCGGCCGTTTCAAGCGGTAATGCTTCCAGAGCCGGCAGCTCTGACAGTACGACGTGGTGGTATTCCTCCCAATTAGTATCTCGCCACTTGCGTACGGTGGGGCGCGCGGCCGCTGCGGCTTGCGTCGCAGCTGGCAACAGTGCCCAGCGGGTAATGACCGGCAGATGGTCCGACCCCAGGTCGTGGCCAGTCTCGCATTGCGTAACGCAGCGCGCGAGTGGAGGAGTCGTGATGATCTTGTCAGGGCTGGTTGCGTGTACGGCGTCGCGCCTCGGTGCAATGCGGGTGTAGCCCTGCACCGGCACGTTACACAATCCTGTCGTTGTTAGTGTGGTTACTAGTTGTTGTCCTCGACGAGTCGTAGCGCTGTCTCCGAGGGCGGTATGGCGCGCATTAAGGTCGGAAAGAAATTATTGGGTGTTGATAGGTCTGGCTTATGTGTTGAAGGAGCTCTTCTGGGAAGGGGGAGGAGTAAATGCTGCATATGGTAAGCCGCCGGCGTCCGGCCTGTACCTGGACTGCAGCGACCTGGTACTGATCGAACGCCGGGTCGACCACCTCGACAGCCGGAAGAGTGCTTTTGTATAGGATTGGGACGCCACCCAACCCCCGATCGCCGTCGCGGCGCAGCGTCTTGTAGCCAAATGCGCTCAGTCTGGCGTTGGGTGTCAGCCGAGTCTCGTTAAGACTGATTATATCGGCATCTTCTTCTGCTGCCAGCGTCTCGAGCTCCACGCGCTTGTCCCGAACCGACCGAATATTGATGTGTATGATAGCGAGTGGTGCTGCCCCAAGGGGATTAGCCATTACTGGTTTCAGATGCCCCGATGCTGACGGTCTCGCTGCATTCAGTGATTTAGCTGCTGTCGTCCGTGGTATTGTTGGAGGCGGCGCTGTCAGAGAATGCAACTTCGGTAGTTTCGGTGTTGGCCAACAGGTGTCCTGTGCTTTCGTCTTGCGGCGATAGTTCGGCAGATGCTAACTCTGCTTGTGATTGGTTGGGTGTTTGTGCGCGCCCGGGGTTGTCCGGCGCAATGGCTTTGATTTGCCGTGCAAGTCGGTCGATTATGTTTGTTAGTTTGTCGACCTTTTCTTCAAGTCGCGCTATGCGCTGCTCGAGTTCATGCTTAGCTTTGGCTGTGGCTTCGGTCGGTCTGGCTGTTTGGTGAGATATTATTGGGGTAGGTGGGGCTACAGTCTGCATTGTTGACTTGGTTGCTGCCGAGAAACCATTCAGTTGACTTATTTGTGCGGTCTGAGGGATCGCACTTGTTGTTGGTAGATGTGGGAAGTTTCCATCATCTAAGGGTATTTGCTCAACCAGACGTTGGCAGGGTGGGGGAAGTTGATGTTGGAGAGGGGGGGTCTATTGTTTCTTTAGGGTATAGAGGACACCGAATTTGTCCTGTAAAGTGATCACGGCTATCACATGTGGCACAGTATGGTAGATCTATGTTGTGGTTGGTATGTGGGCAGCCATGAGATAGGTTACCCTTTCCACATCTAAAACATTTTGCCTTGTTTTTACAGTTACTAGCAGAGTGGTTGTATTTCTGGCATTTTCTGCATGGGATAAATCGCTTCCTCTCTGCTGAGGCTTCTACGTCATATTCCCTCCCCGCGATTTCTATTTTACCCTGGTTAATTGTGAAATCGTATGCCTTTTCGTCGCGCCAGACGAGCCTGACCATATTGCGTTTAACTTCCCCACTCATTATTCTGTAGACCTGCTTTACACCATTATTTTGGAGGGACAGGAGGATGTCCTCCTCGGCTATGTTTGGGTGGATACGTTTTACAACGCAGGTCTTGGCATTGACCTGGGGTCCCGCAGGGAGTTTTTTGTTAGCTTTGTAGTCGGTTACTGTTAGCTGGGAGAATGTGGTGTCCGCTCCGAAATCGGTAGGGGCTATAGTTTCAAGGAACTTAACTCTGTGCTCAGGTTTCTGAAATCTCAGGCACAGGGCATTCTCTTCTGTCAAATAATTACACCTAGGCATGGGGATATCGAGCTTGTTTTTTTTAGCAGCACTTGCACTCTAACATGGTTAACTGAGTTTTCGTCACCTTTGCTTATTAGCAGTGCTTCATTGGTTTCAGCTACATATTTTTCCATGGTGGTAGAATTTGGTGTACTTGCTCCCTGCGGCACGCCAGGCGAGGTGGGTGAAAAGGTTTCTGATTCAGTATCTTTGGCGAGGGTTGTGTCGGGCTTGGATGGACCCTGTTTGCGGATGGGTGTTTGAGGATCGCTAGGGCGGTCTAGCGATTTGTTGGGGGCGCTCCTGGCGGGGGCGGACTGCTCGTTTTTCATTTTCTCATCAGGCTTTTTCCCCCTTCTTCCCATGTCAGTTGTTGTCAGTCAGTCAGGAGAAAGAGAGAGAAAGATGGTACAGACTAGGAAGAAATATCGGGCCTGCCTCTGGACGCGCGAGCTGATCCGACGTGAACGGGGCTCTGACGTCCAAATACCCTAACTCTAACTCTAGGTGGGGCTAGCCCCCAACCACAGAAAGAAGAGAAGCGAAATAAGTTTATTGGTGGCGAAGGATAGCGTTGCGCGGTTGACGACTTTGCTTTTTAGATAATACGCGCAGCGCCAAGGATGGGGAGGGGGGGGGGAGGAGGATAGGTACGTCGCGTCGATTTCCGCCACAGACGCAGCAGCGCACACAGCAGGCAAGGCCGGTCCGCAGGCAACGATGGCTCGAAAACACCAAGTAACCGTCTTCCTTTCTTTATCGCGAGCTGAGAGTGGGGTAGCGATCCGTCCGCTGCGCCGCTCCCAACTCGAATCGGCCTCGTGCGACGAACGAACGAACAATTGAAGTTCGTGGCGCCATGGGGAGCCCATGGCGTCACTGGGCACTTTGGGCAGCTTTTGCCGCCCCTCTACCCTGCTTCCGCAAATGTTTCGTTATTAATTGATTTTTAAGTAGCCCCTCGTAGTTGTGACTGCAGTCACTGTGGCGCTGGCATCCTGCTCGCTGCGTCTGTGGCTCCATCTAGTAGCTAGCTAGCCCCATACTCTAGATCCGACATATATAAAGATGAATGTATGTTGGTTTGTTTTTTCTTCATACAAATCCTCAATCTTCATCCGATCTAGACGAAACATTGCACACTTATCCTTTGAAACAAGGAAAAAAATACTGTCTACATTTGAATCCGATCGTGATGAAATTTGACAAGGAGATGTTATTTGACATTAGGAGGCACATAAGATACTATTTTCTGTATAGATAATACATATTGTCATTGAATCATGAAAACTATCTGAACTGTGAAAGACAGACGCATAATATGTATATGTCTATGTAATGCGAAACGATAGAGAGAGCTGGTAGCGCAGTGGGTAACGTGCTTGTTTCATAAGAAACTTCCCGCGTGGGTTCGGGTAAACCCTGCTGTGAACAAAAACTTTAAGAATTGTTTTTCATAGTTTGAACCAAGCCTGGGATTTTGTAGTAAGGAAACCATGTTCAAATGTAGGTTCCATAAATTCAGGCCTGGAATGCGTGGCAAATCGTAGGCGGTAGAACAGTGCCTTAAGCGTTTACTTTATTCACGGTATACTGGTTCCACAGGCAGTTGGGTGTGAACTAAACTAATAATGTTACATAAGCGCAAGTAAGTCTCCGTCGTTTTATTACGTTTTGACAACTATAGAAGTTGTGTATACCGATGACAAGGAAATAGTTTGGATCTTTAGGAAGAAAATAGGATTCAGTTTTAGTCATGAGTAGGGCCCGGATATATTTGCACGTAAAACATCTAATATATGCATGCAAATATGCACAAAAAAGTCCTAAAATATGCACTAACAATTAAAGAATATGCACTAACAATTAACGAATCTACACTAACAATTAACGAATATACACTAACAATTAACGAACATGGACTAACTATTAAAGAATATACAGTTATCAAATGATTTATTTTATGTCAACTCACTGATATACACGTTTCATTCCTTACAAAATGATGAATCACAATATGTTACCAACAGTTTTTCAATGTTTTCAGGGGTCAAAGATTTTCTGTTGTCAGACAAAATTAGTTTATAAGCCGAAAATGATCGTTCCACGTCAACGGACGTTATTGGGCAATACTTGTACGATGGTGCTGACTGTTCGGAACATTCATCTGGCAAAGATTGTGTGGTTCCACTTAAATACGTATTAATTGATTGAATCTTTTGCAGACCTGGGTTTGAGTCTAACACCCTGCTGAGTTTAGATTTAACTTTTTCTCCAATTTCACCAGGGACGGCATTTAAAGAAGAAATTGTTTTGTGAAGCAACTGAATAGACTCGTGAAGGGGTGCACCGCTAGTTTCTAGACCCTTAATAGCATTAGAAAGTGACGAATAGTGTACATGGATGAAATTGATATCTCGATATACAGTATCACAATCAAATGCGCACTTTGCTTCACGAACACACGCAGCACGAACGTCATGACCAATACTTGTAACCACATCTTTCACTTGATGAAAGTTCTCCTGGTAGAACAGCACTGCAGACAACCAAGTTCCCCATCTAGTGAGAACAGGTTCCGGTGGAAGAGGAACCTCAGGCAGACGATCCTTATAAAACTGTACACGCGCTGGTGCTTTTAGGAACACTTTTTTTCCACTTGAAATTACTTTGTTAACTGAAGGAAATAGAGAACGTATCTCTTCTGCAATGCGATGTAATCCATGCGCCAAACATGTAACATGGATCAGATTGGGGAAAAACACTCGAAGCGACTGACCAGCTTTTAACATATATGAAGCTGCGTCTGTGATTAAAACACGCACCTTGTAACAATCACTCTCCGATTCAGTAGGCCACAGAAGTCGCAGGGAATCGTTTATAAATCTTGCAATTGTACTGTGGTTGGTTTTCTCTAACACTTTGGTTGAAAGTAAATGTGGTTTTCCGGGTTCTTCTTGACATAGTTTGCCCACTATAAAGTTCGCTACGTATCGGCCACATGAATCGGTTGTTTCATCTACCGATATCCAGACACAGTTCCCTCCTATGTCAGACCGAATTGAATCCAGGACAGAATCGTGTAGAGAGAGCAAATAATTTTTCCTGAGGGTGGATTCATCCGGTATCCTTTGATTAACACAATACTTTTGAAGAAATGCTCGTAGATCTGGATTATTCAATTTATGCAGCGGGATATTGCTGCATACAAAAGCCTTACACAGGTCAGCAGAGAATGTATTAACAGACCGTGATACCTGAGTTAAAAGTAGCTGTTGCGTGTTCCTATTCTTTTCTTTTGACCTGAGATGTACAGCTGTTTTAGAATGCTGTTCAAGTTGAAATTTTTTCTCACATTTTATATTCTTCTCACATACTTGACAGTACACAACTTCACCGTCACTAGAATAGTCACTGTTGCCTGAAATCCACTGCTTAATTAAAACTGATCTTGTGCATTTTTCTTTAGGCATTTTTGGAGTCAGATTAAAGAAACTTAATCTTAGCACACGAACACTCCTGTCAACACAAACTTTGAGAGGCTACTGTTTTTGGAAAGGAATGTACACGTCCCTTTAAAAGTACGAATCCCTCAGGTCTGGAAGCCAGGAATCTGTTCTCAGGAAAACTGGCTCGTACCGCAATTAGGGGAATATTCCCGAAAAGATTAAAGAAAACCGCTGGCCTTCCCGGTAGTTGTCGCACGAATAAACACACTGGTAGATAACGAATATTCCAAGTGGGGGTAAATACTTGTGACTGTCGTCTCCTCAAACAAGAATTTGCCGCCTGAGGGAGAATAGAGCTATTCTTTGATTTTGCCGACCCCACCCGCCCTTCCCGTGAATGTTACCGCTCAGGGCAGTAGAGAAGGTCGCCGCCACACAAATTTTCCATTTTCAGCACCTCCAAACATGTCACTGTGTGAGTTTGGATAAGGTAGAAAATTCTCTACATGTGAATTCCAGTACAAAAAAATCCTGTTTACTCCAAGAATTTAACTTACTTGTTGCGGTTGCCAAGGATGTCCAACATACAGGTACATTAGGCTTTACAGTTTCTTCAGAAGTATCGGATATTCAGTTATGAGATGAAATAAAAGCTAAAATATGCACATATCCATAAAATATGCACTAACCCTCAAAATATGCATTTGCATATGCGCATATGCTTTTTTGAAAAATCCGGGCCCTAGTCATGAGAAAACAGGTTCGGTGGTAGAATGTTATATCAATGGCGTTCCCCTCATATTATGACGACTCGGTGTTGTTTGGGACATATCTTAAGTAACTTTCTGCTTTGTATATCCAATTCTAGCAATCAAATTCTAAGTTCATGCGTACGAAGTCGCGGGTAACAGCTAGTCAACTATACAATCCAATGATTGGCTACATGTTATCGTAAGAATGGCACGCGTCGCAATCAAAACTGCGTTTCTGAAATTTAACCACGCTTCGTTTAGGGATATTAGTGACGGAAAATTCGTACATTAACTTCCACTGGCATGCGACAAAGTCAACAAAGGTGATAAATGCGAAACAGATTAACGGTTTATTGTAAGACTGACGAAAAATAAATCTGTATAAATGATTTCCGAAATTACATTTCCGGTAATTGTTCAAGATATGAAATTGTAGCTGAAAATAACGTTTTAAGAAAGAGCGTTATAATTTTGACCAAAATAAAAATTTCGAAAACATTAAAATTGTGAAAATAGAGTGAGAAGGTAACAGCACGAACTGAACACGCGTCCACGGATCTGATGGCTACGAGAACAACTTCGCGAGTTGAAGTTAATTGCGCATTAGTTTACCTTAAAAATTCAGATTTCTCGAAAACTATTAATTTATCGCTGTAGATACGAAGCGGCCCGGCCCGAAAGGTATCGGTACTAATTAGGGGGTGTCCATAAACTACGTGGCTTGGGATGGGTTGGCTGGAAAGCTACGCTGGGCTACGTGGGGGAAGGGGGGGTTCCGTAGCCAGGCCACGTAGCTTTCCATTCATATTAATTGTCACAGTTAAAATGTGATACAGGATATACAACAACATGTAAATATTTATTCCCACCATTTGATTACACACAGTATGTAATTTACGATAGCACAAAATGTCTTCTGGAATCAATAGGGAAAAAAGGCTACATGCTACGTGGAAAGAGGGGACGGGGGTAGAGACAAAAGTCACGTCGGGCTACGTGGCGGGGGTAAGGTAGAGGGGGGGGGGGTCAAGAAGGCCGAAATGGAGCTACGGGGTTTATGGACACTCCCTTTTTTAAAAACTGAATTTCTTCGAAAAATATGGAGATTCGTAACGTGTGGCTTCATGAAACTCTTTTCTTAACAACTGTAAACAAATTTGATTGCAATTGGTGCGGTATATTTCTTATAGTCGCCTTTCATCTTCGGCACGTGGCTGTGATGTTTTTCTTGAGGTATCTTAAATTTGTTCTGTGATACTGAGACACTAAGCAGTATAATTTTATGACATTCCGACTTCTATGAATATTGATTTGTGTATAAAAGGCAACTGGAGTAAAGTTATTTTTGGCGCATAAATACGTGTATTCTGCAGTCCCCAGATGACTAAGCTCTTGCTGGAGTCTTTGCTAGAACATGATAAGTCGATGTATCGGATGTCTTGATATTTTATTACCAAGCTAAGCTCTTTGTACTAGTCTGCGGATGTTTGAGCTGCTTTTTGCTTCTGGCTTCTACGCCTCGTCGACGTCGAGGTCATTAGAGGTGGGAAAGGATTGGGGACAAGGAATGGGAAGGTATTCGGCCATGGCCTTTTGAAGGTACCATCCCGGCATTCGCCTGGAATTATTTGGGGAAACCATGGAAAACCCAAACCTGGATGCCCGGAAGGGGATTCGAACTCACATCCTGCCTTTTTTTTTACTTCTGGTGCCTCATCGACGTCGAGGTAATTAGAGCCGAAAGACTGGGAACAAGAGACGGGAAGGAATTCGGCCTTGCCTTTTAAACGAACCATCCCTGCATTCGCCTGGAGTGATTTGGGGAAATCATCGAAAACCCAAACAGGGATGGCGAGACGGGGATTCGAACCAGCGTCCTCCCGAATGCGAGGCCAGAGCGTTACCACTCACCACTTCGCTCGGTGCGTCCTACCTAGTGTTGCAAACTGAAAAAAAAAATTTGTGAAAAGCAACGTAGGGCTACGTGGGGGAGGAGGGGGGTTCACAGGAGGCCAAAATGGAGCTATGTGGTTTATGCACGCTCCCTTACTAACAATTTAATGAGTCAGTACCACTATACTCTGAGAGTTAACAAGTATACGAATATAAGGAAAGCCCAATAAGGCAAAAAACCGTGGATAAATTTTAAATTCCTAATTTTTTTTAAATATCTGTAGGTAATTTTGTAGGGCTGGCAGCACTATTTCAAATAGCAAGTATCAATCCAAACAATGGGGAATGGGGATTCCTTCTCGCGCAACCTAGTCTCTTCGGGAAATCCCCGTTCATAAAGAAAATTTCAGTCAATTTTTGCCAATATTTTCGTAATTTTTTTTTTCCTACTGAACCAGAAAAATATAGTAGATTTTAAACTAAGATAAGTACTTAGAATAAACTCTAAAACAGTCATTTTAAACGATAACTGCCTTATAAATTTGAGATTTAGTAGTTGTGAAAAAAAACATGTTTTTTTTCAAAGTTTTTTTTCGTGTTTTTTTTTTTTTCAAGCCAGAAAAAAACAGTTTTTTTTACAACACTAGTCCTACCGTACAAGGATGTTTGATCTTAACACTGAAACTTCACACATGAATCTCCTTCTCTGAATGTACTTTTGCCTTTCTTGTTTCACGGAAGGAAAGGAGGACAGTAACATTTTCCACTTGCTCACACATTTTCTTGTTTCTGCCTCAAAAATATTGTTTCAACCATTAACAGATACATATTTCCCGACATTATTCCACACTCTTACCAGTTTCTTCAAGAATTTTTTTTGTATTATTTCTTATTCTTTTTCTCCCCAATTATTATTATTATTATTGGTGGGAAATTTAAGGTAGTGTGGTTTCCCCAATGGTAGAAGTGTATTTACCTGTTTATTGTTTTGTGATGTCTGTATCTTCAGTGTACTGTGTTGTGATAGACTGCCATTCAGGCCTACTCTTCCGAAAGACTAATGATCATCAACAGTGTCGTATGCCCTCCCATCATGGTGCCTCAGGCCTAACGGGAGTTATAGTTGTGTCGCTATTCACAGATACTACAGTCAAAGACAATCGGGGAGATGCAACGGGTCGCCCTGTTTGCCTGAAATCACCTAGGCGAACCCTGGAACGGTCCCCAATTTCTGCCTCACAAACAATACACTTATCATCTAGAACACAGGCTTCACGTTTCGCAGTCAGATGGCAAGCGGGAAGGTCACAGCCTGAGAGGCTTAATCAGCTCATGGTTGATAAAAAAGGAGTTTTCTTATTCGGCGTATGCCGTAGATAAAATAATAAATCTTCCGAGTAATCCTAGGTAGACCTACTGATGAAACGTACATTTTTGAGTACACATAAAATATTAATGAAGTCAGGGCTAAAATATTGAGATAGAATAATAGTTTATAAATTATATAAGAATCAAGTGACTATAATAAAAGTAGAACCTCATCAGAGACATGCGTCAGTTATAAAGGGTGTGAGACAAGGTTGTAGTCTATCCCGGTTAATATTCAACTTGTATGTAGAGGAAGCAATAAATGAAGTAAAAAATTTTCAAGTGGCATAAGGGTACAAGGAGAAACAATCAGTAGGCTACGATTTGCTGATGACATTGTCTTGTTAGCAGAGAGGGCTGAGGATATTGAGAAGTTACTGAATGGCATGAACAAAATACTGAAGGAAGATTTTGGACTGAATATAAATCAAAGCAAGACAAAAGTGATGAAATGTAGCAGAAATGATACCAATACTAGTAGATTAAATTTAAAAATAGGATTGGATGCAATAGGAGAAGTAAGTGAATTCTGCTACTTGGGAAGCATAATTACAACCGATGGTCGAAGCAGGAAGGATGTTAAAACCAGAATAATAGTAGCAAAAAGAGCCTTACTTAATGAAAGGGGGAAATATTTTAGTATCAAATATTGATCTAGGACTTTTTAAAACTGTATGTGTGGAATTAACGAGTCCTGGAAATGATGGATGAGGAAAGAAGTTTTGTGGAAGAAGCTTACAGAAAGATGAGACAGGGTGGTAGGTCATATTTTGAGACATGCTGGACTGGTTAATTTGTTAGTCGAGGGAACAGTCGAAGGTAAGAACTGTAAAGGAAGACAGAGATTAGAATATACGAAGCAAATAATTGAGGACGTGGGTTTGAAATGGTTATATAGAGATGAAGAGGTTAGCACAAGATAGGAAGGGATGGAGGATTGCATCAAACCAGTCGAAAGACTGATGACTGCAAAAAAAAAACAAAAAAAAAAAAAAAACTATGACACACTAGTGAGTTGACGTATTATTTGTGCTACTGTGATAACGTGATAATCTCTCTTATGTAGTTTGTATATTTTTCCCCTAGCAGTGTGACGCCATCTGTGAGTGTGCAGCAGCAGCTGGTTAGTAACTAGGCCGCCTCCGAAGCGGCCGGTCCGTCACCGAGGTACGTCTCTGCTTTCATTCAGTTTGTTTCGTAAAAAGACACTATAATTACAAGAGTATAAACTATATCTAGGAGCGAAATAGAAACATAGTGATTGACCTAGTATTGTACAGGCTTCAGGAGAGTGGTTGCAGTGAGTTGAATTTTAAACGAACAAATGTGTAATATTCCATTTTTATGTAGTATATCAAAACTGTTCAATTCAGAAACCGTGTGAAGATTTCAGAGATAAAACCTGCGTGAGATTTTGCATACCGTAAGCAATTTTGGATGATAAGGAAAATAACAAGTATAAAATTTACCACATAACGTACTAAATCAAATTTATAGGGATTATATTGCCTACCAGTCGTATTATGTAATAATGTCATGGTCATATTGTGATTAATGAAAACAATTAATTTGGTGTCGTCATGTAAGTTGAGCTTTTAAACGCTCTGATCCTGCTTACAATGTATCGAGGAATCCGGGCCACATCTGTTTCTGGTGGAGTCCCGACGCACTGAGACCTTTGAAATCCGATTTTCAATTTACCAGTTTTTCGCTCGACCAGAGCAACGTTTTAATATATATGCGTTTAGCCATCGCAGATATGATATTCTCTTGTGTTGGGGACAGATAACTCCACACCCAGTTATTTAGCCGAAATAAATAAGGCAATTTACTTTTAACCGCAGTCGATCAATGTACTTATTATTAAGCCAAACAATTTGCTCTGTTCGACCTGTAGAACTGATACTTGGAGGTTGTAGTCTGTTCTAGAAAAGCCAGAACAGTAGAGGCAGAAACAATTGAGAATAGGTTTTCTATTTAACAACCCGGTTGGTATAGTGATCATGAAGGCATATTTCAGTTCGTATCATTATTAATTTATTTGATTTCGTGATCTGGGTCATCACTCTTTGTTTTTTGTAGTGGTTCTTGTCACTAACAGGTTGATAGAATAGTTAAGAAAATAATATCTTATGTCCCAGCGAACTACAACATTGTCAAGTTGTCTCCAAATATGTATTATATTCCAATATAACTTGCTTCATTACCATTTTGTGTAAATATCATTTCGGTTCTTCCTTAATAACTGTGTTTACCTATGTCCACAGAATTGTCTCCTTTATTATACTCTTGATGTTTTGAGAATATGAGTGATTCTAAATTATTTAAAACTGTAACGTCTTTAAAGTTTACGGTTAATTTTTTACACTTCTTTCAGCGTATTCATTTTTTATGAGGTACATGAGTTTAACTTCTTTAGCCTTGTTTATCTACATCCGTATAACCTACAATTCCTGAACTATGCTTGATTCAACACATTGACTTAACCTCTCGAATTAACAAGACGGAGCTTGCATCAGTGAAGCCAAGTAAGTTTTCCAAACACCCTTTAAGCGCTAAATTAAAGAAATATGAGATATTGGGGAACACCCAAGGAATGCATACAAGCGCTGCTATTATTAGTTCGGGACGGCTCGCCTCTGGCTAGTCTACACGCTGTCCTTGATCAAAACCTCCGGGTTGCTATGTCATTTGTACACAATTTACACTAAAATTCAAAACTATCCAATCGACGCTCACGGCTCGTTTTTTGTACGAGAAGGGTCAGCAAAACGCATCGCGTCTCCTTGATTTTGTGGTCAGGGCGTCTCGTCTGGGTGCGATTGCAGCAATTCCAGGAAATTCTGGATACAGAACTCCTATACACTTCTGTTCCGTAGCACTCTCAAAAGGAAAGAGCGAATATGCTGTTCTTGGCGACGCATGGACGCTCATTGGCATTGAGGTTTGTTCACTAACAGACTAGAACCTAAGTTTGCGTTTCATAGTGTTTGACCGCAGAATCCATTTGTGAAATGCGTAGTTTCGGTTCAGTAAAGGTGTCAGCCCTGCTGTTTGGCTGAGTACTTAGTGTATGAAGCAACCAAGTTCAGATTGTCAATGGTACATACAGTGTTTCCACCCGAGGACCAGCAAATTGTCAAAAACAATGGCTGCGGACCACTAACTTAGAACGGCATATCATTAACATATGGGGTATATTTTATTGAACCAACAGAAAATAATAAATCCAGTACGTTTTGAATTCCTACAGAAATATAGTTATCAATCTGGAAGTGAACTATTAAAAGTTAGTTACATATTGACCAGACTCTTAATATTTAGTAACCAAATGAATAATAATGTTCTTACATGCTGAATGCTTGCTATGCACCAACCCACATGTACAAAATAAATAAATTAAGTAAAAGACGCCAGACCATACCCCTATTATTTTTGTTTACTTCACTATTCTTATCAATCATACCATGTATCGCGGTACCTCAGTCACAACTACTATGATACCCTCAGAAACGGCCATTTACTTAATTTTTAAACGAACAAAACTCTTTTTGATGCCAACTGGAAACAAATAGTCTATTGTCGGAACAATGATGTCGTATTATCATCCTGTGAATACCTGATCAGTGAAATATTCGTGGCTTTTAAAAAGTTGGGTTTATAGATTATATTCACTTGTAGCCTCATGCAGTATAAATGCGGCATCTAAATTTACAATCTTCTGCCTGCGGACCACAGGTTGAGTATATCTGCTCGCCATTTTTGAGCACGGTGCTAACATTTCGGTTCGGGAAATTTTGGTGATAGAGTTTAAGCACTACGATTCTGCGCTTGCGGATGTAAGAGTGGTGTAATCTATATACAGGGTGATCAGGAATGAAAGGATAAGATAGATCACATCATGTCCTAGTATATTGCAAAATTTTATTTTAGTTAAAGTCTCACCATTTTCGAGATACTGATTTTTTAATTTTTTTCGAAACATGTAACATTTTTCAGTTTATTCCATGCCATTTCTTCAAATTAAGACTTTTTGAACCCTTTTTTTATTTACTCAATGATGTTTAAGTCATCTAAAACAATGTTCTTTTTTTCTTAAAATGTTAAAAAAAAACTTTTAAAAAATCTTATGTATAAAGTGTATACAAATTTATTCAAACGGTCTACTTTGACAGCCTGTGGTGTAAAAAAACTGGGTACTAAGCGGATCATGCCAATTACATTTAAAAAATTGCTTCGTTATTACCAATTTTAAAATGGTATAATTGTTTAATCCTTTTAAAATTATGTTTTTATGGTAGTTCTAAAGCTCGAAGGTTGGTATTTTGGACTTTATTAAAAAAAAAATATCGAATTGAAGTTAGCATGCAAGTATTTTTTAAGTTATAAAAGAAGTATAAAATAACTATACCATTTAAGATTTTTAAAAGTTTAAAAAAAAAAAAAGAACATTGTCTTAGATGACTCAAATATCTTGGAGTAAATTTAAAAAAAAAAAGTGATTCAAAAAGTCTTAATTTATAGAAATGGCATGGAATAAACTGAACAAAGCCACATATTTCGAAAAAAATATTTAAAAAAATCAATATCTCGAAAATCGTGAGACTTTTACTAAAATAAAATTCTGCCATATAGCAGGAAATTATGTTGCAGGATTATCCTTTCCCTGTATATTAATGAGACTGTAACCGGTAGAAAGTCCGTCATCTAAGATCGAAAAAATCTGTTTGGGTATCCTCAATGACCTATAGAAAAGTAATTAATGGGATCACGCAAAAACCAATGGTCGAATTTTGAAATTTTGATGAGGTTTTGGATAGTGTACAGCCTCTGGTAATATGGTATGTTTCATTTTGTCTGAAACTGAGAAATTTAAGTTAAAAATTTACACAAATTAGTATTCATTTTTGGCTGAACGCGATTCACTCAAAAAATGCTGGTCGGATTTTGAAGGACTTTTGATTACTGTACGGCTCGTGGTCCCGGGGGTAAAATAGTTTATTTCATTTTGATGTGAAATTGAATATAAGTGTTCACAAATTATTACCCATTTTTCGTTGAACGCAATTCACGCAGAAACTACTGATCACATTCAGTTATTTCTATCGTGCAAGCGGAATCATGTTATTTGGAGGAATTAAGATTTTTTTTTTTTTCACCGAGCGTGGCGGTGTAACGGTTAGCGTTCTCGCCTCGCATTCGGGAGGACGGCGGTTAGAATCCCCGTCCGGGCATCCAGATTTGGGTTTTCCATGGTTTCCCAAATCACTCCAGGCAAATGCCGGGATGCTTCCTTGAAAAGGCCATGGCCGAATTCCTTCCCATTCCTTGCCCCCATCCTTGCCCCCCATCCTTTCCCGTCTCTAAAGACCTCGCTGTTGAGAGACGTAAAGCAGTTAAAAAAAAAAAAAAAAAACAGATTTTTTTCCTTCACTGGCAATTGTTCCGACCGTATATTGACAGACAACAGCTAGATTCAAATCACTGCGCATTCTTACCAGCCGTAATCATGTTGTCGGACTCTTAAGGCGGTACCCATGCATCAACACGAAACACACACAAAAGAACTTTCATTGTTTACGGACAGATGGCAGCAATTACTTTCTCTCCCTCCCTTAAAGTATACAGTCTAGAGACATTTTTCGTGACAAGCCATTTGGCAACACAACTGTGACATGAAAAAAAAAAGGCTCTTCGAACTCTTGCAAAACGGTATGAATATGATGGTAACAGTATTAGATAGAAATCGTGATCCGGAAATGCCACAATCAAAATTTGCAGCCAACAATAGTGGCACTCTAAACATAGCACTGCCTTCCTGTGACCACCTTGTTCGGAGACGAATGAACGCAAACAGAAGTTATCGCCGAACAAATTGAAAACGTTCTACCTTCTCGTCTACTAGAATTGTGTAAAACTTCTGTACTCCATGCAATCACAGTCTCAGGCATTTACGAGAAACATTTATCCTTTAGTCTTTAAAACGCGGAAATAATGACTGCAGCCAGTCATAGTTTCTTCCATATTGGACTCATGTGCATTTAACCCTCTCAGGTGGATTTTGTTCCCTTTTCAGCTTTTTTAATATTCTGCCTTGGATATTACATTGTCATAACAATTGACACTTGAAATAAATAAGAATTTTGATATTTATTGTTACCAACCAGCTATATATAAAAACCTGATATACGCTGTTGGCCGTGGCTTGTATTCAGAGCTTAAACGACGTGTATTTCTGGTAAAACGAAGGCACGTGGGAAATATTATTAAAAAATAGTTCTACATTGAAGATGTCTAGAAATTGAACGTTTGGTCCCTCACAGGCAAGCAGAAGGAAGCAGCATATCTAAACATGTCAAAATCCCGTAGATTACGGTAGAGTCTACGGAATGAAAGAATTTATTTTTGTAGAAAATCACCAAATAGGATGACTTTTAAAATTAATTACTAGCTGAGCCAGGTGGGTAAAACTGTTAACGTTCGGGCCCCGTATTCAGAATGACAAGTGTTTGATCTTTGGCTTTACGACTCGTTGATATTGAGGTCATTAGAGATGGGAAAGGACGGGAAAAGGAACGGGAAGGAATTCGGCCATGACATTTTGAAGGAACCATCTTGTCATTTGCCTGGACTGTTTTCGGAAAAGCAAGGAAAACCGAAATCTGGAGTGCCTGACGGTTAAATTGTGGCTCAGTGGACTGCTATATCACCACGCTCGACTCTAAAGATACCGGTTTCTCACGGTTTCCCGAAATCAGGTGAAAACCGGCATCGTTTCATTAAAAGGCCATTGTCGAATTCCTTCCCGTTCCTTGCCAATTATCCTCTACCAGTTCTTATGACTTTTACGATGTCGAGAAGTAAAGCCCTAAAACCATTAATTACTAGCTGAACAAGTGTTCGTCAAACTAACAGAATATTATGAATTTTAATTCAAATAACGTACAGTTTAAAATGATACCCTGCATAACGTGAGAAACAGGACACTTTGTGTTCAGGCAGGAACGCGTTAAAGAGGAAGGCTCGAAATATTTATATGAAACGCAGCACGTGTTTCACGAAACGCAACAAAAGTAAACAAAAATCGAACTATTCACTATAGTTCCGTATTTTCAAGAAATATGCCCCAACATTCGAAGAAATTTTCACAATGCAAGAAAGGGAGAGAAGGAAATCAGTACATTTTTTCAAAACCAATTTGACAGTCACACCAAAACAAATTATTAATGATGGGGTTAGATATTCACTTAAGAGATAAAAAAATGTATCAAAACTTTCAAAGAAGCAAAGAAATTAAATTGTGCCAAATATAATTAAATAGCAACGGAGTAAGAGATCGAGTTGGTATTTTTCAAAGTACTGGGAAGAATTTGTGATTTTATGTAGTATTGATCAGCTCTTGGCACAAATAATTCCCTCTTGTTTAGTAAAAAAATACAAAAGCACGTAGCGAGAATTAAAAAAAAAAGTCGTCCTATTTTTGAACGACTGTATGGATTATACATACTTCATGTTCAAGTTTCAAGACTTGTCGTAATGAAAACATTTTTCCAAGTCAATTTAAAGGAAATCTGCTTTTACACTACAAAACTGCCTTTGTCCTACGGAGCGTGGTGGGTGTGAGATAATATTATGGCCTCTCATTCGGGAGGATGCAGGTTTGAATGCCCTAGATTTCGGTTTTCTATGGTTTCCTCAAATCACTCCAAGCGAATGCCGGGATACTTCCTTCAAAAGACCACGGCCTGATTCCTTCCCCCAGTCCTTTCCTGCCTCTAATCACCTTGACGTCGAACAGGTGTGAAGCCATAAGCCATAAAAGTCCTTTATACTAATCATAAGAAAGATTAAAAATAGATGTTATGTTACTAAATCGTGTGAAGCAAAAGATGAACTTGTAATCAACTTCAGGGCATACGGGTTATGTATTAAATTAGTAATTCATGCTTTGTATCTCTCATCAGACCGATCCCACTTATTAGTTCTAAAAGAACTTGTAAGGAATATTTACACTAGGCAGACATCATAGTTGATTGATTGAAGATCAATTTCTATTTGTTCTGACTAGCACGTGACAAACAGAAAAATTAGGTAACAGATTGTGGAGAAATCAGTTAAGTTCTCTAGCGGTGCAGTTAAATCTCTCAATAATCTGTGGCAACTTGAAGTACGAGAAGTAGTATCAAAGGTAACTAGCTACCCAAGAACAAATCGTTATAAATGTAACCGAATTCAAGTTTCTGAGATTCAGGAGTGACCAGAGCGCAAAATATGATTGCAGCCTCGAACGTTTTTGTTTTCTTCGTTGGTAATTCGCGGTATACAATGGTAACGAAATTTTAAAAATCTTACGGGAAAAACAAATTGTTTGTAGCGAAGTTTTGTGATATGATATGTTTCGTACAACTAATGTAACAACTTAGAAAAAATAGAAATGGCCTTCTTAAAATTTCTGCACTGCTACAGTTTTAGAGCATTAGTTTCACTGGAAGACTGGCGGCGAGTGAAGAAGATGCTGGGAAGTACGTAAGGCATATGGTATTATCGGTGTCATTAGAGGAAGGAAATGACTGGAGACAAGTAACTGAAAGGAATTCGGCCATGCCATTTTGACGGAACCATCCAGGCATTCGCATGGAGTGATCTCAAGAAACCACGGAAAACCAAAATCTGGATAGTCGGAATGCGAGGCCATAGCGTTACTGCTTACCCATCACGCTCGGTCATACATTGCTGTTGAGACCAGGGTGGATATAAAAGTGGTACATGGTAGAGATGTGCTTCTGAAAGAGTGAGTTTACTGCCGCTCACTAATAGCGAACGGTAGTTCTTCTTGGAGCCCCTGAGCCGTTTGTGTGGCCACAGTATCGAACGGCACGCAGTCTCGTTTGAACTAACTTCAATCAGTTTCGGCTTTTTCACTGTCCGTCACGCATCGCCTCCCCCCACACCGGTTATTGCTTATGCGCTCCGCTCTCGGGTCTAGTTCGTTCTTTCTGGCGACGAGTGAGTCGCTCTCCGGAGCAGTGCCAGTGGTGACGTACCTCTCCGCTTCTCTCTTTCTCAGATGTATTTGAATGACCACTCTACACGTTTAAGCATGAAATAGACTGCTGAGCGTAAAAAAGCCTCAAATATTATTTGTGAACAGTAACTTACATTCGATTTAAGGCAAAAATATTTGTGAAAGTTGAAGTACTTTCTGTTTGTTCCTATAAATAAATGAATTTATAATTATCAAACTATATAAAACTAAGCGCCTGTGAGATTAACGTACGAAATCAATCTAAATATAAATAAAACAAACAGTTAGTACACTCAAAGCGGAAAAAAATATTCTTTTTATTTAAAGTGAGCTAGTGAACTACAGAAACTTTCAAAAGAACTAGTTGTTTTCATTGAGTGATCAAATGAGCGCCACTCTTTTTAGTGAGTCACTTTGTCCAGCTCTAGTACGTGCATAAGAAGGGATTAATTTGATTGTAATGCAGCACACGCCCCGTTCGCAATTTCACCTTCTTTTTTTATCAGTTTCTTTATGATGTCATTATCGTCCAACGACACCCCTTTACAAATGATGATTTGTAATTCCTTTCGGGTTTCTAGTGAATTGTTCAGCATCTCCCAAACCCTAACTCCTTTACCGGCAAAAGAAACTTGCAAACTCCTTTCACCAGAAGTACCATCTTATCGTCATGGTCATCTCTTCAATTCCACGTACAGCTCCTAATTGTTATCCGCAATATATGCCTTAAACACTCCTACACCCGTGGCCTGCCTCACAGTGACTCCCAATACAAAACCAGCAGATCTCCTCCTCACCGCCTCCAACTCCTGTTCTTGATGCCCAAACCACACCACCATATACAAGCAATGGTCTCATCAAGGTTTTGTAACCCACTTTCTCTCATCGCCGTTTTTCCACGGCGTGTTGAATTTGAGATGGATCCAGTACAAATTGATATTGTAGGTATCATAAAGCAATTAGAGCTCCTGAAGTGGGGGAAAGCGCCGGGTCCCGATGGTACACCAGTAAGAGTATTATCGGAATACGCGGAAGAAATAGAACCATTTCTGTCAGATATATTTCGTAAATCGAATGAGGAAAGAAAAGTACCTTCTGACTGGAAAATTGCGCAGGTGATTCCCGTTTTCAAGAAAGGAGATCGGAGAGATCCTAGGAATTATCGACCGATATCGCTAACATCTGTTTGCAGTAGAATTCTGGAGCATGTCATATGCTCTAACGTTATGAAGTTTCTAGATGAAAACAAGCTACTTACAGCATACCAACACGGATTTCGGAAGAACCGATAGTGTGAAACGCAACTGGCTCTATTTTCACATGATGTAATGAAAGTTATTGATGCAGGGTCACAAGTTGATGCTATTTTCTTGGATTTTCAGAAAGCTTTTAACTCTGTACCACACAACCGACTCTTAGCGAAGATCCGAGCGTACGGTATATCTGATCAGGCGATTTTCTAACTGGTCGGTCACAGTATGTCGTTGTAGACGGTGAAGCCTCTTCTAAACTAGATGTTACTTCGGGCGTTCCTCAAGGAAGTGTAATAAGACCACTTCTTTTCTTAATTTTTATAAACGATCTCGGTGACAAGGTTAATTGCAGTATGTGATTTTTTGCTGATGATGCACCTATTTATAGGGAAGTGAGGTGCTCTGACGATTGCTTAGAAATTCAGCGCGATCTGGATGTTATTTCGGAATGGTGCCGTGAATGGCAGCTTACACTTAACTGTAAAACGTGCAAGGCAATGCACATAAGTAATAAAAAGACCCCGCTTGCTCAAGAGTATAAAGTTAACAATTCATTTGTTGACACTGTAGATTCCCTGAAGTATCTAGGCGTAACAGTACAAAGCAACATGAAATGGGACTTGCACATAACTTCCGTCGTAGGTAAAGCTAATTCCAAACTACGATTCATAGGACGTATTTTGAGAAGTTGTAATGCTTATACAAAGGAAATAGCGTACAAAACACTAGTGCGTCCGCATTTGGAATACTGTTATGGAATTTGGGATCCGTATCGCAAGGGATTGATTGACACATTAGAGAAAGTACAGAGAAGAGCCGCTCGATTCATGACTGCTAGTTACAGTCCTTACGTAAGTGTCACAGAGCTGATTCGTGGGTTGGGCTGGGATTGTTTGGCGGACAGACGACGTCGTTTTCGTTTGAATTTGCTGGAGAATATGCAAAAATATTTAAGTTTCGAGTGCAACGAAATACTTCTAAGGAAAGATGCTTCATCAGGCTGCGAAAAAATGAAAAATGTAATTCCACGAGGCTCTGTCTTAGGACCCCTCCTCTTTTTGATAAACATCAATGACCTTCCTGGAAACTTATCCGACAAACTTAAGAGTGTTTTATTTGCGGACGACACTAACCTGACTGTGAGAAAAACACCAAACAGTAATCTAGAATTTAATCTACATGAAGTACTTAGTGAAGTAGAAAATTGGTTTAAGGCAAATTCATTAAAATTAAATTTTGAAACAATATATTATACTAGGTTTAAAACAAAAAAATTATGCACAGCCGGATTTACATATACATATAAACTGTAAAAATAACACAATCTTAGAAACAAAATAAAAGTCCATAGTATTCAAATAAATGAGAAACTCCGTTTCCACGAACATATCACTTCACTATGAAGAAGTAGTGCCACCTTTGCAATACGACCACTTTCTCCGAATCTAGAATTAACGAAACAGGTGTACTCCTCATATTTTCATTCAGTGATGTCTTACTGTTTTGGGGAAACTCTTCACAAAGTAAAAAAGTTTTCATAGCACAGTTAAGTGCAATTAGGATGTTGTGTAGGATAAAACCAAGAACTTCTTGCAGACAACTCTTTAAAAAATTCAATATTTTTATATTCTCTGTACATACAGTATATATTCTCTCATGTGCTTTGTCGTAGAACATTTTAACCTGTTTACATCTAATTCACAGGTACACAATACCATTACAAGAAACAGAAATAACTTGCACAAAACACAAACATCTCTGTCATTAGCACAAAGAGGAGTTAATTATTCTGGGATTAATCCGTTTAATAAACTTCCGAAGAGTATAAAACCATTTGCAGATAATAAATATATATATAAAGAAAAACTAAGAGATTATCTTATTGGCAACTCATCCTATTCCTTTCATGAATTTGAACAAAATAATTAATTGTATTCAGTTTCAGCTTTTGCAAAACTCAGTTGTAAAAATTAATGTTTATTTTTATTCTCTTTATTTGACTAATTGTTTTCACCATGATTATTATTATTATTACTCCGCGATTCACTAAAAGTGTGTGGCGGAGGGTGCATTGCACCTATCGAAAAGGGTTATGGTTTGGAAGAGTTATAAGGGATATGGCCGGAGGCGCCCATGGGCTATTGTGAGGAACCATCCCCGCATTCGCGTGGAGTGATCTGGGAAAACCATGGAAAACCCAGATCAGGATGGCTGTAGTGCTTTATCGAAAGCTACTCCTGTCGGATTTTAAGTTTACTCGCCGGTAAATTATTTCTATTCCATTCCCTAATCGCTCGTGGGACTCATATTGTATGTATGTGTATTAACCATGACATGTTTCACATCCCAGAGGTCCTTCCTCAGCAGGGATCCATGGAACAAAATTGATAAATATATAAATAAAATAAATGAATCTAAACAATCAAAATAATCATTCAAGAGAAAAATGAACAAAGATTCTCCCAATACTCTACGCTGTGGTACTCCTATTTTCATTTCCACGGCAAGCCACTCTTTCATCCACTTCAATAATTTCATACCGAGCGTGGTGGGTGAGCTGTTACGCTCTGGCTTCGCATTTGGGAGGACGGGGGTTAGAATCCCCGTCCGGTCATCCAGATTTGGGTTTTCCATGGTTTTTCAGAATCACTCCAGGGGAGTGCAGAGATGCTTCCTTCAAAATGCCATGGCCGAATTCTTTCTCGTTCCTAGTCACAGTTCTGTCCCGCCTCTAATGACCTCAACGTCGACATCGACGACGCGTAAAGCCATTTTTTTTTTTTTTTTTTTTTTTTTTTGCTGTCGTCAGTCTTTCCTATTTAGTGCTAACCTCTTCATCTCCGCATACCCCTTACATCCCACGTACCCAATTATAAGCTTCATATATTCTAATTTCCGTCTTCCTCTACAGTTCTTACCATCTACTGTTCCCTCCACCAACAAATTAACCAAGACAGCATGTCTCAAAATATGACCTACCAACCTGTCTCTTCTTTCTGTAAGCTTCTTCCACAAACTTCTTTCCTTGCCCATGTTTTCCAAAACTGGTTCATTTCTTACTTTGTCTGTCAGTTTAATTTTTAGCATTCTTCTGTAGCACCACATTTCAAATGCTTCAATTTTTTTCTTTCCCGTATTCCTAAAGTCCATGTCTCGCTACCATAAAGTGCTGTGCTCCACACATAGAGTTTTAAAAAGTTCTTTCTAATTGCTAGATCAATATTTGAAACTAAAAGGTTTCTCTTTTTCATTAAGGCTCTTTTTGCTACTGCTATTCTGGTTTTAACATCATTCCTGCTTCGGCCATCGGTTGTGATATTGCTTCCCAAGTAACAGAATTCACTTACTTCTCCTATTGCATCCTATCCTATTTTTGTATTTAGTCTACTAGTATTGGTATTTTTTTCTGTTAAATTTCATCACTTTTGTCTTACTTTGATTTATATTCAGTCCAAAATCTTCCTTCATTATTTTTTTCATGCCATTCAGTAACTTCTCAATATCCTAAGCCCTTTCTGCTAACAAGACAATGTCATCAGCAAATCGTAGCATACTGACTTTTTTTTCCTGAACACTTATGCCACATGGAAATTTTTCATTGACTTTCTTTATTGCTTTTTCTACATACAAGTTGAATATTAACGGGGATAGACTACAACCTTGTCTCACACTCTTTTTAACTGAGGCATGTCCCTCGTGATTCTCTACTTTTACTATAGCCACTTGATTCTTATATAGTTTATAGAGTATTCTTCTATCTCGATACTTTAGACCTGACTTCTTTAAAATTTTGAATATCTTGTCCCACCTAACATTATCAAAAGCTTTTCTAAATCAACAGATGCCATAAATGTATCTCTGTTTTTCTTGATCCGCCCTTCGAGTATTAATCTTAAAGCCAGAATTGCTTCCCTTGTACGCGATTTTTCCTAAACCCAAACTGATCTCTTCTACTACCTTTTCCATCCTTCTGTATATTATTCTGGTCAGTAATTTTGAAGCATGTGATGTTAGACTAATGGTGCCAGAATTCTAAGATTAGTCGGCTTGTGCTTTCTTTGGAAGTGTGAAGATGATATTTTTATTAAAATCTGTTGGAATTTCTCCTGTTTCATAGCTTTTTGATATCAGATTGAATAATCTTTCGAATTCTTCTTCTCCTAAGGATGTAAGAAGTACTGCAGAGATCTCATCAATTCCAACTTCTTTATTTGCCTTCAAGTCATGCAGAGGTCTATTAAATTCTGTCCTCAAAACAGGATCTCCCAATTCATCAATGTCGACATCACCTTCCTTTTCAATTACGCTATTGTTCAAGTCGTTCCCATCATACCGTTTCTCAATGTATTCCTTCCATCGGTTAGCTCTATTGTCTGAGTTTAAAAAGAGGTTTCCCATCAGCAGCTTTTTTCTTCATTTCTCCAAAATTCTGTTTGATCTTTCTATATGCAACATCTAATTTACCTACGACCATTTCCTTTTTCTACTTCTTCACACTTTTCTTCTAGCCATTTTACGTTTGCTTTTTCGCATTTCCTATTTATTTGATTTCTAAATTTCCTGTATTGCTCTCTTCATTTTTGTATCTTCTCCTCTGATCCATCAGCTCCAAAATTTCTTTTGTGATCTAAGGCTTTCAGCCAGCTTGTTGCCTAAAGCCTAATGTTTCTTTGCCAGCTTTCATTATTTCTGTCTTTAATGCACTCCATTCATCCTCGGTTTAGCTCCTTAATAGTTACTCCTTAGACCTATGTCTACCATTTTTGCAAATTTTTCTCTCGTGCTAGATTGTTTCAGTTTATTCACTTCCAGTCTGTTCTGCTTATACTGCTTCCATATTCGCTTGAATTTCAGCCTGCACTTCATTTACTATCAAATTATGGTCAGAGTCTATGTCTGCTCCTGGGTACGCTTTACAGTCAAGAACATGATTCCTGAATCTCTGTTTGACCATGATATAATCTAACTGATATCTGCCTGTATCCGCAGGACGTTTCCAGGTGTATATCCTTCTTGCACGGTTCTTAAACAGTGTGTTTGTCGCAATTAGCTTATATCTTTCACAAAATTCTAACAACCTGCTTCCTCGCTCATTTCTTTCTCCTAGACCAAAACTTCCTACAGTATTCCCCTCTTTTCCTTCTCCCACTATCGCATTCCAATCATTCATAATTATTAGATTAACCTCTGCTTTCACATATTGGATTAATTCTTCAATTTCAGCATATGTTTTCTCTATTTCTTCATCCTGTTACGTTGGCATATACACTTGTACTAACGTGGTTGGGGCGGGCTTAGTTTCTAACCTCATCAAAATAATCCTGTCACTAAACTGTTCATAATAACTCACCCGTTTCCCTACCCTCTTATTCATAACAAATCCTACACCAGAGACTCCACTGACAGCTTGTGTGATAATTACCCTGTGTTCCACAGACGAGAAATCCTGTTCGTCCTTCCAGTTAATATCACTAATCCCAACAATATCTAACTAAAGTTGTTCACCTTGGGGAACTGTTTTACCTCCGGAATGTTTTACCCAGGAAGTAGCCATTATGATAAATGGGTCTTCAATGCAGTGGTTTCCCGTTGCCTTCTGTATCCCCGTGCCGTTGATCATTTCTGATTCATCCATCTTTAGGGGCCGTTTCCAACCCCAAGGGAAAGAGGGTGCCCTGGACCGCTGCCCGCTCTTCCGCCCTCCTTTCCGAGGCCGTTGGCAATCAGTCGGTGATTCCTTATACCGGGAATCTTTCAGTCGCCAGAGCCTCGTCCGTGCAAACAGGGTGCACCACGTGAAGGAGAGGTTGACATTTGGTTGGAAAAGGCTAGTATAGTCTCTCCCAAACCCTTACACCCCAGTAAAGCCATAAGTAAAACAAAATTCACCTGATTTGCCAACATTTTATGTCTCACTCTGTCAAATGCCTTAGTGCTATACTGTCAATTTGGCCTCCATTGACCATCTCATCTGAAATATCCCGCATGAAGTCCGCTATCTGAGATGCACATGAATATTCTTTTCTAAACCCATGTTTTTTTTTATTGAAAACCAGTTTCTTTCCTCACAGGATATCTGATATCTCCCTATCAATTTCCCGATCACTGTAATTTTTTACCTTATTTGTAGCCACTTCTTTATCTACCGATACTACTGCCACACTTTTCCAGTAATCTGGTAAGTAGAAAGTCTCCAGCCACTATGTAATAATATAGAACAATGTTGTATCCCGCAATTTTTAATACATCTGTAGTAATATAATCCAAAATATTATCGAAACAATACCTTTACGCTTCCTTAACTTTCTTAGTTCTCTGATAAAATCTTAATATCTCTTCCTTTTTAGAATCCAAGGTGACTTTTCCTTCATTGTAATCTAAAATTGTTTAAATTCTCTTGCTTCCACTCTGTTTTCGAACATAGCCATACGAATTTCTAGATACATCTTGCATGATCTTCCTGAAATCATATTTTTCACAAACACATATTTCACTTCTCTTTTTGTGGCTATTATTTCCGTGATCAGCGTTTCAAGTTTTCCCTGCTTTGTTGTCTCTTAATTCCGTTGGGTTCTCTTCTTACCAAGATCTTCAGTATCCTCACGTCCCTATTATAGTGTGTAGGCTCTGTACTTTTTGATTTTCTATTTATTCATTCTCCATCCTTATTATCAACTTAAACTGTTCCTATCTCTTTTCTCCTTCCAAGTACTGAACTGGTTCCTATAAAACCTCTTCATTTCTGAAATACATGCTTTTTCATAACCACCCTCAGTTTTGGCTACCGTTTACCGTGCCCTCGTGTTTACATCAGAACTGAACCAATATCACTTATTCCTTCTGTAAGCTGGAACCCTAAGAAGTTATCATTACGCTTTATTTGGCCCCTTTCTGCTCTGCTCTACCACTTGTGTAAAGCCTCCTACCCTCACTAAGGTATTTACAAATTTCTGTTCCTTTTTGATATTAATCTTATTTGCTTCCCAGTCCACACTTGGTAAATCTAATTCTCCACCAATAATGACCATTCTAAGCTCATCTCTTAATTCTGAATTCGAGTTTGATTTCTCTACAACAGCCTCATATTCTAATCTCTTCTTTCGCATCACCCCAGAAATCTAACCCAGGTAACTCAATACTTTGAGCTGGGAACATTAGCTAACTGTATTATTTTTTTGCAAACCGGTAATTATCTATCTCTGCGGTACATACTATAATCCTAATTGTTATTGCTTCATCAGCTTCAACTACTTCTTTAGAAACAATGGTTTCTCTCAGGACCTGCTCCAACCTGATATGTTGCGCCTCCTTCACCACCTTCCAGAGATTATTCTCCATACCATAACTCATATTTTTATCAGTAATATTTCTCAGTCCTCTACTATCATTAGCCTATCCTCCATAGTAGAACCCCTTCAAAGTAATCCTGCATTCTCTATTACTTGACCTAATGTTGCAGTCGGTTTGAAAAAACTTAAAATAATAATAATAATTTCATGTGGTCGTAATGACCTGCTGACAGGGTTTCTATTAGCTGCGCGTTCCTCCCCTGTCGTAGCCGCCTTAATAACCTAGCCCGGCAATCCTGCCGGGCACAGGGGACCTACAGTTTAACGTGGAATCCGAACCACGGAAGCGTTCTGGCGTACTTAACATTACACAACAAGCTGTGCCAATGGTGAAAGCAGGGTTAAGCGCCCATGAAAATCCCCGCCGACACAGGAATTCGAACTGGGGATCATTCGATCTCCAGTCACACGCCTTAAGCACTGGGCCACTAGACCGCTCTGAAAAACTTATGACCTGGGTAGCCTGACCCTACAATTCTCCCATCCCCATTTATCAGCAGTATCTTTTTCTTCCAGTTTTTACGTCCACGTCTCTATTTCTAGAGGCCAGCTGCACCTTATGCCTCCTACATATACCTGAGGCTCTTCCTAATTCTCTCTGCAGTTTCTGAAGTGTTTGATACGTTCATTTGTTTACGACTTATTGCCAGGTGCTGTTCATACTTTACTCTTTTGGGGGCGTCCATTAATTACGTAAGGTACCCCCCCCCCCTAAGATGACGTGAGATTTCCATCGACCAACCCTCCAAACCCGGGGTGAGATTTAATGAGCCCCCAAAAGTACCAGCAAGTATAGACTAAGCTTCAAGGACCCTGATTATTTCAACTCGCGTCCTGACAGTTTTGTCGCGTTACCTGTTAGTTTCATCCCTCTCTCTGACTATTTCTTCCTGCTCTGAAAGTTTTTGCATCCTTGAAACAAAGAGGATACTACCACGGTAGAGCCTCCCTTTACTTCCGTCTTTCCCTACACTGAAACACTTCTCACACTCCCTGTAGTTTATACCTGCGACTAACGCCACACTTCTCAGGCATGATTTTTCTCACTAGAAGACTATGACATTACGACAGTGAGCTGCTTACTCGGTCAAAAAGACCCTTAGTCGGTTCCAAAGCAATGAAACACAGACTGCGCACACACTACCTACGTTTTCACCGATAAATGTCACAAAACACTAGAAGATAACTGTACTGAGCCGGCCCCTATAGCGTGGGGCTAGCGAGCTGGGTCCTTCCTGTGTTGTCCTATCAGAAATAACACGAGAAGATTCTATGTACCCACTTGAGGAATAAAAAAAAACACAGTTGCCGGCTGAATGGCTACAAGGCCGAATGCCAATTAAAAAAAAAATTGCGCGTATTCATATAACTCTGAGAGCTCCAATATGTTATTATTAAACTTCTGAGTCTATGAGCAATTTTGCCAGAAGTACATCCATGGCAAAATGCGGAATGATTATATGTAACATGGACATTCAGTCTAAATAAGTTACTGTATCTAAAATTATGCACATCACTTAATGGATGTTTGTTAGAATATACGTTTATTAGTAATCAATGTATATCACATAAACAGATTATAAAAAAGCGATGGAAAAAGATAATATCCTCAGATTCTACAATAACGTAGGTAAAACTAATTCTAAATTGCGATTTACATGTCGAACTTTTGAAAAATTGTAAGATATCTACATCTATACTCTGCAAATCACAAATACTGCGGGTCGCAGAGTGTGCTAAGCAGCAATCCTAATTCAGTGCATTCCAATCCTGAACAGAACGAGGAAAAAAGGAATACATAAATGTATCAGTACGGCATCTTATTTCTCTAATGTTATCCCTCCTGTCATTGCGACCTAAATATGTTGGCGGAAGAAGTATTTCGTTGCACTCGTAAATTAAAGATTTTCGCATATTCTCCAACAAATTCAAACGAAAACGACGTCGTCTGTCCGCCAAACAATCCCAGACCAACCCACGTATCAGCTCTGTGACACTTACGTAAGGACTGTAACTAGCAGTCACGAAACGAGCGGCTCTCCTCTGTATTTTCTCTGATGTGTCAATCAGTCCCTTGCGATACGGATCCCAAATTCCACAACAGTATTCCAAATGCGGACGCACTAGTATTTTGTACGCTATTTCCTTTGTATGAGCATACTACTTCTCAAAATACGACCTATAAATCGTAGTTTAGAATTAGCTTTGCCTACGACGGAAGTTATGTGCAAGTCCCATTTCATGTTGCTTTGTACTGTTACGCCTAGATACTTCAGGGAATCTACAGTGTCAACAAATGAATTGTTAACTTTGTACTCGTGAGCAAATGGGGTCCTTTTGTTACTTATTTGCATTGCCTTTCACTTTTTGCGGTTAAGTGTAAGCTGCCATTTACGGCACCATACCGAAATAACATCCAGATCGCGCTGAATTTCTAAGCAATCGTCAGAGCACCTCACTTCCCTATAAATAAGTGTATCATCTGCAAAAAATCGCATCTTACAATTAACGTTGTCACCGAGATCGTTTATAAAAATTAAGAAAAGAAGTGGTCCTATTACACTTCCTTGAGGAACGCCCGAAGTAACATCTAGCTTAGAAGAGGCTTCCCCGTCAACAACGACATACTGTGACCGACCAGTTGGAAAATCGCGAATCCATTCGCAAATCTGATCAGATATACCGTACGCTCGAATCTTCGCTAAAACTTGGTTGTGTGGTACAGAAACAAAAGCTTTCTGAAAATCCAAATGAAATTTATACTACTCTAAATCTGAAGCAGATTTTGATGGAGTTTCTACAGTTAGACATGTGGTTCGGGCTTAAAATATGAGATTTATATCATTACTCTATCTTAATGGGGACAGAACACAAAATTAAAATCTAATGGGGACATTAACAAAGAAATAAATATGCCATTATAATAACTTAATCTATTGTTTTGATAAGAACCCGATAGGTCACCGTAGTGTAGCAAAGCCATCGTGTCGGTGAATTTTAATAGAATAAGTGGAAACTACACTGATCAGCCAGAGGATTATGACTACCTACCTAATAGCTGCTACGTCCGCCTTTGGCACGGATAACGGAGACGTGTCTGGGCATGGAAGCAATGAAGTCTTGGTAGGTCGCGGCACCACATCTGCACACACAAGTCACTTAATTCTTGTAAATTCCAGGGAGGGGGGCGATAAGCTCTGACGCCATGTTCAATAACATCCCACATGTGTTCGATAGGGTTCAGATCTGGCGAATTGCAGGGGCAGCACATCAACTGCAACTCAACACTATGTACAACTCCATCATACTCCTGGCGTTATGACTAGTGTCCGACCGAAGGTCATTTTTTGGCCGAAGCCGAAGCCGAATGTTCGGCTCTTGGGATAACCTTCGGCCGAAGCCGAAGGTTCAAAAATAATTATATATCTTCGAACACTGACACGAAGTATATATGACATACAAATACTGAACTGTTATTTTGTTTTATATGTAGTATTGTTGATATAAATTACATCTTTACAATAATTATAAATACAGTTTTAATTATTTATTTATTAGAATAAAAGAAAACAGTAATATAGTAGCAAACCAGGTTTTGAACAATGCAATTTACCAAAAATAAAAGCATTTATTTTTATTTAGCAATAATAGAAAGAAACTATAAAATCTAACAGTAACAGCCCGAATTAAATCAGAATAATTTGCCTTTTGGATTAAATTAATAATTAATTTTTGGAGTTTTAGCTTTGGTAAATCAAATACATGTTAGCTTAAGTATAGTAATATTGTCGTTTTTTAACAACAATAAAAACAAGTTTCAATCTTCTTACCTAGTATAAACTATTCTAGCTTTTAAAATACGATATCCTGCTGTTTAAATTAGCATCGCATATTAAATTTTCGGTTAAAACCAAATAAATAACAATATTTTTAAAGTAGTTTCACGTATACCGATTAATTGAAAATGTACTAAATATAATCAAAACAAAAAGTAGATCGGCACTAGTAAAATGAGATTTAATATTCAAAGCCAAACAGCCTGATGTTATAAGCTAAAACTCATAGTTTTTCAGCATTTTCACGCTTAAATTAGCTCTTCTGCCGTCATAGATATTTAACCAGCAGCACTGAACAATTGTTCGCTAGGAAGACTAGTGGGAGGAGCTGATAAAAATTTGGTTGCTATCGCTCGTAAATAAATATACGTACTGGAATCCCAATATTGAAAAATATTAGCGGTTCTCAGCAGCAAAGGTCTTTTAAATAACAAATAAAATGTTCTTCAAACGGCAGGTGACAGCTGTCCGAATATTCTAATTCATTCTCAGTCAAAGTCATTTTGTTAAGGGTATCCCATAAATCGTCTGCTGGGAATTTATTTTCAGGAGTAGAATTTGATGTTGAACAGGAGGGTCCAGGTTCACCAACATCCACATCCAAATGATCTGTTTTATTTGTTATTGTCAGTGCACAGTTTTGACGTAGAAATGCCAAAATTTCAGTTTTCGTATTTATAATTTCGTTGCTAGTCAAATACTTGATTTTAAACCGTGGATCGAGTAGAGGGGCAATCAACAGCTGTAAGGTTTTTCTTGCGAAAGCAGATCTCCTATTAACAGACTCACACAAGCGGCTTTTGAGCAGTACTATATGATCAGCCTTCATCCTTCTGAGCAAGTTTTGAATTTAACATAGCAATCATGATTATGAATCGCTAGAAATATAAGCTGTTGTTGGATAAATACACTTCAGCACAGTTATAAAATTGTTCATTTGTATCCATTCTTCTGCAGTTGGAATTTCTATTCCACCACGTTCTGACATAAACAGATTTACTGCATTTTTCTGTTCTATTAATTAAGATGGCTTGTTCACTTTTCTTACCTTTTACCACACTTTTTTGCAATTATAGCAATATCCTTAAAAATTACACCGTGAATAATGAGCTGTAGAGTGTGAGCAACACAACCAATAACAACGAAGTTTTCACAGCGCATGGTTGCATTCATATTTGTAGCATTATTACGTATACCCCTATGGATATTTTCTCTTGTATTGTATTTGGTAACAGTTTCTGTGATTTATTTATTTTTTTGTGCAATATATTGCCCTGTATGATCTTCTTCCAACACACTAACAGCCAGTTTAATTTTTTTCTTTTGGAACCTTTGGAAATGTCATGTGCCGTGACACTGAAAAGCGTGTTTGCTTGATCACTTCAAATGTTCGTGGTAAAAATGATTTATTCAGCTTTTTTCTAAAAACAATGTAACTTCACCGTTTACTTTTTCGTACGCTTGAGGATCAGTAAAATTAAGTCTGGGAAGTGCTTCCCCTTCAACAAGGTTGTACGGAAACATGTTTACGATGGCCAGGTCCATACGTAATACATTAATCCGCAAAGAAATCTGATGATTATCGGGCAATGGTGACGCTACTTTTTTCTATGATATCGCGTAAAGTAGACTGTTAAACTTCCTTTTCAAAATTTTCGGGCGCATACAAGATCTCTGATTTTTTTTAAAAGTTAATCAAGCTTTGGTAATTAACACTGGCTTCACATTAAAATTCCCACTGATTTTTATGATGTTTTCCATAAGGTTCTTTATCTTTGCTATCGTCTGTTGGCGCACTACGTTGGCGGTATTCGTAAAAGTTGGTTCATTTTCGGCGGCTGGATGTAAAACTTCGGCTTCGGCCAAACATTCGGCCGTATTTGGCCGAAGCCGAATGTATGGCCGAAGGTGCTTTTTTTTGGCCGAAGGTGGCCGAAGCCGAAGCCGAAGCCGAAGCCGAACCTTCGGTCGGACTCTAGTTATGACAGGGCGCATTATCTTGTTGAAAAATGCCACTGCCGTTGGGAAACATGGTCATCATGAATGGGTGTTCGTGGTCTGCAACCAGTGTACGATACTTATTGGTCGTCATGTTGCCTTGCACAAGCTCCACTGGATGCATGGATTCCCACGTGAATATTCTCTGGACCATAATTGAGCCGCCGCCAGCTTGTCTCCGTCCCGAAGTACTGGTGTCAAGAAACTGTTCTACTGGAAAACATGGAAAACGACATCGGCATGATGAAGAAGGTATCGGGATTCTTCACTTCAAGCAACGCTCTGCCACTGCGCTAACGTCCGGTAACGATGGTCACTTGCCCATTTCAGTCGTATTTGCTAATGCACATCCATGGGTCGTCGGCTGCGGAGGCCCATCGTTAGGAGTGTTCAGACACACTTGTTCTCTGCCCAGGATTAAATTATAATGTTAGTTCCGCCTTGTCACTTGTCCTGTTTTACCAGTCTGCCCAGCCTACGACTTCCGAAATTTGTAATGAGTGGTGGCCAGTAATTCCTGTTCAGGTGACGCTGCTATCGCCTGGACGGGTATATATCGATAACAGGCAGGTGGTCATAATGTTCTGGCTGATCAGTGTCTGTAAAATAATGACGATAATTACAGTTCGAAGGATAGCATCTGTGCTGCATGTCGAAACAACGGTCATAGTAAACAAACGTGTGATTAATAAACCTCTTGTATGTCCTCGTTTTGAATATTATTGTGGCGTAAAGATCCATAACAACGAATTGATGAACAGTATCGACAAAGTATAAATGAGAGTCGTGCGTTTTGTGACCACATGTTACAGTCCTGATGTCAATGTCACAGACTTACAGGAGGATCAGGATTCAAGATGGTGTAGTCTACTAGACAGACGACGTAGTTTCTGTTGGATTTGTTGGCAAACCTGCGAATATCCGCTGTCATTTACATACCTATCCCTCCAATGTATAGCTAGAATTTTTAACATCATCTGCTTTGGGGTTCAAGGGTCATCGAGGTCGTATTCATTAGAGTACGTGGATAACGAATAGGAAGTAATTTGACAATGGGCTTTGGAGAGAATCGTCGAGGCATTCAAAAGTAGTAAGTTAGGGAAACTATGAAAAACCATAATCTCAATAGGTAAATCAAGGGTCAAACCACCGTTCTCACGAATAATAGGCCCAAGGCGAAGATGAGAGATTAATAACTTTGCTAATTACTCCTACAAATCCCGCCACACAGTTAATACATTATTGCATTCTAAAGCAGAAAACAGTTTTTTATAACCACCGTGGAATGAATCAGTATGAGATTTTTGCCATTATTTTATAGACTTCATAACAAAAATGTGTTCATTTCTGGGACGATTGTCAAAACCGTCTTAGTGCAAGTGGTGCTTCGTGGCCTTCCTTTCTATTCTTAATATTATTACCAAAACGTACTAAAGTTAATATTAGGTAATGAATATATACGCATATTTCTCGGATAATAAAGTAGTAAGTTAGAAATGAGGTAAGTAAATACTTTAAAATTACCCTCTGTATTTTTTATATAATTTTTTTTCGTAACAGAATTAACATTTATATGTAGCCCAAGGTTTATCTTTTTTAAAAACGATATTTTAGGTATCATTGCACTTGCCTAGTCATCACGATGAAGAACGATAAAACGAGAATATGATATGCTACAGGTCTTTTTTTTAGATTTTGACTTCCATACATCAGGAATACGATAATATCCAAGTACTTAAAAGCCACCTATTCTTTACGACGCATGGAAAAGTTCACTTTATTCTAGAACTATGCAGTTTTGATGACTTTTTTTTGTTATTCTCAATATATTTGCCCATCAGTGTTCCATATTTCATAGTTATAATCCTGACATGTGGTTTACATCATTTTTTGTCTTCTGTCCCTGTTGTCTGGTTGTTTACACTCTAATAACAACAAATTAATGTTAAATAAGGTGCTGTTCATAGTTTCCCTGGTAGTTTATGTGTTGCAATGAAGTATTATGATATAGTGCAATCAAATTACTGAGTCTAACTATCTCGGAAAGGTATTGGGGGTATTAAATTGTGAAATACGGATGGATGATTATGATCAGCTAACAAGAAATTGGAGTTAAGTAGCGTAATATAATTGTTGTCAATATATTCAAATAAAAATATTGGGTTTAATTATTTCGTATTAACTGTGAAGCAGGTGTTATTGCATAATAGTAGAACCATCGGTTTTAGGAAATAGTTTTTATCACGAACAAAACGACATTGTTCTAACAGGTTGAAATAGGAAAGTGGACATTGTGAAAAGTCCCTTGCAAAACAAAAACAAATATTTATAGCTCAACTTTACAATAGAGAGTCTGTATGTAGTATTCGAGTCTATTGTTTAGTATTAGAGAACTGTAGAGAAGCTTGTAAGAAACTTCTTACAGTAATCTTCTATACCCTGTTCACTCAGAACTGGCGGCTCAAGGTTATATCTCCCTCGCCCAGCTCCTCGTCTCACCGGCCCCTACCTTCTTACCTCTCCGTACTGACCTCTGTGTCCAGGCGGATGATTGGTATATTTCCCCTTTGCATGTAGGGGTAGGGACAGCGGAGTGGGAATAGAGCAGACTGACCTTGAGCCGCCTCTGTTAACTGAACACACTATAGTGTTCTTTTACATTTATCAGTGATAAATTAAGATAGTATGAGCGTATTATGCGTTTTGATCGCTTTGTAGTAGAAAACGTGTGTTTTTAAGCTTCTAAACAGAAACTTTGACCACATGTGCCAATGCAGAGATGCGATATCGACAAAGATTACTTTGACCACATGTGCCAATGCAGAGATGCGATATCGACAAAGATAAAAAGGAGTAAAGTTTTCTGTAGTTTTCTTACAGAACATTCTCTGATAAATAAATCGAACAAGTGTTTTTCTGCCCTTAATACCATACTATTCCACAGTTTCTATACTATCATTAATCTGAAAGTGGGCTGCGTATGTTTGTCCTATTATCCAGTCATTGCTCAAAAACTACCAAACCAATTTGGATATGTTTTTCACACTTTAAAAGCTTATGGTCGAGCTTTGCGGTATATCCTGTGACTTTACTTGGTCGGGGAACGCAGAAATAAATGATAAAGCATACGTACCACAGGCACCGCAGATAACACTGCCTTTTGCGAGATACCCACCAAAGATCATGCTATCAAACTCTACCTTTGGATTCTGTTAAAATCGTTAATACCGTTTTTTGACTACGTAACTTTGGTCTATTAATTTGTCAATTTTCTTAAATGTAGTATATTAGAAAACAAGTAAAAGCTTAATGACATCACTACATCAAAGATTAAGACCCCAATAAGTGTTACGAAATTATGGAACCTAATTTACGGTAAAGGTTGCAAAGATACTACATTACAAAGCGTGTGCTTTGTAGATCTGTAAAAGTATTCGTTACTAAACCAATCAGTACCCGTTACTTGTTACTTTTGTTACAATCGAACACTAGCACGATCAAGTCGCGTCGCGTACGGGATAATTTCGTTTCGTTACTCGTTACGTTTGATACAATACAAACTAGCATGAAAGATCGCATTCGCATCGAGTCGGGTCGCATGTAAATTGTTTATTTAGTAAAATAAGTTTAGGTATGTTGTTCGTTTGGATAAAACTTAAAGTAATTAGCACATGAATCTTACGGAAAATCTCTGAATGTACAGTTGATTTACTGTAATGAATATTATATTCAAAAGAATAATCTAATTTCAAAACAAACACCTGTTTTCATAAAAAAGACCTGACCTTTCACCTGACGGTGACATATCTAGTGACAATAACTAATGACCGTTATTTTTTAAAGTTGCCTACTGAAAACCCTGCATAGAAGCCTGATATGATAATGGGACATGTATTTAACAAATATTATAATCTCATCAAAGTATTTCGTTTTTAAATAGGAGGTTTCACCACTACCTTCCTTTACTGTTTTCATTTATTTTTGTAAATTCTTTATCTTTTTGTGATAGATTTGTAGAAATAAATGTGGACATACCATCAAATCGGGCCTGCAGGCAGAGTGCTACTGACTCCCGCTTTAATTGTTTCATTTTAAAATATCAATATTCAAAACTTTTAAATCAATAACAAATGTACAGGACAAAGTGATTAGATTCGTAATTGTTGTTGCGTCGCGATTACAACAAACATTCAACATCAAAGCCAGTACCGCATTGATCACATGGATACTGCGGTAATAATACAATAACTAACACCAGGCAAAAGAAATAAAGTCACTGTACCATGTTCTTTGTGTATTGAATTCTGGAACTGCAAAACAGGGCTGCTAGAGTTGTTTCTTGATTTATCGCAGAACTCAATCAGTAACAGATATGATAAAAGAGCTGGAATGGGGTTCATTGGAAAACAGGAGGAGGCTGAAGAGGGTCATGGGAGTGTACAAGGCGTATATTGATAACGAGGCATAGAAATATATTGGTGTAAGAATTAAAAGTAATGCATGGAGGGGAAAAGATGATCATGACCACAAGCTGGCACTCGATTTCGGGCACAAGGGTGTAGGAAGATTTTCTTTTTTAGGTGATAGTGTCAGGGATTGGAATAAGTTACTAAGAGAAATCATGAATAATTTACCAAAAACGTTGAAAGAATTTAAAGTTAAAATTTGTAAACGGCAAATGTAGGTGGATGAAGGAAAGGGGGTAAGATGAGTGTGGGGAAATTGCCACAAGAGCGTTCGCTCCATTGCAATTTAATAGTATTAGAACATAACAAGTGGAGAGATATAAATCACAAACTATTAGACAACTCTTTTATATTATAAATTACACTATAAAAAGAAATAGAAGGTATCAAATCTTAAAATTAACAAATTTAATAAATGTTTGAAATCGATAAACCTCACTAGTGAACGATCAATGAAAAAAAACAGCAACTATCTCAAATGATCCATACTAATTTTCTATTTACAAATTATGCACTATAAATTTTAATTTTAAACAAAAGAAAAACAACGAAGTTAGTCTTTACATTGTCTAAATTAGTTACCTGGGGAGCTGGAACGTGTTCGTATCTGTACGACAAATGCGAGGAACGAAATGTATTTGGGAGTAACGATACGGTACTTCGAGTCAGGCGACGAACCCGTTACTCAGTAACGAATACATCGTTACTTTTACAGCTTGTAATAAGTCACGTTTCCAAAGCGACGCAGTGTGCACAGATAAAGCGAGGGCTATTTTTCGGCGTGCGGAAGCCGCGAGTCGGTTCGTCAAGCCACCTGCTGCGCTGTTGACAATAACAGCAGGGACAGCCAACCTACAGACAATAGTGACCCGCCACTCGGATATTCTTGTATCCTGTTGCATGGAATGCTGCTGGGAGGGGGAGTGGAGACGAGACACTTCTGGACCAGAGACAATATGGACTGTATGTCGAGGTGAGAGGAGGGACTGCGAGACCACCGCCATCCTCTGTGGGCCTGAGGTTCATTTCCCGTCGCCGGCAGTGAGCAGTGCGCGGACACGGTAATGTGCCTATAAAAGTGAGACTTAGTGCAACATATCAAGAGCCCGGAAAATACCCCTGAGAAGCTACCCAGATTAGCTGGATTAAAATATTCAACTGAGCTAACCATCCGTAAAATTTTCACATGTCAAAATTGGATGTCTTTTAATTTGTATAATAAATTCATGTCTTTTGTTACCCATCTTTCATATTCTTGTAACCCCTGAGGCATGTCATGTGCGAGGCTTAATATTGATATATTGATAGAGAAAGATAGAAAAGTTTCAATTGCTGACGCCATACAGGGTGTCTAAAAGGTAGAGCCACCCCCACCAAATGAGAATATTACAAGCTCTAATGCTTTGCTACTAGAAGAAAAACAAAGGGTAAACGCACACCACAGGCACTGTCCGCGCTTGAAAGCAGCGGGAAAATATTAGCCTTTTTACGATTATGTTGATGGCCCGCAGAAACTTTCATACGGACTCACATCACTACGTATGGTAGTAATAATACTTTAGAGATATTAAAACCATTTGTTGAGAAACGTGTGTATGATTCATACGTAAGGTAAGTAACTAAATAATCACACGTATTTACGTCATTCGGAAACCAATATCAACAGTCATTTTGTACTGAGGACGAAATGTTTCATAACTAATGTATTTGAGTTCTGTGAGTACCCCACTTATTTACTCATCTTTTACTTCTTTTTTTTTGTACCACTGGTGTGATTGTATTATAATCTTGTCAGTATTGGACGGTGATAACTTAATAAAGCGTTATAAACTCCAATTTGGCAATTAAGATTCTCAAATATGTTACATAAGTGTGACTCCAAGAGCTGTAATGGAAGATTGTCGTAAACCACTGGAGCTGGCTTTCGACGTAAAATTTCATACCAATTTACTAACCTTGCACAGAGTGTCTTCGTTGAAATATGAGTGTTGACGTATTATTATTCAAATTATCTGGATAGCTAGGTGACCTATGCAACGTGTGAAAATTCGCGAAAGGCAAATCTGTCATGCAATAACTTCATGGAATATGTTCACTGATGAGAAAATACCATAGTATCTCGCCAGTTATATAACAACTTCTGTGCCCTAAACCGGATGATGACATTTACACATTGAAAATTAATGTTCTTGAAACAATGGACAAAGAGCAATTTTGTTTCTCTATATTTTTAAAATTTAACAGATGTTTATTGTGTGTTCTCTTGGTCTCTACTTTATTGCTCACACTCAGAACTTATTTGATTGACCAAAATTAAATTTGTTGGCAATAGAATAAAGTAAAAATCTGAAAAAAAATTTGTTATCCAATATATTTTTGATGATTTTTTCCAGATATTTCGTTCAAATGGCTGTTAACGAATATTGGAGCTCATTTCTCATACAGTACTCAATGAAATAAAAAAGTCTCAAGACAACACTTGCATTTTTGAATACCTGTTCGACGGGGTACCCGAAAAGAAACCTTCGTTCCTGCGTTAGATATGTGGAGGGGGGATGGGGTTACATATACAGTTTTGAATATTTGTCTACGTTTCTGTTTGCGGTCAGTAAAAAGCATGTTCACAAGAATAAATTATAAAGATTCTTTTTTTTTATTTAGCGTTCAAAAGTTTAAAAAGTTTCGAACAGAAGAAATTAAAGTTTCGCGTCAATATCTCACTTTACTTTGCAAAATATGATTTTAGTCTTTGGTAATCAAAGGTAAATGAAATAAAATTCGTGTCTGTATTGTAAAAAAGTGATGAACAATTAGCTACTCACTGCAATGGTGCAAGCATTTTTCTAGTTAATACCAACAGCTTAAAAGTAAACAACTTAAAATGCATGACTGAACTTTACATTGTTACTAAATTTTAATGATAATTATTTCAAAACCAACAATATATTCCGTTTCATATTCGATAGGCAGCGTAGTGTGGCATCAAACGAATTGTACTGCGTTAAGGTTGTCAACCAACGCACATCGGTACCAAGACAAATGCTAATTAACAACTCATTATTGTTCAGCGATCACATTCGACACAGCAGGAGGCTCCTGGTTCGCAGATAAAGAAATCTTAAAAATAGAAATAAAGCCACAAATGTTTGAATACCCCTTTTCACATCTATGTTTTCGGCACGCTCCATGGTGGCCAACCCAAAAATAGGTTCTTGGCCCACCTCTCGCAAAGGATGTCCAAATTACTGCTGCGTGCTTCATCTCAACCTAACTCAAACGAACATTGTAACTCTCTTCAACAGTAATGAGAAAAATGTCTCACCGTCCTTGTTCGCTCATTAAATAACAGCATCTCTGCATTTTTCGGAACTTGTTCAGCACTTGTTTCTGCATTGTTGATTCAGATGTCAACACAGTTACACAATTTTCTCTATCAAATGGTAATATGCAAGAGAACTATGAAACCTACAGCCTATTGCCGACGAACGAAATATGATGTGCCACCATTTTGTTCTCTGTTACGATACAATCTCCTTAAGTCGGCTGTGGTGTTTATCGTGAAACATGCATGTTACTTGGTAATTAAATGAATGACAGTCATTCAACTGCGGCTTTGAGGATATATCAGGGTATCAGAGGCGTGAGAAGGAAAGGGGGGCAAGCAACGAGAAGGAATTTAGCTTTGGCCTTTTTTTAGGAACCATACCGGAATTTACCTGGAGCTATTTCTGAAATCGGATTTTTGGACGTGGATTTGAAACAGCGTCTTCCGAAACGAAAGGCCCGTACGGTACAAGTTAAAACGCAATTAATCAAGCAAACTTTTCGCCATTTGTTTCCAAAGTGCAAATCGAACTACACTCCGTTGCGTTAAGCTGTTTTGTGTCACTAGAAATCGAATCTGGAATTTTAACAGGTACTAGGTAAATCGATCTGTAGTTTTAGACATTACCTGCCCTTTTTTTTTTACTGCTTAACGTCTCTTAACAGCGAGGTCTTTAGAGACGGGAAAGGATGGGGGCAAGGAATGAGAAGGAATTCGGCCATGGCCTTTTGAAGGAAGCATCCCGGCATTTGCCTGGAGTGATTTGGGAAAGCATGGAAAACCCAAATCTGGATGCCCGGACGGGGATTCGAACCGGCGTCCTCCCGAATGCGAGGCGAGAACGCTAACTGTTACACCACCACTCACGGTATTACCTGCCCTGGTTTTCACTCGGTTCATATCCTTTACTTCGATAAAGACCTGCATTAAACATAAAAAACGGATCGATTTGTTGTTTGTTCCTACGATACTGGTCCTGTATTATCACGTAGGACTGTAAATCTTAAGCCACTGGCTTACTGTTTAAAAATCCGTTTATAATTTTTATTTTGTGCATCATAGTCCCCATTGGCGTTTATAAATCAGTATGTTTTCCTTGCCTGTTACAAGCTCTATTTATATTCTGGTATAGCTCAAACACGTAAAGCTGGTTTCGTGTTAATGTATGAGATAGTGTCATAAACTAATATTTGAAAGGTTATTGAGGGTCACCTTCGTACCTGATACCCATAAATCTGTTCCAAAAACAAACACATCAGTAAAAGACAAGAATAGTACCAGGTTACTGACGAATAGACTAGCTGTCCTTCATCACCCGTTCGGTTGGTTCATTATAATTTGCCTGGGAAATTCTCAGAAGTCAGTTTTATACCAGTGACATGTAAGATATATGTGAAGTACGTGCATTGAAATTGTGATATGGAGTATGCCAAATGAAGAAAAAATAAAAAACGGTGCCTGCTGAAATCCCGCAGCCTGTTTCCATCCTGAGGCAATTTTTTGTAGTTGATGCGAAATGTGGGACGATTTACAACCCGAACATGTTAAGTAGGCAGGATTAGCATAAAGCTTACTCCATTTGCAGAAAAATTGCTACAAATCATCCGCCGTTTATTACAGATCTTCGATGAATTTTGCTGTCTACAACACTCTAAATGCCAGAAAAGGACTTATAAATTCTGTATTGTATCCAATGTTGCGTCCGTAACCTTAAAAGCTAAAAGTACCTTGTGAGCTACTCTATTTAGACTGTTACTGCGGATACCTTTCACTACTGGTAAATGTGCAGATAATTTCCACTGAGAATCGTTAATTATTTTAGACTTATGCGGCGTCTTATCTTATTATTTGAATCCATATGACATCGATACTTCGCGTAAAACTAATAGAGAGAGGGAGAGAGAGAGAAATTGTTAAAGCTGTTTGTTTGCTTCTGATTTTACGACTCGTCATTAGAGCCGGGATAGCTTGCGGTCTCGACCAATGTGTTTCAAACGGTTCTGCAACTAATAAATCCGAGCCAAACACCGTGAAAATGCTTGTACAACACCCTTTTAAATTCTTTTACCTTTTCAATATAATTATGGAATATTTTTTTTTTAAATGGTAAATGTGATAATAGACTGAGAAGTAATAGCGGGGCTTTAAAAATAGTACTATGTTGAGCTCAAATCACTAACCAGTGATCTATGAACCCTAAGTTTGTTAAATTTTTAGCTTTTAGCCACTCAAATTTCGGTCTGCACTTTGCCATTTAATTGTTTGCGGCATAACTACATCCTCCGCTAGAGTATCGATGATGTAATTTATATAGCACTGCCAAAGGAAACTTTCTGTTGCTCCCTGTTCATCTTCACTGTGGGACAATAGCAGTGACTATACAAGCAGCGCTGTTGGATGTGTATTGAATACACAAAACGGAGAGTACGCACACTACTTTAGCGGGATTTTTCTCCTTGCTTCGAGTTTTTTCATAGAATTTATGAGCCTAAAGCACCGCCATGTTTGAGCGTGTAAAAAGGGCCAATTTGAAATCCTAAGCCAGGCGTATCGACTGTCCTGATTACAGTCTTTAGGCGGTTTCCCGTAATCACCTAGTCTAATTATGGGACGGTACCCAAGTTCCACCTCAAATACTCCACAGTTCACACAATCAAATTGACATTCATCACACAAAACACCGATTGCAAGGTTCACAGACAGACGGCTTCACTTGCGTGCCCCCATTTTGTTTGGTTTAGAATAGCCAACACAATAAAAACGGTAGTCGCGGTCATACAAAAACTCTTTAACCAGGTGGCCAAGGGTCTCAGGTTCCTTTGGCAGCAATACAAGGGTGAAAAAGAAACACAATCGCCTGCACTACTAACCAATACACATTTAGCAGCAATATACACCAATAATATAAAATTTAATTAAATTGCAATGGAGCGCGTGCTCCGGTGGCAATTTCCCTACACACCCATCTTCCGCCTTTCCTGCACCCACCTACATTTGCCCTTTACAAATTTTAACTTTAAATTCTTTCAACGTTTTTGGTAAATTAATCATCATTTCCTTGGTAACTTATTCCAATCCCTGACACTATCACCTAAAAATGAGAATCTTCCAACACCCTTGTGCCTGAAATCGAGTGCCCGCTTGTAGTCATGGTCATCTTTTCCCTTCGATGCAATACTTTTCATACCTACACCAATATCGTTCCATGCCTCATCGCCAATATACGCCTTGTACACTCCCATGACCCTCTTCACCCTCCTGCTGTCTTGCAATGAATCCCATTCCAGCTCTTTTATCATATCTGTTACTGATTGCATTCTGCGATAATTTACGGAAAAAAATCTAGCAGTCCTTCTTAGCACCCTCTCGAACTCCTGTATTTGATACCGTAAGACGGGGTTACTTTGCACCACTTTTTTGTTTTTTCATCTATGAACTCTATTATGTTCTACAATTTTTAAGATCTAAATATGATTTCCTGCATATATTTTTTCCGAAGACCATTGAAGCATTGAACAAAATCCCAGATTTTTTATTGCATAGTTTGATTTTTTATTGAAATTAAAATATAGGGGGAGGATACTTTGCACCACATAGGGAGTTACACGGAATTAAATAAGAGGAATGAACGTGGAGCATAGTAATCATACAGTAAGATTACTTTGCACCATAATAAGTAGTGCACAACATTTGGAACAAGTGAATTAATTTATTTATAATTTTAGTTGTTGTTTTATAAGCAGACAAAAGTCAAAATCAAGAAATATTTTATAACTTATGAATTTTATTACAAAAACTTTAGTGATAATGAAACACAATCATTTAACTCTGGTAACCACGTTTACTTATTTATTTTGGAGGTTAAATTGACCCCAGGACATCATCCTACTTAATGTTTAAAATGTCAACAGCAGTTGACCATTGCCAGGGTTTTCTGTTTTTAGCATTAAAGATATCACTGTTTCGTCTTCAGTCAAATGAATGATTTCCCCAGGAACAGTTCATTTTCATGTTTGAAAACAACAAACTCTCCAATCTCTCAGATTTTCTAAAATATTTTCTCGGCATGTTCATTCTGTAAAAATCGAAACAAATAGTTTCCATCATATTTTTAACAATATCTTCAATTATTTGTTTTGTAGACCAAGTTATTAACAATAATTTCTTGCCAGGAATATGTGGGGCTTCATTGCATCGATTCAGTGATGGTGCAATGTAACCCCAATATCACCTAAATGTTGATTGACATGCCTGTGTATAAACTTGAACTGTGCATTTCAAGTTTGACTTCCAATGACCCATAATTCATTTGTAATATGCCAAAATATTGAGAAATGAAATAAATATAGTCTTATCTCACAAATATTTGCAGGATTTGAAATCCACACAAAAGTATATACACCAAAATTTTTCACAATTCTCCATCGTAAATTGAGACACACACCACATTGGATCGGGCCATCTGGAAGGGATCTGCTTCACCCTGAAGTGTAGCGTAGAGTTCCAACTTTGTGGTTAATTTAGAACTAACTGCAAATGACTCATATTTTACCTGTCAGAGACCACCAAATGTGATTCCGAATGTGGTGCAAAGTATGCCCTCAAGGCGCAAAGTAACCCCGTCTTAAGGTACTCAAAATGAGGGCCCCATACTACACTACCATATTCGAGCAATGGTCTGACCAAAGTTTTGTAACCCAATTCCGTTACTTCTTTCGTGCATCCCCTCATTACTCTCTCCAATAATTGCATTGTTTTGAAACCTTTTTCTACCACCTGTCCAATATGTCCTGCCCGGTTAAGCTTGTTGTCAAATGCAATGCCAAGATATTTACATTTCAAGTCTTCAACAAGCAATGCTTTCCCCACCTTATAATCATAATCAGCCTTTAGTTTTTTATTTGTGTATCTAACAAGGTGAGTCTTCTTTGCATTCATCTTCAACCCATGTTTACCAACCCAACTAGATATCCTGTTCAAATCACCTTGCAACTGTTTACAGTTCTCTACCATTTTGATCCTTTTATATAGCATTATGTCGTCTGCAAGCCATCTAATTTTTGATAGTAAACAATCAACACAATTATTCATTAGAATAATGAATAGCAATGGTCCCAATACACTACCCTGTGGCACTCCAATTTTTACTTCCACTTCTTTTCAAACTACATTTCCTACCCCAACTTTCTGTTTTCTACCTTTTAAAAACTCTTCTACCCAGCAAATCACTTTCTCATCCACTCCAATAGTTTTTACCTTATTTACAACCATTTTATGGCTCACTCTGTCAAAATCCATTGCCAGATCTAGTGCTACACTATCAATTTGGCCTCCCTTGTCCATTTCATCTGAAATATCTTGCACATATCCCACCAACAGAGATTCGCATGAATATCCTTGCCTAAAGCCATGTTGCTACTTGAAAACCACTTACTTTCCTGACATATATTTCTTATGTGGTTTCATATCAAGCTTTCCATTAATTTATCTACCACTGATGTCACCGAGCGTGGTGGATGAACGGTGAACGTTCTGGCCTCGCATTCGGGAGGATGCGGGTTCGAATTCCCGTCCGGGAATCCAGATTTGGGTTTTCCATGGTTTCCCCAAATCACTCCAGGCGAATGCCAGGATGCTTCCTTCAAAAAGGCCATGGCTGAATTCCTTTCCGTTCCTTGTCCCCAGTCCCATCCCGCCTCTAATGACCTTAGCCGTCGACGAGGCGTAAAGCAATACGTAAAAAAAAAAACACTGATGTCAGTAGGAGGATAATAAGAGTTCAAAAACACCGCCAGGTGGCAGCACGGTCGCGTGACGTCACAAGATGGCCGCCCCCCGTTTGGCCGGTCAAGATGGCCGCCGAGCGCACCGCCCGGCCGCCCCCCGTTGGGGTGACCTAGATAGTTCACAGATCGGCCGCACAGATGGCACCATCTCCCAAGGGCTTAATTTCTAGTTCATTTGGTGGCGGCTAGATGGCGTTCGGTGGCATTATTTCCGGCGCGCTTTGCGAAATGTGTACACTGTTTCAACGACTGTTATCTCTGTTTACTAAATATGTATTCCTAGCGTCCTGTTAAGCAAGCACTGAACATCTTGGCTACTATCGACACACAGTAAAATATTTTCTTCGGTACTTAAGCGTAAATCATTGCAATTTTACTAAAAACAAAAAAAGTCCACATTAAAACGACCTCGGCAGTGTTGGGGCAAGGTCGCCGGTTCGAGTCCGGCCGCGGTGTTTAAGTGTTTTGTGGAAAAGCCACAAAGTTACGTAATTTCCACGCCTCGAAAAGCATAAATGTTTCCTTTTAACGGGAAAAAAAGTCATAAACTCCAGATATAAATTCTATGTGTACCTGTTTTCATGAAATTATTTAGCGTTTTTGCCTCTCATTCGGGAGGACGGAGGTTCCAGGCATCCATGGTTTCCCCCAGGTGAATGCCGGGGATGCTACCTTCAAAAGGCCATGGCCGAATTCCTTCCCATCCTTTCCCGTCTCTAAAGACCTCGCTGTTAACATAAATTCCGTTCATCGAAGCAGGCAGACATTAAAAATTAATTCACCGACGAAGAGACGGGAAACAAACTCACTTTTTCATTATGAACAATATAATATAACTCACGAGTGTCACCTACAGTCCGTGTATTTTAAAGGATGTATTAAATTATGTGTAATGAAACACAGACACTTTTTGGACTCAAAGAGGCATTGAAGGGGTTTACTGATGGATGTAAGTATAACCTCGATTGGTTGAGAGCCTCTAAACTAAAGCAAAGTTGTCGATTTGAAAACCAGACTCGTAATTGTTGCCATCCAGGTCAAACCTTTGTCGTTTGTCTATCCAGGCCAATCTATGTATCAATTCTGTTATGCTTTCGTAAGCAATCACAAATTGAGTGTCCTTAGCTGTACTTTGTCTAAAATTCCAATAAATCCCTTGTGACACATCAGTGATTGACACCTTTAACTGTATTTTACAGTACAGCACTTATGTTCCAGGAACGAAATACCGTCTGTTAATCTTACTAATTTCACACCTGTGGAATCTAAGTACGCCAGTCCTATGTGATAAAAAAAATCGAGTCACGCTAAGGCAGTGCTAAGCACTGAACATGCCTGAGACCATCGCCTGTGACCAAGGTGGAGATACTCCCTTATAGAAGAAATCCAGTGCCAGCTTCTACTGATATTCTATTCCTAATTCTTTCACCAAGATCCACCCCTAGCCTCATCACCAACATACCCACAGCACTTCCTCAAACCACCTTCTGTTTTCCAATGATTCCCAATCCAACCCCTGATCAGTTACAGACAGGGTTACCTTCTGTTCGTGCGTTAAAGTAAACCAAAAATTCGCAAAGTCTTCTGCTAATCAGTAGCCAGGTATCAAAATGTTCATTTAAGGTGGTTCTACTACAGTTTTCCAGGGAAATTCTCCCATTTTCCAGCAATTTATTTTTCAATAAATCAGGACCCAGGGGAGTTCTCCATTCGGCTTAAAATGTTCCCATTTAACAAACAGACATCATAACCCACATTTTCATAGAAGACCCCCACACATCGACAAGTATCCATAGGTGCAGACACTAGTTCTATTGCGCCGAAGATAGTACCCACGCTTGAATTGTCGTAAATTGTTAGATCAAAGTGGGTGTTTGGATATTTTATCCACTCAGGCCTCATCATCTAAAGTCTAATGCCAGATTGTGGTCATTGCCAACTTAGGCTCCATACACCACTCAGAATTATTCCTCCAATATCCATTCTAACAGCATTATACACCACATACAGCCCCTGACACTCTTCCAATCTCCCAATGACATCCAGGCCAGTTCCTTTATTAAGGCACTTGTTGAATATTTCCCACTAATAAATCTTGCTGCCATATTTTGCACCTTGCATTTGATGTACTAAAAATTTGGACTCCATACTACACTATTTACAAACAATGGTATGATTGTGGGTTTGTATCCAAGTCCTTCGCTTCTCTGGTACATTCCCTCATCACCCTCTCTGTTAAATGATTTTTATGTAGTGAAAAACGTGAGAAACACAATTCGTATGCCAACACAACCGGCAGTAAACTGTAAAGAGTACAGTCAAATGGGAGATTGCCTAAGCCCTGAAGCAATGGTTAGAAGCACACGTTGATGGTGAGCATAATTCTATAACCATATAACCGAGCGTGGTGGTGTAACGGATAGCGTTCTGGCCTCGCATTCAGGAGGACGGCGGTTCGAATCCCCGTCCGGGCATCCAGATTTCGGTTTTCCATGGTTTCCAAAAATCACTCCAAGTGAATGCCGGGATGCTTCCTTCAAAAGGCCATGGCCGAATTCCTTCCCATTCCTTGCCCCCATCCTTTCCCGTCTCTAAAGACCACGTTGTTAAAAAGGGACGTTAAACTGTTACAAAAAAAATAAAAAATATAACCATATATTTTAGACTCAAATTAACATAGGAATGACACACGCACACACTTGTACATGCATACAGCGAGGTCAACAGAACTAACAGCAAGCATCATGAAAACGATGAAGTGGGACAGAATTGTCGTTACAACTGATTAACTGGACAGAACTATCGTTACAAAAATCATCAGACAGACGAGTTACTTACGCTTACATGCACAAAGAGAGACGCAGACACACATGTCCAAGACTAAAGAGAGTTCAGCACACCTACCGGTACCAAACAAAAAAAAAGTGTTGTAGTACTCTCTTGCCTCATGACTGGCTAAAAACAGAAGTCTCCCTACATATCATCAGCCTGGCGAGATAGAAGGTGTGCAAAAGATGGCATGTTTATACCATAAATAGTGTTCATCACGCCCCAGTTGATTACATTTACCATCAACACGTCTCTCCCACACCGCAACCCTTTCTACTATTCAGTAAAAAAGTGACGCAGGTACCATGAGTTGCAATAGACACTTGACTATCAGATCTCAGCCCACAAATCCATACATCTCAATACACTAGCACAAACAAACATAAGTGGAGGGACAGCAAAATCATTCATCCAGACAGACGTGTTTATAGAAGGTATTACCATATTTACGCATACAGACACAGAGAGAGACGCACAAACACTCACATTTCCATGCCTTCAGCGAGCTAGACACAACATCCAGCCCCAATCATGGCGACGAAAAAGTGGGGTAGAACCCCCATGGCTCATAACTGACCAAAAAATCATCAGTAACATATGTTCCAGGCACCATACTCTTCACATCAACATCATCTCATTTATTTCACACTACAGACCTCACTACCATCCAGTATCATGTGTGCTAGGTACAAAACTGTTCACATCAGCACCAACACGTCTATCCCACACCTAAGCTTTTTCTGCCATTCAGTAACATGTGCCCCCCATGTACCACGAGTAGCAGTAGACACTTGGTCATCAGACAGATATCATAACTCCCATATTCATACTAGGTCTCACCCACAAATCCATATGTCACCTCACACAAGCATAAGTGCAGGAACAGCACATCATACATCCAGACAAACGAGATAAAGGAAGGTATCTCCATATTTACGCAAAAAACACACACAGAGATAGAGACGCATACACACGTACATTTCCATGCCTATAGCGATCTCGACTCAACAACTAGCCCAATCATGGCAACGAAAAAGTGGAACAGAACACCCATGACTGGCCAAAAATCATAGAAAGACACACATACACACACTCACATGTCAATGCATTCACACAGTTCCATTCATCACCACACATAACTGGAGGAAAGAGACTGAACATGCTAGATCCAAACTGAAGAGTTACAGGATGTGTGAAGTTTGAAATCACAGCCACATCTCTCCCACACCGCAACCCTTTCTGTCATTTAGTAACATGTGACCCAGGTACCATGAGTTACAATAGACACTTGTCTATCAGACGGATATCATAACCTCCATATTCATACTAGGTCTCACCCACAAACCCATACGTCTCCACACAAGCACAAACATATGGGAGGAACAGCAATTCATACGTCCAGATAAATGAGTTTAAGGAAGGTATCACCATACTTACGCATACAGACACAGAGAAAGACGCACACAGACACATATATCCATGCCTACAGCGAGCTCAACACAACAACCAGCCCAATCATGGCAAAGAAAAAGTGGGACAGAACCCCCATGGCTCAAGACTGACAAAAAAAATCATCATTAACATGTGTTCCAAGTAACAAACTCCTCACATCAAAATCATATCATTTAACTCACACTACAGACCTCTCTGCCATTCAGTATCGTTGGTAATATGTACAAAGCTGTTCACATGATCAGCACCACCTCTATCCCACGCCACAAGCCTTTTCTGCTGTTCAGTAATATTTGTCCGACGTACCACGAGTATCAGTAGGCACATGGTCATCAGACAAATATCATAACTCCCATACTCATACTAGGTCTCACACACAAACATAACTGACCAAAAAACCATCAGACAGACGTTAGAGTGTGTGCAATGGATGACATGTTTTTGCCATACACCTCAGTACTTATCACATTATCAATTAATTACATCAACACATAGGTAGCCAGTCATTGTGAAATCTCAAAGTCGAGTAGAATCCTATCGGGATAGACACACAACCACATAGAAAGACACACACTCACATGTCCATGCATACACACAGTTACCATACATCACCACACACATACACGTAACTGGAGGAAAAGGACTGAACACCCTAGGTCCAGACTGAATAGCTACAGGATGTGCGAAATATTTCATTTCTTTGCCACAAACCTCGGTGCTCATCATACCCAAATGATTACATCTACATAGGTGGCCACTGATGGAAAAATCTCAAGTAGACTCCTACCACCATAATTACACACATAACCACACAGGAACACGTACACACACACATATGTCCATGCATATACCACAATTTCATAAGTTACCACATACATACAAGTAACTGCAGGAAAGGGACCCGACACACGACGTCCACACTAAGGTGTTACATGATAGGCAGATGATAGCATGTCTTTACAATACACCTCAGTGCTCACCACACATACTTGATTTTTAATGTGCCATCAGTATAGCTGGTGGCTGGAACTAAGCTCTTGGCAATGTTTGGCCAAAAGTCATTTGTTAATAGCAGCTCATCAAAGACAAATTTTGGGTGAACCTGCCCAGGCGGGCGCGGCGGGAGGTGGCCACCCTTCCTCACAGCGGACGCGTACATCGTGTTTTAGTAGGTCGGTATACCGGCGCATATTACCGCCTCGAGCGCAATGAAATTCCGGTCTTCAGTGCGGTCCTAAAAATGCGGTTACCGGTAGTAGGTCCCGGTCGGAAAACTCCGGTAAACCATCGCGGTCCGCGCTTTTAGACCGGCGTATTACGGTATTTCTGTCCGCAGTGGGGAAGGGTGGCCACCTCCCGCCGCGCCCGCCTGGGCAGGTTCACCCAAAATTTGTCTTTGATGAGCTGCTATTAACAAATGACTTTTGGCCAAACATTGCCAAGAGCTTAGTTCCAGCCACCAGCTATACTGATGGCACATTAAAAATCAAGTATGTGTGGTGAGCACTGAGGTGTATTGTAAAGACATGCTATCATCTGCCTATCATGTAACACCTTAGTGTGGACGTCGTGTGTCGGGTCCCTTTCCTGCAGTTACTTGTATGTATGTGGTAACTTATGAAATTGTGGTATATGCATGGACATATGTGTGTGTACGTGTTCCTGTGTGGTTATGTGTGTAATTATGGTGGTAGGAGTCTACTTGAGATTTTTCCATCAGTGGCCACCTATGTAGATGTAATCATTTGGGTATGATGAGCACCGAGGTTTGTGGCAAAGAAATGAAATATTTCGCACATCCTGTAGCTATTCAGTCTGGACCTAGGGTGTTCAGTCCTTTTCCTCCAGTTACGTGTATGTGTGTGGTGATGTATGGTAACTGTGTGTATGCATGGACATGTGAGTGTGTGTCTTTCTATGTGGTTGTGTGTCTATCCCGATAGGATTCTACTCGACTTTGAGATTTCACAATGACTGGCTACCTATGTGTTGATGTAATTAATTGATAATGTGATAAGTACTGAGGTGTATGGCAAAAACATGTCATCCATTGCACACACTCTAACGTCTGTCTGATGGTTTTTTGGTCAGTTATGTTTGTGTGTGAGACCTAGTATGAGTATGGGAGTTATGATATTTGTCTGATGACCATGTGCCTACTGATACTCGTGGTACGTCGGACAAATATTACTGAACAGCAGAAAAGGCTTGTGGCGTGGGATAGAGGTGGTGCTGATCATGTGAACAGCTTTGTACATATTACCAACGATACTGAATGGCAGAGAGGTCTGTAGTGTGAGTTAAATGATATGATTTTGATGTGAGGAGTTTGTTACTTGGAACACATGTTAATGATGATTTTTTTTTGTCAGTCTTGAGCCATGGGGGTTCTGTCCCACTTTTTCTTTGCCATGATTGGGCTGGTTGTTGTGTTGAGCTCGCTGTAGGCATGGATATATGTGTCTGTGTGCGTCTTTCTCTGTGTCTGTATGCGTAAGTATGGTGATACCTTCCTTAAACTCATTTATCTGGACGTATGAATTGCTGTTCCTCCCATATGTTTGTGCTTGTGTGGAGACGTATGGGTTTGTGGGTGAGACCTAGTATGAATATGGAGGTTATGATATCCGTCTGATAGACAAGTGTCTATTGTAACTCATGGTACCTGGGTCACATGTTACTAAATGACAGAAAGGGTTGCGGTGTGGGAGAGATGTGGCTGTGATTTCAAACTTCACACATCCTGTAACTCTTCAGTTTGGATCTAGCATGTTCAGTCTCTTTCCTCCAGTTATGTGTGGTGATGAATGGAACTGTGTGAATGCATTGACATGTGAGTGTGTGTATGTGTGTCTTTCTATGATTTTTGGCCAGTCATGGGTGTTCTGTTCCACTTTTTCGTTGCCATGATTGGGCTAGTTGTTGAGTCGAGATCGCTATAGGCATGGAAATGTACGTGTGTATGCGTCTCTATCTCTGTGTGTTTTTTTGCGTAAATATGGAGATACCTTCCTTTATCTCGTTTGTCTGGATGTATGATGTGCTGTTCCTGCACTTATGCTTGTGTGAGGTGACATATGGATTTGTGGGTGAGACCTAGTATGAATATGGGAGTTATGATATCTGTCTGATGACCAAGTGTCTACTGCTACTCGTGGTACATGGGGGGCACATGTTACTGAATGGCAGAAAAAGCTTAGGTGTGGGATAGACGTGTTGGTGCTGATGTGAACAGTTTTGTACCTAGCACACATGATACTGGATGGTAGTGAGGTCTGTAGTGTGAAATAAATGAGATGATGTTGATGTGAAGAGTATGGTGCCTGGAACATATGTTACTGATGATTTTTTGGTCAGTTATGAGCCATGGGGGTTCTACCCCACTTTTTCGTCGCCATGATTGGGGCTGGATGTTGTGTCTAGCTCGCTGAAGGCATGGAAATGTGAGTGTTTGTGCGTCTCTCTCTGTGTCTGTATGCGTAAATATGGTAATACCTTCTATAAACACGTCTGTCTGGACTGAATGATTTTGCTGTCCCTCCACTTATGTTTGTTTGTGCTAGTGTATTGAGATGTATGGATTTGTGGGCGAGATCTGATAGTCAAGTGTCTATTGCAACTCATGGTACCTGCGTCACTTTTTTACTGAATAGTAGAAAGGGTTGCGGTGTGGGAGAGACGTGTTGATGGTAAATGTAATCAACTGGGGCGTGATGAACACTATTTATGGTATAAACATGCCATCTTTTGCACACCTTCTATCTCGCCAGGCTGATGATATGTAGGGAGACTTCTGTTTTTCAGCCAGTCATGAGGCAAGAGAGTACTACAACACTTTTTTTTGTTTGGTACCGGTAGGTGTGCTGAACTCTCTTTAGTCTTGGACATGTGTGTCTGCGTCTCTCTTTGTGCATGTAAGCGTAAGTAACTCGTCTGTCTGATGATTTTTGTAACGATAGTTCTGTCCAGTTAATCAGTTGTAACGACAATTCTGTCCCACTTCATCGTTTTCATGATGCTTGCTGTTAGTTCTGTTGACCTCGCTGTATGCATGTACAAGTGTGTGCGTGTGTCATTCCTATGTTAATTTGAGTCTAAAATATATGGTTATATTTTTTATTTTTTTTTGTAACAGTTTAACGTCCCTTTTTAACAACGTGGTCTTTAGAGACGGGAAAGGATGGGGGCAAGGAATGGGAAGGAATTCGGCCATGGCCTTTTGAAGGAAGCATCCCAGCATTCACTTGGAGTGATTTGGGGAAACCATGGAAAACCGAAATCTGGATGCCCGGACGGGGATTCGAACCGCCGTCCTCCTGAATGCGAGGCCAGAACGCTATCCGTTACACCACCACGCTCGGTTATATGGTTATAGAATTATGCTCACCATCAACGTGTGCTTCTAACCATTGCTTCAGGGCTTAGGCAATCTCCCATTTGACTGTACTCTTTACAGTTTACTGCCGGTTGTGTTGGCATACGAATTGTGTTTCTCACGTTTTTCACTACATAAAAATCATTTAACAGAGAGGGTGATGAGGGAATGTACCAGAGAAGCGAAGGACTTGGATACAAACCCACAATCATACCATTGTTTGTAAATAGTGTAGTATGGAGTCCAAATTTTTAGTACATCAAATGCAAGGTGCAAAATATGGCAGCAAGATTTATTAGTGGGAAATATTCAACAAGTGCCTTAATAAAGGAACTGGCCTGGATGTCATTGGGAGATTGGAAGAGTGTCAGGGGCTGTATGTGGTGTATAATGCTGTTAGAATGGATATTGGAGGAATAATTCTGAGTGGTGTATGGAGCCTAAGTTGGCAATGACCACAATCTGGCATTAGACTTTAGATGATGAGGCCTGAGTGGATAAAATATCCAAACACCCACTTTGATCTAACAATTTACGACAATTCAAGCGTGGGTACTATCTTCGGCGCAATAGAACTAGTGTCTGCACCTATGGATACTTGTCGATGTGTGGGGGTCTTCTATGAAAATGTGGGTTATGATGTCTGTTTGTTAAATGGGAACATTTTAAGCCGAATGGAGAACTCCCCTGGGTCCTGATTTATTGAAAAATAAATTGCTGGAAAATGGGAGAATTTCCCTGGAAAACTGTAGTAGAACCACCTTAAATGAACATTTTGATACCTGGCTACTGATTAGCAGAAGACTTTGCGAATTTTTGGTTTACTTTAACGCACGAACAGAAGGTAACCCTGTCTGTAACTGATCAGGGGTTGGATTGGGAATCATTGGAAAACAGAAGGTGGTTTGAGGAAGTGCTGTGGGTATGTTGGTGATGAGGCTAGGGGTGGATCTTGGTGAAAGAATTAGGAATAGAATATCAGTAGAAGCTGGCACTGGATTTCTTCTATAAGGGAGTATCTCCACCTTGGTCACAGGCGATGGTCTCAGGCATGTTCAGTGCTTAGCACTGCCTTAGCGTGACTCGATTTTTTTTATCACATAGGACTGGCGTACTTAGATTCCACAGGTGTGAAATTAGTAAGATTAACAGACGGTATTTCGTTCCTGGAACATAAGTGCTGTACTGTAAAATACAGTTAAAGGTGTCAATCACTGATGTGTCACAAGGGATTTATTGGAATTTTAGACAAAGTACAGCTAAGGACACTCAATTTGTGATTGCTTACGAAAGCATAACAGAATTGATACATAGATTGGCCTGGATAGACAAACGACAAAGGTTTGACCTGGATGGCAACAATTACGAGTCTGGTTTTCAAATCGACAACTTTGCTTTAGTTTAGAGGCTCTCAACCAATCGAGGTTATACTTACATCCATCAGTAAACCCCTTCAATGCCTCTTTGAGTCCAAAAAGTGTCTGTGTTTCATTACACATAATTTAATACATCCTTTAAAATACACGGACTGTAGGTGACACTCGTGAGTTATATTATATTGTTCATAATGAAAAAGTGAGTTTGTTTCCCGTCTCTTCGTCGGTGAATTAATTTTTAATGTCTGCCTGCTTCGATGAACGGAATTTATGTTAACAGCGAGGTCTTTAGAGACGGGAAAGGATGGGAAGGAATTCGGCCATGGCCTTTTGAAGGTAGCATCCCCGGCATTCACCTGGGGGAAACCATGGATGCCTGGAACCTCCGTCCTCCCGAATGAGAGGCAAGAACGCTAAATAATTTCATGAAAACAGGTACACATAGAATTTATATCTGGAGTTTATGACTTTTTTTCCCGTTAAAAGGAAACATTTATGCTTTTCGAGGCGTGGAAATTACGTAACTTTGTGGCTTTTCCACAAAACACTTAAACACCGCGGCCGGACTCGAACCGGCGACCTTGCCCCAACACTGCCGAGGTCGTTTTAATGTGGACTTTTTTTGTTTTTAGTAAAATTGCAATGATTTACGCTTAAGTACCGAAGAAAATATTTTACTGTGTGTCGATAGTAGCCAAGATGTTCAGTGCTTGCTTAACAGGACGCTAGGAATACATATTTAGTAAACAGAGATAACAGTCGTTGAAACAGTGTACACATTTCGCAAAGCGCGCCGGAAATAATGCCACCGAACGCCATCTAGCCGCCACCAAATGAACTAGAAATTAAGCCCTTGGGAGATGGTGCCATCTGTGCGGCCGATCTGTGAACTATCTAGGTCACCCCAACGGGGGGCGGCCGGGCGGTGCGCTCGGCGGCCATCTTGACCGGCCAAACGGGGGGCGGCCATCTTGTGACGTCACGCGACCGTGCTGCCACCTGGCGGTGTTTTTGAACTCTTATTATCCTCCTACTGATGTCGAACTGAAATGGCTATAATTTTTAACTCTATTTCTCACCGGCACTACTATTCACTTTTCCAGTCCTCTGGTAAGCAGCAAGTATCCAGACTCAATTTAAGTAATATTTCATGATAAGGTACAATGTCACATCCAGCTCTCTTAAAGATATCTGTAATAATATTATCTATACCAGCCCCTTTATGTTTTTCAGCTTTCTTATTTCCTTCATGATTTCCTCAGGATGAATTTCAAATTTTTTGGTCTCTTCATTTCTAATTGTGCCGTTAAGCTCGTTCTCATATCGACTGGCGAAATTATGTTCACATTACTGGTAGCAGGGATAAGGCAGCTTCTGAAGTAATTCTCGATTTATTCTCCGATAATCATCTCGAGCAGCTAGTTAATGAACCTACGCGGTCTCATAACGGTAGCGAAAACATTTTAGATTTGCTAGTTACTAACAGGCCAGAATTATTCACCGACATTTCAACGACCACTGGAATAAGCGATCACAAAGCGGAAATTGCGACTATCAAATTAATGGCCAAGCGAAAAAGGGGATATGGACGGATTTTATACAGATTCAGTAAGGCCTCAAAGAAGTGTTTTAGAACCTACCTGAGGAATAATTACCATAACTTTAAGTTAACAAAGGGCACCGTTGAAGAGATGTGGCATCGATTTATACATATAGTCAGGGAAGGTATGGAAGTACATATACCAAAGCGGAAAATAAATGGGGAGAATGATCGACAGTGGTACACATGCGAAGTTAAAAGATTACTCAAAAAACAAAGAAGGATACACGCACGCTACAGAAGGAAGAGGTCTCGCAGCGATTTAGAAACCTTGGCTGAGTTAAGAGGACGTGTGAAGAATGTGATGCGTGAGGCCTTCAACGATTTTCATTCAAACACTCTCCCTAAGAGTCTCGCAGAAAACCCAAAGATATTTTGGTCGTATGTTAGAAAAGTCAGTTGTACCAACAGCAGTATTCCAGCACTAGTTCGTGAAGGGTCCGAGGTTATTGAAAGCCGCGATAAAGCTAATGTACTAAATACTGTATTCAAAAATTCATTTACTGACGAAAATAAGGATAGCATTCCCGTTTTCCCACGTCGTTTCGAGTTGGAGATGGAATCATTACGAATAGATACGGCAGGTATCATAAAGCAATTAGAGCTCCTAAAGTGGGGAAAAGCAACTGGCCCGGATGGTATTCCAGTAAGAGTATTTTCAGAGTATGCGGCGGAAATCGGGCCATTTCTGTCTGATATATTCAGTAAATCCCTAGAAGAGCGAAAAGTACCTTCAGACTGGAAAATAGCGCAAGTAACTCCGATTTTCAAGAAAGGTGATCGAAGTGATCCTGGAAACTACCGTCCCATATCTATAACATCTATTTGTAGTAGAGTTATGGAGCATATTATATGCTCGAACATTATAAATTTCCTAGATGAAAATAATTTGCTTACAAAAAATCAACACGGATTTCTGAAGAAAAGATCATGTGAAACACAGCTGGCCCTATTTACACACGACGTAATGAAAGTTATTGATGCAGGTTCACAAGTAGATGCAATTTTTTTTTAGATTTTCAGAAAACCTTTGACTCTGTGCCACACAACCGCCTTTTAGCGAAGCTACGAGCGTACGGTATATCTGATCAGCTTTGCGAATGGATAAAGGATTTTCTAACTGGTCGATCGCAGTATGTCGTTGTTGAAGGAGAAAGTTCTTCTAATCTAGATGTTACATCGGGTGTACCTCAAGGAAGTATAATAGGACCACTTCTTTTCTTAATTTCTATAAACGATCTCGGAGACAAAGTGAAAAGCCTTTTTAGATTGTCTGCTGATGATGCAGTTATTTATAGGGAAGTAAGGAATTTGGCCGATTGTTTAGCAATTCAGCGTGATCTGAATGTTATTTTGGCATGGTGCGCTGAGTGGCAATTCACACTAAATTGTAAAAAGTGTAAGTCAATGACCATAACTTACAAAAAGAATCTGATTGTTCAGAAATACGAGGTAAACAGTTCAGTTATTGATATGGTCGATTCTATGAAATATTTGGGATTAACAGTACAAAGGAACATGAAATGGGACTTACACATTAATACGTTGGTAGGTAGAGCTAATTCTAGGCTGCGGTTCCTAGGTCGAATTTTGAAAAATTGTAATGAACAAACAAAGGTGATAGCGTACAAATCTCTTGTGCGTCCACATTCGGACTATTGTTGTGCCATCTGGGATCCGTTTCGTAAAGGACTGATTGAGAGTACAGTGAAGAGCCGCTCGATTCGTGACCGCTTGCTACAGTTCTTATGAAAGCATTACAGAACTGATTAGTAGACTAGGCTGGGAGTCTCTGGTAGATAGAAGACGCACGTTTCGTATCAACTTATTGGTAAACATGTGTATTCCCACTTTCACTTACGATTGTAGTGAAATACTTCGTCCACCAACCTATTTGGATCGGAATGACAGGAAAGATAAAATTAGAGAAATAAGTTGGCGCACTGATTCTTATATGAATTCTTTTTTTCCTCGTATCATTAGGGATTGGAATGCACAACAAAGAGATTAGGTATGCTGCTGAGCACCCTCTGCCACCCACAGTTTTGTGATTTGCAGAGTATATACGTAGATGTAGAAACCCTCCCGTTTCTTAATAATTGTCCCCAATGCTCTCACTAAACCAGTTACTTAAAATCTCTGCCTGTTTTAAATCCTCAGTAACTTCTTCTCCATCCTTATCTGTAAGCGTCTCAACACCCTCCCTTCCTCTCAGTTTTCTAACATAGCCATAGAAATTTCTAAATGCATCAGTCAATGGTCCTCCTGCACTGACAATACTCTTCATAAACCCATCTTTAGCCACCTTTTTTGCTATTAGTAAGTCCTTGTTTAGATGTTTTAAATATTCCCTACTATCCTGCTGTCCCTTAACTCTGTTATGTTCTCTTCTTACCAACCTCTTTAACCTCCTCACTTCCCTATTATAGTTCACAGGTTCTCTACTTCTCTTTATTTTCTGCTTTGGAATAAATTTTTCTTCCCCTTTCTTATTATCTCCTTGAACTCTTACTACCTGAATCTACTGTACTTGTGCCTTCCTTCCAGTGGCTGAAACATTCTATGAAATATCTCTTCAAATTCGAAATCTGTGCCGTTTTATAATTGTACCTATTTCCCCCTTCAATTTTGGCTGCTGGTTCACTGAATCCTCTAATATCCATCAGAACTGCTTCATTATCACTTATTCCTTCGGTTACTTGACATCCCACAAGGTTATCATCGGGCTTTATTAGGAATATATCCAAAATATTTTGTCCCTTAGTGTTTTGCTCTACCACTTGTTTAAATCCTACTTCTCTTATTAATCTCTGTTCCCTTGTGTTATTAATCTTATTTCCTACCCAGTTTACACCAGGTAAATTTAAATCCCCACCAATAGTTATCATCCTATATTCACGTCTAAAATCTGAGTATGAATTTAATTTATCTCCAATAGCCTCAAGCCATTGATCCATCTTTGGAACGCAATACAGCCGCGATTCGTGGCGTGGATTTCTCAAGGCCTTGGTTGGTTTCTGGAGATATCAGGCATCAAATATCTATGCAAAGGTCACAAAATTCCCATAAATTACGGGTCGGTGGCTTGTGGGCCACGATGGCTTCCGAGATGTGTTCCGTCTGGTAGATATCAGGCTAATTTTGGTAGCCAAGACATCAACGTGAGTTCACTATCATGCTCCTCAATCCATTATAGCACGTTTCCGGCTTTGTGGTACGGAATTTATCCTTTTTGAAGATGATATCGCCGTCGTGGAAGACATGAAGCGTGAAGGAATGCAGGTGGTCCGCAATAATTTTCGGGTTGTCCTCAGCTGTCATGGTGCCTTCTATCACTGCACCCACCTGCCTGTGCTCGCCCGTGGCGCAGTGCATGTTTCGAGTAGCCGTTCCCCTGGACACAATCTTCGACCTAGTGTAACATGAAACGTGATTGATCCAACCAGGTGACACATTTCCATTGACTCACGGTCCAATCTCGATAATCTCGTGTCCACAGCAATCGTAATTACTTTGTTGTTGGGTCAACATGGGAACACCTAGGGGCAGTCTGCTGCAGAGCCCCATGTTCAACAATGTGCGCTGAACTGTGTGCTTGCATTGTTCTCTGCCCTCAGATCCTATCCTGCTTTTCCACGTTATGTGATGAGGCTTGTACGTTCATCACCTTGTCGCCTACTCGTGGTATCACCGTCCTTCAACCATTTTTCATAGATGCTCGTTCCAGTAACACATGAATAACCAACCAGCCTTGCCGCTTCAAAGATGCTCGTTTTCAGACGCCAGGCCATAACAATATGCTTTTTTTTTTTTCAAAGTCACTTATGTCAGTGGATTCCCCAACTTGCCAAACGTATCGTCCCTAGAATGACTTCCCTTGCGTCTATGCTTCGCTTATACACTTTTCTTACCGCATGACGTATCGTAAGGTCGCCAGACGACATTCAATCCCGTGGTTGGCAGTGGTCATAATGTTTCAGCAAATCAGCGTATAAATATCAAGTGAATGAAATGAGAAGAACGCTTTCATGGTTCAGATTCAACGTTATGATGTAGGTATCCTATAACCGGTAGGACTACTGGGACAGATTAGTTAGCCACGACAAGGGCCAAATTTCACGGAGGATCGAGAACTCTCTCATCCGGCCAACAACATCATATGAAGATTTGATTTGCTTGTGCTGTGACTGCCGTACAGTAACTACACTTGTACAGAGAATCGTGGCCACAACTGTGATGGGTGAGCGGTAGCGCTCTGGAGGACGCCGGATCAAATTCCCTTCCGGCCATCCAGATTTGGGTTTCCCATTCTTTCGCCAAATCACTCAAGGCAAACGTCGGTATGGTAACTTCAAAAGGGCCATGGCTGAATTCCTCCCCGTTCCTTGCCTCCAAGTCCTTTGCCCGCCTCTCTAGACCTCGACTTCGACGAGGCGTGAAGCCAGAATCAACACTCCTTTCCAGGACTAACAATACCTCGTGCTCAAAGAAAATAACCTCGTTTTTTAATGGCATCAATAAGCATAACCCTTAATGTCACAGGCATTATAATTAATAAATTATCAGTTGTATCAATATATAGAAATGAGGTGATATAATTTCAATAAATAGATAAGACTATATTGCATTTACTTATTCAATACTTATGTAGAATGAATAACATAACTCCGTGATTATAATTTTTTTTAAAGCTAAAGGTGATGATAACTGAGCAATATCCAATTACTTACTGGACAGTACATCATTATGAGTTATGCCCGACGACCTATTGTATTTCCGAAGAGATTTTATTTTTTCGTCGTGTTTTTATACTTAATAACTTCGTCGTTTTACTGCGAAGTGGAGCTATTTATTTTATTTTCTGAATGTGGAGCTAAACTAAATAAATTAACTGATAGTCTTTATACTCAGCACAGTTTAACTTAGTTTTAATAAGCTCCAAATACATCTCGTTAATTACATAACTGGACTTCTTATTCGCAAGTTCTCCTTAGCGCTAACAACCTAGGCAATCTCCTAGTAATATCTGTATTTGGTGTTACTATGGAAACCTTTCAAGAGAGTAATACTAACAGGCCCTTGCCTATTTCAAAGATATAGGAATGACATTAAAATATGTATTTTATGGTAATCTGTCAGTTATCCTACAGACCAGCGTCGCACTGGTATTGACGAGAAGGCTCCTTGCAGCTGCGGCATGATGATAGAACAAGGGGAGGTCCACCGATCTTGATGCGCCTTCATAAATACGGCGATTGTAGAAAAAGTTGACTTCAGATCCGTATCGGAATGGGGAGTATGGAAAGTAAAGAATCTTTAAACTTTACCAACACATATGATGGTCGCAAACCTATAGTTTTCGAGTTATCAATGATTTTATGAGCCCGTGGTGTAGCTGAAATACCCGTGACATGCACTGGTGTTTACATTTTCGTTTCTGAGCCCAGTATTTATTGTGAGTGTATGGGTTGTCAGGACAGTTGTGGCCTATCGCCCCACCTTGATAGACTGGTTTTTACTGTGGATGGTGGTTCATCCAACGGGGCTCTTTATGATCTGTCTCCACCATTTTCCACTATATTAGAGGATTTTAAGAATTTGCACGGTAAAGGCTCATTTGGTCGTAATCAGGGCCGGCGCTAGGAATTTCGGGCACGGGGTAAAATGGGAGCCCGGTTACTTTTGACACGCTTACCCCCCCCCCCCCTAACGCCGGCCCTGGTCGTAATGACTTGGTAACAGGATTTTTATTTTTTATTTGCAGCGCATTGTGCCCCTGTCCAACCTGGTAATACTACAGAATCTAGGGAACCTCGTAGGCGTGCTGGCGTACTACTCGTTACACAGTAAGGGAAACAGGGAACTTTCTACCTCCACCAGACCACAGTGCATCGCGTGTTATTTCTTAGAATAAAACAAGTCCATCTGTTACATATTTTTAAGCGCACTTGAAGTGCTGAGTAGATGAATGATGGACTTGCGCATCTTTCTTAAATTGTTCCACCGAGCGTGATGGGTGAGTGTTTAACGTTCTGGCCTCGCATTCGGGAGGACGCCGGTTCGAATCACCGTCCAGGCATCCAGATTTAAGTTTTCCATGGTTTACCTAAATCACTCCAGGGAAATGCCGGAATGCTTCCTCCAAAAGGCCATGGCCAAATTCCTTCCCCTTCCTTGTTCCCATCCCACCTCTAATGATCTCGACGTCGTCGAGGCGTAAAGCCATAAGTAATAAAATAAAATAAAATGTTCCAAAGTAATGTACACTCCCGTCGCCTTATACTGAAGCCCGGTAGTTGGATGTTTGGTTCCTGAATTGGATTTTTGTGTGTGGGGATGGTTGAAAACGAAGTGTACAAAGAAAAACTAAACACAATAGAATGAATTATTCGCTCGCATTGTAAACACTGCTACCCTCATAAAAGTACACCATGATGTACTCAGAAGAGTAACACGTACTGTAGCGAAAAGAACTGCAGAGCGTATTCAAGTAGATTAAACTGTTGTAAAATATGCGTGTGTTTTTGCATGAATAAAGTACTTCAATAAGTTATTTTTGTGCAATTGATCACTTTCAGAGGTTTATTTTGTGCATAACATTCCAGCACCTCCTTCAATATTTACCATTCCTCTTTAGTTGTCCTGTATAATGCGTTCCTTCATTTACATTTGAAATTAACTCCAGTCAGAATGGGCACGGAGATGTCCTTGCACGTAATATAAGCTCCGGAAGATGTTATAGCCTCAGCGTCAGGTGTCAGATTAGGTGGAGCGATGTTGGGGAGCACTTATAGCTTGTCAGATTTCACTACCCCTAAAACAGAAGCAAACATCTAACCTACTGACATGTGCCCTGATCAACCAGATGAATAATAATTCAGTATGGTGACAGGGTTTCTGTTGGCTGTGCATTCTTCCCAGTCGTAGCAGCCTTAACCTAACCCGGTAGTCCTACCGGGTACAGGGGAACTACAATTTATCGTGGAATCCGAACCACGGAAGCGAATTGGCGTACTTCACATTACACTACAAGCTGTGCCAGCGGTGAAGGTCGGATTAGATGCCTATGAAAATCCCAGCCGAGACAAGGATTCGAACTGGGGACTTTTCAGCCTCCACTCAGACGCCTTAACCACTGAGCTACCAGACCGTTCATCCACTAGATGAAAACTCATTATTCAGGAAGAATGTAATGAACTGAGCAATTGTCGGTTTGTTTACTTCAACTGTGGTGGTTTGAAGAGAGGAGATGGCAATTGAATAATATTTGATGTAATTACTGCAAGAACATCCGAGTAGGATGCCGCGGCATTTGACAACACCTGGCCTGAGAACAGCTAAGAGTTCGTGAAATGTTTACGTTCCCATATTCTCTTCATGAAATTTGCTACTGTAGTCGCTTTTCAGGTCACTATAATTTTGGATGGCATTGTTTGTGTATTCACAGCTAAATAGCTATGTACATACATTTTCGCGGCTGCTATGCTGTATAAAAACTTCTCTGGTCTCCAGCCGCGTCAAAATTGAACAGCAAATCTTCCATTTTCACTTGAGACTTATTCAGTATTAACAGCGTTTGAATCTGGAGGTAGATTTTTACCACAGTGAACACATACCGAAGGGAAAAATGTTAGTTTTACACAATCTACATAGTGCTGATGCGACAACAGTTTTTGGTATTCCTAGAATATTTACTATGGAAGTCAGCCGCAGTTTCTTCTTGTGTTGGTAAAGAGCCTGATAGGTGAGAGGTTATTTCATTCCTTTTTTTTCGTTTATAGTTTTACACCTCGTCGATGTCGTGGTCATTAGTGCCGAGAAAAGACTCCACGGTCTTTTGAAAAAAATGGCTGGACGGGGACCCGAATGCGAGGCCAGAGCGTTACTGCTCAGACCTGGTATTCGGAAGGACTCGGCTTCGGTTTATGGTCCAAACGTCTAGATTTTAATTTTGCACGTTTAACCTAAATTTGGTTCGGTAAATATGCCGGAATGGTTCCTTCGAAAGGCCATAGGCGAATTTCAACTTTTTCCTTGTTCCTATTCTTCTCCCGCCGTCGATGAGCCTTAAGGCAATAAATTATTATTATTATTTTGCTTGTGGCACCTCGTCGTCAACAATGGGTAACATTGTTGACGTCGAGGTGGGACGAGTGGCAAGGAACGGAAGGCATTTAGAAGGAAGCATCTTGGTATACGCCTGGAGTGAAACCCAAATCTGGATGCCCGGACGGGGATTCGAACCCACGTCCTCCTGAGTGCGAGGCCAGAGCGTTAACCATTCACCCACCACGCTCGATGGCACTAAATAAGATTAATTACAATGAAAGACTTTCCTCAGTGTGTTCTATTTATTTTGGACAGTTGCGAGTCGATGTCATGTGGTCATTAGAGCCGAGAGATAAACAGGAGCAAGGAACAGGAAGGAATTCGGTCCTGGCCTTTTGAAGGAACCATCCAGGGATTATTTTGGAGTATTTACTTTAAACCATGGAAAACCGAAATCAGGATGGCCAGAAGTACAATGGGACCTGCGTCAAAGCCAGGCCCAAACGTTAACCTCCCACTGTCCTAAAATCAAAACCGTATGCTCCGATTTCTTGGTCGTAATTTAAAACAATTTACTCTGGAAGTTAAATCGATTGCATACAAGTCACTAGTGCGTCCTCATTTAGAATATCGTTGTTTTGTATGGGGTCCCCATCAAAAGGGGTTAATGGAGACGTTAGAGAAGTCCCAAAGAAGAACCGCTCAATTTGTGACAGGTATATATAGTTGTAGGGAAAGCGTACGTGCAATGCCGAAGGCGTTGCTCTAGACAGGAGCTAATTGAAAAATTCATGACTGACTTATTTCGAAATGACAGCAAATAAATATTGCTACTAGCAACATTCATATCCCGGAATGACCGCGAAAATAAGATAAAAGAAATCGGGGCCAGTACCGATTCATTTCTGTTCTCATTTTTTCTACGAGCGATTTGGAAATGGAATAGAGAGGGTTTACTGGGCGAGTAAACTTAAAATCGGACAGGAGTAGTTCTCGATAAATCGCTCTGGCCATCCTGATCTGGGTTTTACGTGGTTTCCCCAGATCACTCCGGATGAATGCCGGGAGGGTTCCTTGCATTAGCCCATGGGCGCCTCCTGCCATATCATATCCCGTATATCCCTTCCAAACAACTATCCTTTCGTATAGGTGCAATGCACCCTCCATCACACTTTTAGTGAATCGCGGAGTAATAATAATAAAACATCAGTCAAAAACAATTAATTAGACTGTTTTTACCTATTCCCTGTAAGAAATTGTTGAGAAAAGAAAGTATTTAACCATGCAAAGTCTTGTATTTTGACGGCTTGTTTGTGGTCGCCACCTGTTTTCGGTGTGACTGAATTTTATAAACCGTATACCTAGAGTACTAAGGAAATAGTATGGAATCTTTGAGCATCGGTTTGATCACTAGATCATCTAGGTAGCTAACAATGTGCATGCTAATAGTAATATGTGAAAGAAACTGCGAATTTTGTTCTTGAATTACCGATTCAAATAATTTGTGTTCTAACTTTAAAACCTGTGTATTCATACTATTTAAAACACTTTTGAAATCTGATAAGATTAATGTCAGTTTAACAATACTTAAAACTTCATAGACGCCATGGGATTCGTAATAATCACCTTAGCTGAAACCATAGTTTCTTGTTATTGATTAACGGTAGCCAATAGTTGATTTCTGGGAACGCGATAATTCCATTCATAAATAACCAAGATTACTAAGGTTATTTAGCCAACAGTTTTGGCTAAAAATCTGAATAAATTATATGTCAATTTAAAAGTTTGCTAGTGCCGCTTCTGTAGCTAACTAATCAATTCAAGTTCAATTTGGTTTTCGATAAAGGAGGTGAATGCATGTAAAATTTGGAGAGTTATTAACTTTAACAGAAGTAGTGGATGTGGTTACAGTGTATAGTAGCCATTACATTAACCAATTTGCAGAGCACTAAGTTACCTAGTGCGCTAATTTTGTATTGTGTAAAGGCAGATAGCCAATTAGTGTTTTATTTTTTTATTTATAAATCTTGTTTCATGGAACCCTGCTGAGAAAAGACCTCTGTTATGTGAAACATGTCATGGTTAATACGTATACATACAATGTGAGTCATAATCATAGTAAAAACAAGTATATGTTCCATAGACAAATAAAGAGAATAACAATAAACATTAATTTTTACAACTGAATTTTGCAAAAGTCATATTGAATACAATTAATTAATTTGTTCAAATTCTTGAATGGAGTAGAAGGAGTTTTCAATAAGATAATCTCACAGTTTTTCTGTAAATATATCTTTATCATCTGCAGACTGTTTCATACTCTTGGGAAGTTTATTAAACAGATGTATACGAGAATAATTAACTCCTCTTTGTACTAATGACAGAGATATTTGTGTTTTGTGCAAGTTAATTTCTGTTTCTTGTATTGAAATTGTGTACCTGTGAATTAGAAGTAAACAGGTTAAAATGATCTATGACAAAGCACATGAGAGAATATACATACTTAGAAGTCACTGTAAGAATATTGAGTTTTTTTAAAAGTTGTCTGCAAGAAGTTCTTTGTTGTACCCTACACAACATCCTAATAGCTCTTTTCTGTGCTATGAAAACTTTTTTACTTTGTGAAACGTTTCCCCAAAAGATTAAGCTATATGACATCACTGAATGAAAATATGAGGAATACACCTGTTTCGTTAATTCTAGATCTGCTGTTAGAGAAAGTGTTCGTATTGCAAAGGTAGCACTACTTAACTTCTTCAGTAGTGAAGTGATATGTTGGTGCCAACAGAGTTTCTCATCTATTTAAACACCAAGAAATTTTAAATTCTTTGTTTCTAATATTGTGTTATTTTTATAGCTTACTTGTAATTCTGGCTGTGCATAATTTTTTTGTTTTAAACCTAATATAATGTGTTTTTTCAAAATTTAATTATAATGAATTTGCCTTAAAACAATTTGCTACTTCACTAAGTACTTCACTTACATTCGATTCTAGATTGCTGTTTGGTGTTTTTCTCACAGTCAGGTTAGTGTCATCTGCAAATAAAACACTCTTAACTTTGTCAGATAAGTTTCCAGGAAGATCATTGATATACAACAAAAAGAGGAAGGGTCCTAGGACAGAACCTTGTGGAATTCCATGTTTTTTTTCCCTCCCAGTCTGATGAAGCATCTTTACATATTTTAGGATCAAAAATGGAAACTTTTTGCATTCGACTTTCCATTTATGACTTAAACCATTTACCTGTGGTTCCATAAATACCATAGTATTCCATTTTCTTCAAAAGTAATTCATAATTTACACAGTCAAATGCTTTTGAAAGATCACAAAATATTCCTACAGGGTTTCTTTTATTATTCAGTTCCTCAAATGTGTTATTTAAAAATGAATATACAGCCATTTCTATAGATGATTCTTTTTGGAACCCAAATTGTGATTTACTGAGAAAATTATTTTGTTTAACATGTTTTATTACTCTACAGTACATAACGTTTTCAAAAATCATTGAGAATCCTGAAAGTAATGAAATGGGACGATAGTTATCTACACATGTTGCTTCTCCTTTTATAAACAACGGTTTTACAACTGCATATTTTAGTCTATTTGGAAACATGCCTTGCATTAAGGATTCATTACAAATGTGGGCAAGTACATGACTGATACAATCTGAACATCTTTCCAGTAATTTGTGTGAAATATTGTCATAGCTGGAAGAATTTTTAGGTTTTAATTGTTTCATGTGTTTATTTATTTCTGAGACTGTTACTGGTGGCAATTGCATTTCTACAAATTTATTTGGGAAAGCAGTCTGAAGAAGCCTTAGGGCACTATTTGGTTATAGCTTTTCTATGCCTAATTTCTCTATAACTGAAGTAAAATGTTTATTAAATATTTCACAAACTTTACCTACTTCACTATGAACAGATCCATTTTGTTCTTTTTTTTATATCTTTAGAGTGATTTACAGATTTTCCTGTTTCAGTTTTTATTATATTCCATATAGTTTTCATCTTATTGCCTGAATTCTTTATTTTCTCTGGTATATACCTATTCTTGGCCTTTCTTATTACATTTCTTAGTATTTTAGAATAAAGTTTGTAATGAGCTTTCAGTGTATAGTTATCTGTTTTTCTTACTTTTAAGTACAGGTCCCTTTTTGTTGTACAAGATACTCTAATACCCTTTGTTATCCATGCCTTACCCAGTTCATTGTTTGGAGTATTGACAACTCTCCTTTTTTTTAAACTTCCTTCGAAAAGTGTTGGAAATATATTGAGAAAAGAATCAAATTTTTCATTAACACCCTGTGCATGGTACACTTCTGAACCATTGTTCATTATTTAAGGAATCTATGAAATGTTCTATATTGTTTTCATTAATATTTCTTCTATATACCCAACTTTTCTTTACCTGTTTAATAGTGTATCTGGACTTGATACATAACAGCTGGGCATCATGATCTGAGATACCATTTATTACTGGAAGTATGTTGTAATTGCTGTACTGAGAAATTTCCATAAAAAAATTATCAATTGCAGTCCTGCTATTATTTTGTATTCTAGTAGGGAAATTTACAAGTGCTGTTAAGTTAAAAGACAACATCAAGGCTTCCATATCTAGCCTCTCATTGCTGTGATTGAGAAAGTCAACATTAAAATCTCCACATAAAACTATTTGTTTGTTATTTTTGAAACATAGTAGCAAAGACTCTACTGCGACTGCGAATCTGGTGCGTCTGTTTGGGCTCTGCCACACTAGCTCTCTAATGCGCTATATAGTGCACTAGATCACATCGTGTAAACAGATCCAGAGTGCTTAGAACTAATTGTGCTAGGTCAGTCACCCGGCGTGTGCGGGAACGGAAAGACGTACGGTGTTTGGAAATTCAAAATGACGCAGCCGTAGACGAAGGAAAAACAAGTTCTATTAAACATAATAGAGCTATACGCCCAAATCGGTTTATTGACTGAACATTCATGTGTCACTAGCCTTCAATATACACAATAACAAGATACTATACCATATGAATCACCAACAGGATGATATCAAGGACCATTTTGCACATCGTCATTTCAATGACAGGATACTGTATCACTAGTATCTGGTTCCTTATCATCCCAAAAATCTTACATTAATTATTATACTGAGTCATTTTTCATTTCACTGTTGCCATCCCCATCTTCAAAGCAAGTCACCATTTAGTCACTTCACCAAACAGAAAACTACTCCATTCAACCATATTCTCCATCTCAATCATCACATTCCCATCACGTGGTATCCAGTTAACTTCAACCGAAATTCTATAACACAAGAGCTCAAATACCCTACATTTATCAATCACTGGAAACCACACCTGATGGAGAACATAATTTAGGCAATGTCTGTTTTCTGAATACAACTGTTTACCACAGAGACTCAATGAAGGATTTCATTATTTTCAAACTTAAAAAAAAAATAAATTATGTAATATACTCCAATATGTTTATGAATTAAACTCTGTCAATTAACAACAGTTTTTTTTTTTTTTTTTTTTAAATTAATGTTCTTTCACCAGTCGTGTTTCACCCTTTTGGAGTGGTGCATCCTCAGTAGTGGCTATAAATATATACATATTGTTATAATTATGTCTGTATACATGATTAAATATTATATATGTATTCATCCTATAATGTTGTGATGACTGCCCACAATTATGTTGGTTTCTTCTACTACTATTATTCTACTGCTTTTCTTTTTATGCATATATAACAAGCATAACCTTCAATAAATTCAATTCATAATCTAAGATTAGCTGTGTGGTTTGCATACTTTATGTATATACACTCTACTTACGAAAATTGTGGTGGCTATAACTTATGAGTCTGGAAGAGCAATTTCTGCATTTTTTTGGACTGGTATTCCATTCTAAAATTATTATTATTATTATTGGCAAATTCTCCCAGCAAATGGAAGACGTTAAGCAAATGACCGAATCAAGTTTTCTTTGAGTTCTTCTTGTTGTTCCAATAGGCTTTCATTATTTCCGAGGAAGCTTGTTTGCGTTCTTCCGACAACTTTGTTTTGTATTGTTTTTGTTTTCGTTGTTCAGTTATAACTTCCCATTTGTCTACTTTGTGTCTGAAGGTCTTTTTCTAAGATGTCTGTTGCTCCTATGTTTGCACTTTTAAGATCCTTCCGAATTTCATTCAGCCAAGGTGTTGGATTTTTAACATACATAATCTATTATCTTTTTTGTCAATTGATTTTCTGCTAACCTCTTAAGATGTCCAAAGAATTTCATTCGCCTTTTCTTGATGTCAATTCATATGTTTGAAAACTTTTCTGTTGTTCTGATTGATCTTAGCCTGTAGCCATCTTTATTGAGTCTTGCTCCTAGAATTTTTCTGATGGCTTTCTCTCTACTTTTCTTATATCTTCAAAGTCATGTTTTCTGCTAAGTGTTAACGTTTCACTTCCATAGAGGACTGTTGGTTTTATGACTGTGTTGTAGTGCCGAATTTTGGTCTGCCTTGACATAGATTTTTTTGTTGTAGATATTTTGCACTAACCCTAAATCTTTTTTTACCTTTTGGAGGCGATTTTGCTGTGAGATTTTCTCAAGGCCTGTCATTCAATGAATTCTCCGAGATATTTAAAGTATGGGACCCTATTGATTTTATCATATTTTGTTCTCAAACTAGCTACTTCTGTCTTTGAACATATGAATTCAGTTTTCTCAAATGAGACTTGTAACCCTACTTTTTCTACACATTCTTTAAGTGTCTCAAGCTGTTTGATGGCAGTCTCTTCATCTTCGCTAGTATCACCAAATCATCCACAAAAGCACCCTCTGCCACACACTTTTATTGAATCGCGGAGTAATAATAATAATAATAAAAGCAAGGTATGGTATGCAGAGGTTGTTTTTTTCAAAGTCAAGTGGGATTGGCTTCCTAATACTTAATGTAGAAAAGACACAGTTACTTCAGTTTGTTACAAAAAATAAAACAAAGGACAGCTGTAATGTGATATCAGAAGGAAAAGCAATCAGTGAAAGCAGTTTCACAAAATTCCTGGGCGTATATATAGATAACAAATTGAACTGGAAACAACATATTCAACAACTTCTTAAAAAATTGAATTCTGCAACATTTTCACTGAGGGTAATATCTAGAATAGCTAATATAGAAACCAGAAAGTTAGTATATTTTGCATATTTTCAGTCCCTGCTCACGTATGGCATCTCATTCTGGGGAAACTCGTCACAAGCACAGAGGGTAATTAAATTGCAAAAGAACTATTTGTGGAGCAAGCCCACAGACGTCGTGCAGAAATCTATTTAAAAACCTGGGTGTACTAACAATGCCAGCACTGTTTGTATACTCCGTACTATCATTTGTAGTGGAAAATCCTGAACGTTTCAATCTTAATGCTGACATAAATAGCCATAATACTAGGAATAAATATATTATTCACAAGGATTACAAATCACTGTCAATTGTACAGAAAGGGTTAACATTTACTGGAGCTTCCTTATTCAATGTCTTACGAACAGAAATTAAATGTTATCTACAAAAACCCAACTACTTTAAGTCCAAACTGAAAGAGTTTCTGCTTCAGAACCCATTTTACTCTGTGAAAGAATTTTCTTCTTGGAATTTGGTAACTAAGAATGACTGATAAAATAGTATATATGGTGTATGGAAGGGGAAGGTGACAAAGTTGTCTACAATTACTAAAATGATATATGTTTTTTTTTCTTTCTGTTGAAAATTTTGACAAATGAAGTAATTACACTGTTTACAAAATTTCACTCATATATAGTAACTAACATGGGATAGCATGAACTCAAAAACTGCTGTGAAAAATTATCATACTAACAGGTTGTTAAGTAATTGACTGCTTATGAGTTGTTGGTAATATAATTGATATTGTTAATAGGTATGTGTACTGTTTCACATAAATAGCAACTAACATGATATAATATGTAGTCGCAAATTACAGTGAAACTTATCATGGTAACTGGTTGGTAAGAAAATAACTGGTTATTAGATGCTGGTAACAAGTGTATACACTGTTCCACATAATAAGTATTAATTTACTCGGGACTGTATGTGTATATTACAGGAGATATTGGTTATACTAATGGGTAGTAACTTGTAGCTAACTTGTCAATATATAATAATATTATCAATTATATAGTAATATTGACATTAAAAATAAGTGTATGTACTGTTCCACATCCCCGAGATTATTCTCACATGGGATCAAAGTGAACATATATATCTATCTATCTATATATCTAACACTTACATTTCTTGAGTTCTTTCTCCCATTCTTCCATAACCTTGTCTAGAATGACGTTGAACAGAAGAGGAGAGAGCCCATCACTTAGTCCCACACCTGTTCGAATGTCAAAGGGATCTGAAATTTCTCCCATGAATTTTACTTTAGATTTAGTGCCAATTAGTATTTTTTATGAGTTCTCGTGTTTTTGGATCTAATCCCCTTTCTTCTATAATTTGGAACAGTGAAAGCCTGTCTATTGAGTTGTATGCCTTTTTGAAATCCACAAATATCCATACTAGCGGTTTTTGTCTGAGGTCTCATATTTTGATTACGGTTTTGAGGTTGAAAATTTGTTCGTTGCACAACCTGTTTGGTCTGAATCCTGCTTGATATTCTGATAATTTAGGTTCGAACTGCTCTTGTGTTCTCTTCAAAATACAGGCTGGAACAATTTTGTATGTGACTGATCGGAGGGTGATCTGTCTATAGTTGTTTAAATCCGATTTGTTAACTTTTTATGTAGTGGGTGAATTAGAGCAACCTTCCAATCATTTGAGATTTTTTTCGATTTGCGAAATATTTTGGATTATTTTTGCAATTTATTTTAGTGAATTTGAACTTAAATTTTTTAAAAGTTAGGCTACAATTACATCTTCTCCTGATTTTTTTTATTTTTAAGTTTCTTTATATGTGAATAAATTTCTTCTTATGTTGGTCATGAAGAGTTCTCTGTTGTTATTTTATATTGTATTTTTTGGAACCTCTTTTTGGGTTGCCTGCAATTTAAGAGCTGTTAAAAATAAGTGGCCAGCTCTTGGTAGTTTTCTTTATTTCTCAGGGCAAGTTTTCTAAAACATAGGTTCTGTGGTGAGTACCCTTTGATTTGGTTCACGAAGGTCTTGTAGAAATCATGTGTATTGTGATTTTTGAAGTTGTCTTTGATTGTCTATAGTTGGTCGTTAACATATATTTGTTTGTTTTGTCTTAAAATCTCCGATGTTTGTTAGCGAAATTCGAGAAATTTATTCTGTGGTTCTTCAGATTTATTGCAATTGTAATTTTGAAATCCCTTTTTTCTTTCTTTTAATGTGGTCTCACTTTCTTGATTCAGTTCATTACAATCTGGTACTTTCCCAGAAATACTAAAGATAGCAAAAGTTATTCCGATACATAAGAAGGGTGAAACAAATAAACTAGATAACTATCGGCCTATTCCCATTCCATCTGCTATCTCAAAAGTACTAGAGAAAATTATGTATAAAATGTTAATTAGCTTCATTAACAAGAATAATATATTATCTGATTCACAACATTGATTTAGATCAGGGAAATCAACCCAGACAGCTATTTATGCTTGCGTTAACAGTATATTAAAAATAATTGATAAAAAAGAAAAAATAACTGGCATATTTCTTGTTTTGTCTAAAGCTTTTGATGTGGTAGATCATAAAATCCTCTTGTCTAAGCTTTATCATTATGGTATCAGGGGTATAGCATACAAATGGTTCAAGTCATACCTAGATGGAAGGAAACAGGTTGTCACCTTAAAATGTAAGGACACAGAAAGCGAAATAATCAGAGAGCATGTATCAGACATTAGAAGTATTAAACACGGTATTCCACAGGGTTTGGTTCTTGGACCCCTCCTGTTTCTTTTGTATATCAATGACTAATGAAAATGTTGAGTCAGATGATAATATCCTCTTTGCAGATGACACAACACTTATAATAAAAGGTGAAACCGTAGAAGTTCTTCAGCAAAGTATTAATAAAACCACTAACCAGCTATCGGAATGGTCCAGAAACAATCATTTAATAATAAATTGTGAAAAAACCATTGCAGTAAATTTCCATACTGCTCAAAACAGGAACCCTGCCAACCCAAATATTATTTTGAACACTCAGACTTTAGCAAACAAATTAAATTCAAAATTTCTAGGTTTATGGATTCAATCTGATCTAAAATGGAATAGACATATTCAATATTTGAACTCTAAATTGAATCAAGTCTGTTATGCATTACGTATCCTAAAATTAACCACTAGTAAACAAACTTTGAAAAATGCATACTTTGCCCATTTTCACTCACAAATAAAGTATGGAATTATATTCTGGGGGTTATCATCAGATGCACTAAGTACTTTCAAAATTCAGAAGAGAGCAATAAGAATAATGACAAACCACAAATCATGGGAATCTTGTAGACCCTTATTTAAATATATGAATATTCTTCCACTACCAAGCATTTACATCTTTGAAACATTATGTTTTTTAGAAATAATATCATAGCTAAAGATGCAGCTCTTAAAACAAATAATGAGGTACATGATCATTTCACAAGAAAACAATCAGATTTGTATATTATGCATACAAAAATAAAAATGTATCAAAATGGAACATTTCACATAGGGATTAAGCTTGTATCTTTGGAATACCGTGGAAACACGTACCGCACGAACGTGTGTATTTAAATTATAAATAAATATAGTTAATAGTTATTTTTGATTGTAATAGTAATTCGAAACTCTAAATTGTAATACATTTTACTACTGTGAGCGTTAGTGAGTGTTTTTATTCGTGCAAAAAAAATTTATTCGTGATTTAGTGCTTTGGTATGTTCCTGTTTACTTTCTGTGTTTGTTTACATTTTTGAACGCTCGGCTTAAGCTCAGATCTTTGTTATAGAGCGAAAATATATTTAGATAAAGCTTACTTGTGAATTAATTTAGCAGATTTTTTGTAAGGTTAAGTTCAACAAATTTTGTTTCTCATATTGTGTACTTTGTTTTTGTTAGTTTCTTGTAATCATGAGTGAAAAGTGTGGACATTGCCGTAGATTTTTGAGGGTTGGAATTTTTTGCGAAGGGTGTGAGAAATGGTTTCATTGGGGTGCGATTTGTAGTGGCGTCGAAGTTGGCGAAATTGAGGAGGCTCTCCCATGGTTTTGTAAAGATTGTTTCAAAAGTAGGAAGATATTGGAGCAGGAGGAAAGGATTAGTGCCCTTCAGGCTGAACTGATAGAGGCTAGAAAGGAGTTGGATAGGCTGCGCAGGGAGGGAAACAGAGATGGTTGGGAACTGGTGACAGGGAAAAGGGCAATTAGAACAAGAAGGGCTTCTGATTCTTTTGTTGTTGGGGTGCAAAATAGGTTTGCCCTGTTGCCAGAGTTAGACAGGGATGAGCCTTCTGTAGTTGTAGGTGTAGGTAAAAAGCAGCAGACTTGTAGGAAAAACTGTGTAGTTAAGTCTGGTAGGCAGGGATTGGGGAAAAAGAAAGTCTTGCTGCTAGGTAGTAGCCATGGACGAGGTGTTGGGCCATTGGTACAGGAAAAATTAGGATCAGGTTTCCAGGTCATGAGTTTCTTCAAACCTAGTGCTAGTCTTGGTCAGGTAGTAGAAGATATAGGTTCTTTGTGTAAGGATTTCACAGATGAGGATCATGTAGTGATAGTGGGAGGAGCGGGAAATAGTTTGGGCAGGAATGATAGGTATAGCATCAGAGATGACCTGGAGAAAATAGCAGAAGCAACGTGCCACACTCGGGTCAGTGTGATGTCGGTCTTGAGACGCTATGATCGGCCACAGATGAACTCTGCTGTGAGGCGAGTGAATCTGGAACTGGAACGGTATCTTATGTCTGATATTGGCTCTGGCATGGGCTTGGTACCTGTAGATGCTATTGATAGGTGGGATTATACTAGGCATGGCCTACACCTCAATAGTAGAGGGAAGGGGGTTCTTTCAGATCTCATAGCAAAACAATTAATTGGGGCCACAAATTCACATGAAAAGATATCTGTTGTTAATGGTGTTAGGGCAGCTCCTTTTTTAGATTAGGATCATGTATTAGGCAGAGATTTTTAAGAGAAATTAGTTTAAACAATAATGAGTTTTCAGATACCGAAAATAAAAATTGTGTAGGGATTAATTTACTACATCAGAATATCAGAGGGTTAACAAATAAAGTGGATGAATTGCTAGTCCACATAAATGAATTAAATGATATCAGTAGAATTGATGTTTTATGCTTGTCTGAACACCATATAACTGCAGGAATAGGTATGTCATATGTAACTGATTTTAATTTAGCTTCTCATTATTGTAGAACGAACTTGGAGAAAGGAGGAGTTGTCACTTATGTTAGAAATGGTTATAGTTTTGAGGATATAAGTATTAGCAAATATTGTGTTGACCAACATTTTGAAGCCTGTGCTACACAGCTAAGATTCAATAATGAAATTTTCATAATAGTAACAGTATATAGAGCACCATCGGGAAACTTTTCTCTTTTTATGAACCAGTTTGAACTCTTATTAACATTTTTAAGCAGAAAAGAAGTCAACATAGTAGTATGTGGTGATTTTAATGTAGATTTTCTAAATAACTTACCCTGTAAAGTCATGTTAGAATCATTAGTCAGTTCATTCAATTTAACTCAGGTAGTTAATTTTCCAACTAGAATAATGAATAATAGTCACTCAGCTATAGACAATGTTTTCCTAGATACCTCAAAATTCAGTTATACCATCAAGCCATCCATCAATGGACTTTCGGATCACGATGCCCAGTTATTAACCATCAACACTTCAATAGGAACTAGCACTAAGAGTAATGTCTTTAAACTTCAGCGTGTAATAAATGATGAGTCAGTTACTTGTTTTAGAAAGTGCCTGAATGCCACAAACTGGGAACAGGTATACAGTGCTCAAGGTATGGATGAAAAATACAACATTTTTAGTGACATTGTATTAAATTTCTTTGAAAGTTGCTTCCCCTTGAAAAAGTGTCATGCTTCTCAAAAAGAACAAAAGCCTTGGATAACTATTGGCATTAGAACATCATGCATTAATAAAAGGAAGTTGTATATTGCCTCTAGGAACAGTGAGAATGCTAATGTTAAAACACATTACAAACAGTACTGCAAAATACTGAAAAAGGTTATTAAAGAATCTAAAAGTATGTACTACAAACATAAAATTCATGATTCTGAAAATAAAATTAAAACAATATGGGACATTGTAAAAAAGGAAACAGGAAAGAGTAATCAAACAAGTAATGATATTTTTGTCAAAGAAAATTCAGTAGAATCTAATTTCTCAATTGCTGATAATTTTAATAAACATTTTTTATCTGTTGCTGATAAGTTGACTGCTAATAGCTCAGTGACACACAGTATGGATTTTGTCAAAAAAGGCTTCCAAGAAAAATTTAACTCTATGTCTATAAAATTAGCTACTCCAGAAGAAATAAGAAAAATTATCAAATCCCTTAAGAGCAAATACTCAAGTGGTTATGATGGGATTTCCAGCAGATTAATTAAATTGTGCTCCACAGAATTAAGTAATATACTAAGTTATCTATTCAATATATCTCTACTTGAGGGGACTTTTCCAGAAAGGCTTAAGTATGCTGTAGTTAAACCACTCTATAAAAAGGGAGATAAGGCAGCCGTATCGAATTACCGACCAATTTCATTACTAACAGCCTTCTCCAAAGTTTTTGAGAAAGCAATGTACAATAGAGTTTATGAACATCTAAAAAATAATAATATTCTAACTAAATCACAATTTGGTTTTCAAAAGGGTCATTCAACAGAACAAGCTATATTTGCATTCACTGACAATATTTTAGAAGGAATAAATGATAAATTAATTCCTGTGGGAATTTTTTGTGACTTATCTAAAGCATTTGACTGTGTAGATCATAAAATTCTGATACAGAAACTTAAGTATTATGGTATAGATGGCATTGTTAATAAATGGCTTAGTTCTTACCTTCTAAATAGAAAACAGAAAGTGTCAATGGAGAATTTTAAGGCTGCCTTAAGAGGTCCACTGTTTTCTGAGTGGAAATTAATCAGATGTGGAGTACCTCAGGGTTCTATATTGGGGCCACTATTGTTTTTAATATATATAAATGATCTACCCTGTGTTTCATCTAAAAACTCAAAATTTGTCCAATTTGCAGATGACACAAACATAGGAATTAAAAACACTCCAGATTTATCTACAGAATATATTTCAAATTATGTCTTTGAACTGATTAATAAATGGTTTACAGCTAATGACTTGTCTTTAAACTTTGATAAAACTCAGTATATGCAATTCAGTACATCACACAGAGTAACACCTGACATAGACATAAAATTTGCAGGCCAGTCCATTCAAGAGGTAGATAGTGTGAAATTTCTAGGTTTGTGTATTGATCATAATTTAAATTGGAAAGTACATGTTTCTGACTTACTAAAGCGATTGGGAGCAGCCACGTTTGCAATTCGTACAATTTCAGCTTTAGGTGATCTCCGTATGAGGCAGCTAGTTTATTTTGCTTATTTTCACTCCTTATTGTCATATGGAATAATATTCTGGGGCAATTCTACCCATAGAGATAAAGTGTTCAGAGCCCAAAAGCGTGTAATAAGAATAATGTGTGGGGTTAGCAATAGAACTTCATGTAGAGAGCTGTTCAAGAAGTTAGGGATTTTAACATTAGCATCTGAATATATATACACATTAATGTCCTTTGTAGTCACAAATTATACTTTGTTTGAAACAAATAGTAAAATACACAATTACGGCACTAGAAGTAAAAATGATCTTCACAAGACTTACAAGTCATTGTCATTTGTTCAAAAAGGGGTCCGATATTCAGGGATACATATCTTCAATATGCTCCCAACACATATTAAATGTCTAGTAGATGATAAGAATAAATTCAGGAAAAAATTGAAAGAATTTTTAATTGACAACTCCTTCTACTCTGTCGAAGAATTTATTTCTAAGGTCTCTTAAAAATAACTGCCAGTATCTTGTGTAAATATAGTTCAAATAATTAATTTACCATGTACTGCTATGACTGTACATCTCCTGGTGTATGTATTTAGTTTGTTATGTAATTGTTTATAGTACCATATATGTTACGACTGTACATCTTGTGGTGTATGTATTATTGTGTTAATTTTTTTTTAATGTACCTACCATATATCCTATGACTGTACATCTTCTGGTGTATGTATTATTTTGTAATGGAAGTGTTTAATGTACCATGTATACTATGACTGTACATCTAGTGGTGTACTTATTATTTTGTTATGCAACTGTTTATCTGTAAATTGACAACTTTCCACATCCCACAGAGCCAGTCTCTTATATTGGGATCAATGGAAAATGAATGTATTGTATTGTATTGTATTGTAAATTACCGCATAATGTAAAAGCAACATCAGAAAAGGGAATTTTTGAGAAATTGTTGATGTCAAACCTTCAGTACCACTCATTTTACTCTGCAGATGAATATTTGAATTGTATGAATTAATTTAAAGAAAATAATGTAATGTAAATAATTTAATGTAAATCATATTTTATAATTGACGTGTCCCATTGCATTATGTATAAAGTACATGTATATGATTTAGAGTACAAATAAAATACTACTACTACTACTACCACCAAGGGTGCTTTGTTTTTTTGTGAAGAGGTATTAATTCTTTCGCGGTTTTGATTATTTTAGTTCGAAATTTCTGCCAGTCTTCCGCAGGTTCTTCTTCCCATTTTTATTTGATTTTGGAGTCTTTGATTTTTTATAGATCGAATTTTGGAATCACTGTTGTTTTTCTGTTAAATTTTCTTTTGAGTGTGAATTTAATTTTTATTCTGGATAAATAGTGATCAGAATCTATATTTGCACCTTTTCATAGTTGCACATCGTGAATTTAGTTTTGATAGTCATACGAAATTGCAATATGATCAATCTGAAATTCCCCTAAATCTTGGATGGGTGATCGCCATGTTTTTTGTTTTTTGGGATTTTTCGAAGTGAGGTGGACATAATTTTGAGGTTGTTTTGCTGGCTTGACTCAATAAGTCGTGACCCATCTTTGTTGGTGAACTTGTGTGCAGTGTCATCTCCTACCGTCTTCTTGTATTTCCGTTCCCTGCCAAACTGTGCGTTGAAGTCACCAAGCAAAATTTTAACATCATCTTTCAGAATTTTGGCCATCTCTGTTTCAAAATCTTCCCAGAATTTTTCTGTGTGTTTTTTTTTCTTTTTCTTGGAGCTCTTTTTTACTGTCACCATTATTTGGTGCATGTACATTGATGAAAGTGTAGTTTTTGTTTGTGTGTTTTATTCTCATAGTCATAAGTCGATTGTTTCACGTCATACACCAACTCCAAAAATTTTTTGTCTACAACAAAGGCCATGCCTAATTGTGCTCCTCTTTGGCCAATTTTCTTGTGAGTTCCATATTTGAAGATTCTGTAGCTATTATAGTCTATCATTTCTGAATCTGTAAAGCGTGTTTCTTGCAGGGCGGGGATTTGGATTTTCTGTTTGTTGAGTTCCGTTGTGACATTGTGTAATTTTCCCGTTTGAATGAGTCTCTGAATATTAAAAGTGCCAATATAAGTGTGTGTTTTTCATGATAGTTTACCAGAGCACTCCGACTTGCTCTCCCGTATAAGTCCAAGCTCCCCAGAATCCGAATGCTTTGTTGCCACTTTGGAGCAGGTGGATCTTCCACCTGGGGTAATTTTGTCATTACTTGTACGAGTCAAACTTGCTTATTATTGATTTCCTAGCTATTGCTAGTATTGTAGAACCAGGGATTGTGAGTTCCTGGAGCATGTTTGCAGCCACACCTCCTGGTGAACAGACACTGGCCATATTGCCGCTTGTTCCAAGTCAGATGCAACATGGATTTCAGTTGTCATTTTGGTCCACGGGTGGTATTTTATTTCCCAACTACCCAGCATATCTGCCGGGCATTCCCCTATCCGCCACCTGGGGACGCGCCAGATGGGGGTTGACAAACCCCACACTGGCTAAAATTATTATTATTTAAGTGCTGTTTCGGACTGACATGTTATAGCCACCACAATTTTGCAAGTAGAGTATATATACATAAAGTATGCAAACCATACAGCTAATTTAATATTATGAAGTGAATTTATACAAGGTTATGCTTTTTGTAAATATAATAAGAAAAATATTACACAGAATAATAGTAGTAGAAGGAACCACCATAATGGTGTACAGAAATCACAACATTGTAGGATAAATATATATATTTATAATAATTATAATTGATAAAATTGCAATGGAGCGCCCGATCCACTGGCAATCTCGCTACACATCCCTCTTTTCTCCTTCCAACCTTCTTTTGCCCTCTACTAATTTTTACTTTAAATTCCTTCAGTGTTTCTGGTAAATGATTCATCACTTCTGTTGGCAATTTATTCCGGTCCCTTACACCCTTTCCTGCAAAAGAAAATTTTCCCACACCCTTATGCCAGAAATCAAGTGCCAGCTTGTGGTCATGGTCAACCTTACACTTCCAAGCACCTCTCTTAATTTTACCGCCAATATCTTTCCATGCTTCATCACCAGTATAGGCCTCATACACTGCCATGACTCTCTTCATCCTCCTTCTACCCTACAATGTATCCCACTCCAGCTCCTTTATCATATTAGTTACCGATTTTATTCTGTGGTAATTTCCAAAGACATATCTGGCTGCCCTCCTCTGCACCCCCAACTCCTGTATTTGATACCCAAAATGTGGATCCCAAACAACACCACAATATTCCAGCAGTGGTCTGACCAAAATTTTGTACCCCAATTCCCTTACTTATCTAGTGCATCCCTTCATCACTCTTTCCAACAGATGAAGGATTTTGAACCAATGCAATGTTGTTGCAGGCCATATTTTCGCAGTTGCTTAGTTAATTACCAGTTGAAAGATAACGCCATTGCAACTGTTTAATTTATTTATTGTTGTGTCATACGCGTTTCACCTCTCACCGAAGCAACCTCAGCGACGTATCTGCATTGCCGTTTTTATGTGCAGTTTTATATGCATTTTTATCCTATTACTACACCATTGTGAACATGAGATATTTTTATATCTGATATTTACTTTATATTTACATTTGTAAATATGGTATGCAGCTGCGCATCTCCGTTTTCTTATCCAAAGCATGTTTTGCTTGTATCATATTTACAATATTGTGCTTTCTCATCATTCAGTCGTCTGTTGGAGCCAGCTTGTTTGTTTATGTCTTGTCTCTGGTGTGCTTTCACATCCTTCGTATGTCTGCTGTGGCCATCTTGTTTGTATATGTCAGGTCTTGTGCCGATAGCGCGAGTTTTGAAAAGTGCGTGTACGTGTGATGATCTTGTTAGTGTGTTTTATATTTATGCGTGATGTATATGTGTGTGGGGGTTTGTTAGAGTTTTGTTTTGTCTGTCGAGTTTGTGTATATTATGTCTGTGGTTGTTAATAGTGAGAATTTGCATATCTGTGTTTATGTTTGTTGGTGAATGGTGATTTTCTATGAGGTGTTTGGCGAATGTGGAATGGTTACTGTATTTTAATGCTCTCATGTGTTCTTTGTATCTGATTTGGAACTGTCTTCGTGTTTGCCCTATGTATGTTGCTTTACATTTTTGACAGGTGAGTTGGTAAATGCCTAAGTAGTGGTATTTGTTTGTATCTGAATGGGGTTTAATTTGTCTTTGCAATGAGTTATCAGTTTGCAGTGCAATGTTGATGCCTTGTTTTCCTAAAATGTTTGTGATTCGGTGTGTGTATTTGTTAGAATATGTCATTGAGTACCATTTCCTTTTATTTTCATTGTCCTGTGTGGTTTGTGTGTTTGTTTGAACTTTGTGTGTTGCAGATGTGTTTTTCTGGTGGAGTCTGTGTGGCTGCAGTTTGGTTGTGTTGTTTATTATTAGTTCTTCTTCATTTGGTTAATTATTTTTCTGATTATTGTGTCAACTGTGTGTGGTTCATATCCATGTTTTGTTGCTATTTCCTTTATTGTGTTGAGCTCTGTTTGGTAATTGTTCTTCATTTGTGGGATTCTGTTTAATCTGTTTAGCATGAAACATATTGCAGCTTGTTTGTGATTGTGTGGGTAGTTTGATGTGGAATGTATTATTTGGTCTGTCACTGTAGGTTTTCTGTATACTTGGAATGTTTGTTTGCATGTTTTGTAATGCTGAGATCCAAAAATATTATTTTCTTTTGTCTTCTTTTTTTTATTGTGAATGTGATTTTATTGTGTATATTGTTTATGTCCTAGTGTAATTCATTTATTCTTTCATCTGATTCACTGATGAGGCATAGAATATCACCAAGATATCTTCACCAATATAGAATCTTATATCATTTCTGGGAATTAGTTTTTGCAATATTTCCATTTATATGTTGTCTATGAATATATTGGCTAAGGTGCCTGAGATTGGGGATCCCATATGCAGGCCTTCCTGTTGTAGGTAATATTTATTATTAAAAGTGAGATAATTCTGAGAGGTCAGTATTTCTATTGTGCTTTTGATTTCTTCTATATGGTTGCTGGGTAGTATTTTGTAAGTATTAAGGTTTGAGTTGATTAGTTCTATGGTTTCCTTAATTGGGTTGTTACTGTACTTATTTTCAATATCAAATGATACAAGATTTGTTGTGTTTGGGGTCTTTGTGTCTTTATGTTCTGAATGAGTTCTGTTGCGTTTTTTATACTTCTGTTCTCCTTTAATGTGTAATGTTGGTTTAAAATGCTGTTTATGTGTTGGCTAAGTGATATGATGGGGCTTTTCTAAAAATTAATTACTGGTCTTAATGGAATTTTTGGTTGGCTTCTGATTGTTGGAGCTGAAGGATATGTCTGTGTGATGTATTGCTTTTAGCTATCTGTGAGAGTGATATCTGATTGATGTTTGCCATGGTTTTGTGGAGTTTCAGGTGTGTTTTCTTGTAGGTGCTGAATAGGCCTATTGGAAATGCCTGGCAGGTCTGAAGCAATGCAATGTGATGTTTCCGCAGTTGCTTAATTAATTACCAGTTGAAAGATAATGCCAAAGTAACTGTTTAATTTATTTATTGTTGAGTCGTACGCATTTCACTTCTCATTCGAGCCATCCTCAGCGAGGAATCTGCGTTATAGTTTTTATATACAGTTTTATATACATTTTTATCCTAATATTACACTTTCACTCCTGTGTTCACTCCTACTTCTTTGGATACTGCATTTCCTACCCTAACTTTATGGACTGGTATTACTGTCACACTTTTCTAGTCATCTGGTAAACAACCACTATCCCGACTCAATTTAAATAATGTTTCAAGGTAAGGTACAATGTCCCATCCTACTATCTTTAAGACATCTGTAATAATATTATTGATACCATTTTGTCTCCACTGAACTTGTGCCATTCTTCCATCTACTAAAATTAACCCTACAATATCTTTTCAGTTCCAAGATTTGTGCCTTTTTATAATTGTATCTATTTCCCCCTTCAATTCTGGCCACTGGTTTTCTGAATGCCCTTATTTCCATCAGGACTGCATTGTGATCACTTATTCCTTCAGTTACTTGACACCTCATTAGGTTATCATCTGGCTTTATTAGGAAAAAATCCATCATATTTGGTCCCCTTGTGTTTTTTTGCTTAACCACCTGCGTAAAGCCTCCTTCCCTTACTAAGGAATTTGCACATTTCTGTTCCTTAATGTTATTAATCTTATTTCCTACCCAGTTGGCTTCTGGTAAGTTCAAATCCCCACCAATAATGACCATTCTATGCTCATTTTATAACTCTGAATATTAATTTAGTTTTTCCCCAAGAGCCTCATCTTTATCATTTATTTTTCCACTACGGTAAGTAGCCAACACCCTAACTTTTTCATTTTTATTTAGTTAGAAGACTACCCCAAGTAACTATTGGTCATGATCTCTAAACACCAGTGAACTGTAGTAGTCTTTGCTAACCAGTATGAATATCCCCAGTTGCTCCTCTATCTCTGCAGTACACTTTGTAACCATTGGGAAAAACCTCATTGTCTAGTACTCCTTCTTTTAACCAGGACTCTACCCTTATAACTATTTGAGGTTCATGTATCTCAATTAGGTTTGCAAATTCCATAACTTTATTCTTTATACTTCTACAGTTTACCAGTAACACTCTTATCACTGGCTTTGTGATATTTTCAGCACTCACATTTGCCTTCCAAGATCTGCTTCCCTCTGTTATTTTTTCAAAAGCTTCTTTTATTTCTTCAGTAGTAGTGATTTTTCTAACTATGGATCTATACTCAGTATTCCTAAGATTTCCTATTTTTACCCCCTCACCAGCAGCCATTAATCTAAAAAAGGCACAGTCCCAACCCCGTCACCATTGGAAGTGAGCTCCTTCACAGCCTTAGCCAACAACTCAGAAAGTATTCCCTTGCCCCTCCTGTTTAGGTGTTGGCCATTCCTAGTGAAACCCACCTACCAATGGTCTCCACAGGCACAACCCCCATGACAGAACTAATGCTGTTTGAACAATCGACGAGTGCAGTAGCGTATTTTGTTGTTATGTTTTATCTGTAGTGGTTTGGGAATTTGATTAGTGTAATCTCTGAGTGTTTACATTTTGTAGACAGTGCTCGTTTAGCGTTTGAACAGTCGACGAGTGCAGTAGCGTATTTTGTTGTTATATTTTATCTGTAGTGGTGTGGGAAGTTGATTAGTGTAATCTCTGAGTGTTTACATTTTGTAGACAGTGCTCGTCAGTATTGTTTGAACAGTCGCCAAGTGCAGTTTCGTGTTTTCTTGTTATATTTTATCTGTAGTGGTGTGTAGACTAGGTTAGCGCAAGCTCCGAGTGTTTATATTTTGTAGGAAGTACGGATCAACTGAAGATTGCGATTCCACTACAACGAAATTCAGTAATATCGTTGTAATACTGCTGTAGTCAGTCACAAAACATATTTTTATAAAGCAATTATTCCGTTATAATACAGCCTGGACCATTATTTTCAAGCAGAAATTAGGTTGCAATACAGCCTGGACCAGCATGAAGCCGTTAAATGTATTTCGGAAAGAATTTCTAGTGGAGTCTTGCGTTTGAACACACTAGTATAATGATGACAACAACAGGCGGAATCGCGATCTCCAGTAATCCCGGAAGTACAGGTTATTTCCTGTTTCTGTTCCTTTTTTTCTGTTCATTTTTTTTTTTCTATTTCGCGTTTTTCAAAAGCAGTATGTCTAGGGACTGTGATTGCAGTGTGCAGACGCGAGCTGAGGCGACTGATCTGCGTGCACAGCTTGCATCTGTGTTAGCGAAAGTTACACAGCTGGAAGCTGCCATGAAAGGCTGCAGCAGATGTAATATTGGGGAAACTGATGTAGCCATGCCTATCGCAGATTCTCCCATATCGACCGTCGTACCTGCAACCCAGGATGAAGTGTTGGATGCTCTGCTGTGGTCGCCTATAGGTGACTGGCGTATGGCTTCTAGACTTTGAAGCCGCACACGGGGACAGTCGAACAGGCTTATAGGCCAAGACGCTAAACTTGTTCGTCTGTCCAACCGGTTTGATGTATTGTCGGAGGCTGACTCAGTCCCACAATTTTCACCCTGCGAGTTGACGTCCCCCCAGCCCGCTAGGTCTGAGCAAACACAGAAGGGCATTCTGGTAGTTGGGAGCTCTATTGTTGGGCGGTTATTAGAGCCACTTAGGGAAATGGCGGATTACTCGAGGAAGAAATCAAACGTCCATTCAGTTTATATTCCGGGTGGCCTGATCCGAGATGTGGAACAGGCCATCCCGTATGCCATAGAAAGGACGGGGTGTAGCCAACTACAGATTGAGGCTCATGTCAGCACCAATGATGCTTGTCGCCTTGGGTCGGAGGTTATCCTCTCTTCCTTCCGGCGGCTGGCTGAAAGGGTTAACTCTGTGGCCAGTGGCCTCAAGTTATCGGCAGAACTAACCATCTGTAGCATCCTAGACAGAGTTAAATGTGGACCTCTGGTTCAGAGCCGTATTGAGGGGCTGAACCAGAGACTACGACGTTTCTGTGATGATATTGGCTGCATATTTCTCGATCTTCGACATAGGGTCGAGTCTTGTAGGGTTCCCCTTAATAGGTCAGATATCCACTACACACGTGAATCGGCTACACGGGTGGCATGGGCCGTGTGGAATGCACTGGGTGGTCTTTTAGGCTGAGGGAGGAAGACCCGAAACACGAAATACAGTTACGGGCAATCCAATCAGATGCAACACTGGATTGTACGAGCAACGTTAAAGAATCTCGACAGTTAAAAGTTCTGTAATTAACTGTAGAAGCGTTTGTATCAAACAACCAGAACTTGAAAGCGCTATTTGTAGTACAGAAGCGGATATCGTTATCGGTACAGAAAGTCGGCTGAAACCGAAAATAAGTTCCGCCGAAACTTTTAAAGATAGCATGAACGTTTTTCGTAAAGACAGATTACATTCTGATGGAGGTGGGGTATTTATAGCAGTGAGTAAATTTCTCCCATGTAATGAAATAGACGTCGATACGATCTGTGAAATCATATGGATTAAACTCAGCGGTGCTGGGTCAAACTCATCATAGGCGCCTTCTACCGTCCACCCGATTACGACATAGCTATCGCCGAGGAGTTAAGAAATAGTGTAAATACTATAGCTAGCCGTTTTAAGGATCATGCTCTGATTCTAGGAGGTGACTTCAATCTACCTTATATTACGTTCACATCACAGGTAGCAGGGATAAGGCAGCTTCTGAAGTAATTCTCGATTTGTTGTCAGATAATCATCTCGAGCAGCTAGTTAATGAACCTACGCGGTGTCATAACGGTAGCGAAATTTTTTTAGATTTGCTGGTTACCAACAGCCAGAATTATTCACCGACATTTCAACGACCACAGGAATAAGCGATCACACAGCGGTAATTGCTACCATCAAATTAATGACCAAGCGAAAAAGGAAAAAGGGCGGATTGTATACAGATTCAGTAAGGCCTCAAAGGAGTGTTTTAGAACCGACCTGAGGAATAATTACCATAACTTCAAGTCAACAAAGGACACCGTTGAAGAAATGTGGCATCCATTTATACATATAGTCAGGGAAGGTATGGAAGTACATATACCGATGCAGACAATTAATGGGGAGAATGATCCACCGTGGTACACATCCGAAGTCAAACGATTACTCAAAAAACAAAGGAGGATACACGCACGCTCAAGAAGGAAAGGGTGTCACAGCGATTTAGAAACCTTAACTGAGTTAAGAGGACGTATTAAGAATGTAATGCGCGAGGCCTTCTACGATTTTCATACCAATCGGACCATTTCTGTCTGATATATTCAGTAAATCATTAGAAGGTCGAAAAGTACCTTCAGACTGGAAAATCGCGCAAGTAACTCCGATTTTCAACAAAAGTGATCGATGTGATCCTGGAAACTATCGTCCCTTATCTATAACATCTGCTTGTAGTAGAGATATGGAGCATATTATATGCTCGAACATTATGAATTTTCTAGATGAAAATAATTTGCTTACAACAAATCAACACGGATTTCGGAAGAAAAGATCATGTGAAACACAGCTGGCCCTATTTACAGACGACGTAATGAAAGTTATTGATGCAGGTTCAGAAGTAGATGCAATTTTTTTAGATTTCCAGAAAGCCTTTGACTCTGTGCAACACAACCGCCTTTTAGCGAAGCTTCGAGCGTATGGTATTACGGATCAGCTTTGTGAATGGATGAAGGATTTTCTAACTAGTCGGTCACAGTATGTCGTCGTTGAAGGAGAAAGTTCTTCTAATCTAGATGTTACATCGGGTGTACCTCAAGGAATTGTAATATGACTACTTCTTTACCTAATTTTTATTAACGATCTCGAGGGAAGTAAGAAATTTGGCCGATTGCTTAGAAATTCAGCGTGATCTGGATGTTATTTTGGCTTGGTGTGCTGAGTGGCAACTTACTCTCAATTGTAAAAAGTGCAAGATAATGAGCATAACTAACAAAAAGAATCCAATTGTTCAGAACTACAAGTTAAACAATACAGTTATTGATATGGTCGATTCTATGAAATATTTGGGAGTAACAGTACAAAAGAACATGAAATGGGACATACACATTAATTCGTTGGTAGGTAGAGCAAATTATAGGCTGTGATTCATATGTCGAATCTTGAAAAATTGTAATGAACAAACAAAGGTGATAGCGTACAATACTCTTGTGCGTCCACATTTGGATTATTGTTGTGCCATTTGGGACCCGTTTCGTAAAGGGTTGATCGAAAGTATAGAGAAAGTACAGAGAAGAGCCGCTTGATTCGTGACCGCTTGCTAGAGTCATGAAAGTGCCACAGAACTGATTAGTAGACTATTTTGGGAGTCTCTGGTAGATAGACTACACACCTTTAATTTAAATTTATTGGTAAACATGCGTACTCCCACTTTCACTTTCGAGTGTAGTGAAATACTTCTTCCACCAACCTATTTGAGTCGGAGGGACAGGAAAGATAAAATTAGAGAAATAAGGTGCCGCACTGATTCTTGTATGAATTCCTTTTTCCCTCATACCATTAGGGATTTGAATGCACAACAAAGAGATTAGGTATGGTGCTGAGCACCCTCTGCCACCCACAATTTTGTGAATTGCAGAGTATATATGTAGATGTAGATATGTAGATGTAGATATGTGTAGATGTAGATGTAGATTAATGCTGTTCCCAAGCAGCACCTCCATTTCCACATTTACCCGCCTCAGAGCGTGGTTCAATTGTGGCTGGTCATGGATACTTGGGGCTTGCATGAGATCCACCCTAGTGGCTGTGCCTCCTACAACACTTTCTTCAGGTCACTATACTATAATTTGCATTTCTATCGATACTGTTCCCCGCACCTCCCACTATCACTACCCTATCATCCTTGGGAAACCTCTACAAAGTGAACCTATATCCTCTATGACCTGACCTAATATTGCACTAGGTTTGCAAATACTTGTGACCTGGTAACCTGTGCCGAGCTGATCCTGCAAAAGAGGGCCTACACCTCTCCCGTGGCTACTACCTAGTTACAGAACCCTTTTCTTCCTGTTCTCTCCTTGCATGCCGTTATTCCTAAAGGCCAGCTGCACCTTACCTACTCCTACATCTATATGAGGCTGCTCCCCTCCTGACTGTGGTAACAGGTCAAACCTATTTTTCACAATTTCTGGAGTGTCTCGCTTCTTCATCCTGTTTACCGTTTTTTCCCCTACGCCCTGTTATCAGCTCCCTACCATCCTTATCTCCCTCTTCTCCATACCCACTATCTCTTTGTGCCAATATGTGGTGAGCCTCCACAGGCGTCCCCCCCAAGCAAGGTTCCCACAGATCTTTCCACCATAGGCCTCGCCTCCAAAGACTTAGCTTCAAGGGCCCTGACTCTTTCCAACAACACTCTAATCGTTTCATCTTTCTCTTTCATCGTTACGCCCATCTCTCTGATCCTTTCATCCCTAGTGCAAAGTGGACAAAACCATGGGAGATCCTCATTTATTTCCAACGTTCCCTCTCCACTGCATGCCCAATGAAACTCCTTCTTACACCCACTGCACCGCATACCTCTCTTCATGTTCCTGCGATAGACGCCACACTTTCAGACATGATTATTCAAAAATACTTCAATTACCTTCCAAACAAATTTTTAAAGCAGCAAGAACAATACTATATTACAGATTAAAATATTGGATTACCGTTGGTAGATTATTATTGAGTGGAGTAGCTTTTTAAACTACCAGATTATAATAGGCTATTTGACAGTATTGAAAATATACTACAAATTGTAGTCATTTGCGTAGATTAATGCTTATGGAAGCTATTTTTGTTAAATTTGAAAAGAAAGGTGGATTGTTTTTAATAAAAAAAACCGAAATAAAAATCAGATTTTTCTTACCTCTCGTCACGTGAAAAAAAACGCTCTGGGATTGGAGATAGCTTTAGTGACGTCACCTACATGTAGGCGCTGCGGCTGCGTTTGGAGCGTTTCCCGCCATCCAAGTTTATAACTATTTGTTGCTGGTTATATCTTGTTACTAATGAGATTTTATCTTGATTATAAAATGAAGAACAATATGTAGAAGCCTACAGCGGAATAATAACGAAATTATTTGTCGGGCTAGCTATAGAAACAACCTCTCGCTTGTATTCGGCTTCTATTCTATGGAACTTGAAAATGTAATAACATCAATTCGAGAATCATTTATATGTTAACTGGAAGTTAGAGATCAATAGAAATCCTTCATAACAATGACTAAAATTTTAAATTAAGTTAGTTGTTTTAGGAGATATTTACGAGAAAAATGCAAGTGTAGTATAAGGTAAGCACAACAGTTAAATAACTAGATATTATGGACAATTTTTCTTAACTGCAGATAAATGATAATTTTTTTTCCAACGAAACTGAATTTATTGTTGATTTATTTCCCGACCGCGTTCACTTCACCGTACGTAGAAACTGTAATGTTTAAGTGTTCCCTATTAACGAGAAGATAAGTAACGATGCCATGATATCCAGGTGGCTGCATGGTTAAAGAGTGTTACAGGAATTTGAAGATCCAGGATTCGAACCTTGATTAGGATAATATTTTTTTCGTGTGCACATTTTTTAAATTTCGTTTCTGGTTGCTATTCGTTGCTTTACAGATCATGTTTTTATTCGAAGAAGTCATAAAACGTCATGAAAACTGTTGAAACATAAATTGCTGTCATACAAGAAACATACCGGAGATACATTATCATTGCAAAAAATCCAAGTGCTCGGCGGTGAATAATAGAATTTATTTTAACGATAACATTTCACGCTAATCTCGTAACAGTTCCGAAACTCTTTAAATACCTTTTGTTGGAATTTTTACGTGGCGGCACAACTGCATGTTGCCTTTCTGACAAAAAATCCATCTATTTAGGTGGTATTTACTTGTAATGCCCAAGTAATTTTCATTTTTTTAAAACTTTTTATCGGTGTGCATGTAATGTCTACTTTCAGTTTTGAAGTATTTTTTGGTTATGTTTGAAATGTCAATAATACGCTTGGTATCCAAAAATTTGTGACACATTCGGGAAAAAAAAATTAATATTTTGTTGGATTTTAGAGAAAGAATATGCGCCGGTACCAACAGCAATTAGTGTCTAAATAAAACGCTCACAAACAACAAAAAATATTCCAAAGCGAGGATCAAACCTAAGAACACTAACTTTACTGATACTCGCCTTAAACAGCAAACTAATCTCAAAGAAATTATGGTGCAAATTATATTTACAGTAAATGATATGCGACTTGTCACAATGTCTTCTGGGTTTCTACGAGCATGTTTCAGTGACTTTTTTTTTCATATTTCAGCTAATGCGGAAACACTTACGTTTATTTGGAGAGTTTTTATTGTTGCGGTTGTAGATTGATGTACTACACACTATTTATAAACCATATTTCCAACAATTTATACACAAATTCAGTGAAACAAACCAGACGTTACTTATGTAGTGTCAGGTCTTGCTGGCATGTGACATCGCGATTGTCGTTGGCCCGCGCCAGGCTTTCAAATACTCTAAATTTTAACTGTGAATTTTTCTGTAAAATAAGCACTTTCGTCAAAAAATAAATAGTACCCGGTAAATAACATGTATCAATAAACTATTTAAACCATTTTCCAAAAATAGGCAATTAGCCTATTTAGGACACCTACTTTATTCCTGATTGCTGTATTTTCACTAGTATACCACTGACCTGGAATATTACCACTAACTCTGCTGTAGATGAGATGATCAACAATTAATTAAACAATTTCCCTACTCTACTGCCAAAGTCTACAGACACACGATTTATTTTAAGATGCAACAGTTGTCTCAATCTTTAGGAACTACAATTCTGAGCCGTTACAAGGCCCTCTATATACCTGTTCTGCTACAAAACTCTAAATCCACCAAATACCAACGTGCACTCTACAGTATGTTAAACTATAATTACCTGTTTTTGTTAAACAAGTGAGTTATCACAATATCCAATTCTCTCATTTTCAGAAAATCTGTTTGTTAATTCTGTTAGTCACATCTGTTTTTCAACTTTCTTAAACGCTTTTCCTACGTGATTTAAACCAATACTTTTACTACACAATATTATTTCAGGATTTACATGTGTCTCTCAACCACCACTGCAGCGATTTCCGCACTAATTTTTTTTTCCAATTGCAAATTTAATCTATACCTAACCTCACTTTCTGGTTAGTAACGAACAGCACTCTCTTGGATTAATTTCACTTGATACTAATATTTTGCGGTATTAGTACTCTTAACTACAGCAATCAAAACTACAATTTCAAAGCTTAAATTTAACAGTAATTTAATATCATGTATACAGATATAATTACAACAATATGTATATATTTATGCCCCACTCCCAACATATCTGGTGAAAGAACATTAATAAATAAAAGTTGTTAATATACGGAGTTTAATTCATAAACATTTATGCAACAAATGTGGATCATGGCCAACAACACAGTTATTCTCTAATATGTCTAAGTAGATTCATCATTTTTTTTTTTTTTTTTTTTAAATTCAAATAAAATAAATGTTTCCTATCTAAAAGTTTGTTCAATGCGCTTATCCTTAAGGCATTTATAAATAGCTCTACATGTTTCCGGAGTGATTTTAGTTACATATGCTGAGATTAAGGAAATGAACTTTAAATATGCTTAAGTACTTTCTGTGGCTAGAAATCGCAAAGTAACGAGTAATAGTACTCTAAGAAGGGTCTCTTCCTTTTGTATGTATAGTTTGACCAGAGTCAGCAATTCTTCAAACTGTGAAGATCCCAACCTTAAAAAATTTCATGCATCTGTTGGCTAGAGTGCGTTAAGGGTGTTCATGCTGCATAGTTTTTCTAAGCGATAATACTGTTTAAGCTAGCTTTTTCTGATTCTCTTTTTATTAATCTCAATTGAACTTGATACCAATGCTAATTTAGCAATACAACTTTCTGGTATTCTGATGACGCCATGTAAGTATTAGCAATCTGAGGAACTTGGGATTCGTGCCACAATCACTACCGAAATGAAAGGAATGTCTCATTAACTAGCTTCGCTATCTTGTGAAGTGTACTGTCTGGGCTATTTTTTCTTGCACTGTAGCACTAAATCTAGCACCGTGCAATCTGGATAGTGTAATGCCCGCTAAAGTGAAAGCTTGAAATGAATTAAATGTCAAAATCGTTTGGACTATCGTTTTTAATGGGCCGAAATTAATTCGTGTGTCAGTAATGTGATAAAGTATGATTTTTCCTGAATCTGTTCAATATTATTGACATGTAATCGCCTCTTGGCTCAGTGGCACCGGTAGCGCGGGGCTAGCGAGCTGGCTTCGCGTTGCAGGGGTCGCCGGTTTAAGTCCGGCCCAGGGCATGGTTGGTTTTAATTATATGTTGTGTCCGTCCCGTATTTTCCTTTCACTTGTGACTATCAGTAATATCAGAAGAGTCTAATACAATTAAGAAAAATGAAAAAGAAACACAGATGTTGCTAAATTGCTATGAAATCGAATGGCATTTAAAAAATAAAAATAAAGTGTTTAAGGCATCTGACTGGAGATCGAAAGGACTAAGGTAACGGCGGGAATTTTTATCATCCCTTAACCCGACCTACAACTCTGACACAGCTTACTGTGAAATAGGCAGTACGCCAGAATGCTTCCGTAGCTCGATTCCACGTTAAACTTTAGGGCCCCTTTTGGGCTAACAACCCTACATGTAACACTGATGTGTACACGCAACGGGCAGAAAAGAGTGCTCCACCCACTAGCAGGAGTGGCGCCACCACGGCCGTCGCCAGGGAGGGGCAAGCTATATAAGGACGGTCCCTCGGAAAAAAAAGCACTGTCATGTCGACTTGACCCACTTCAGTGCTGGGTGGGACGTCGAGCGAGCGAGTCGACCGGCTCCATATTCGGGCCGCAACGCCTAGCTGTCTTCGAGACCTCCCAGATCTGCACTCATCTGCACTGCAAAGCAAATTTGTCGTCCAGACAGACTTGTTAGGAGTCCAGAGAGCTGGACTTAGGGCTGGTTAGCTAGGGAATTCGCAAGCCAGGGCCCTCTCTGCGGAGAGACAAGCCCGCGTTTGCTGAGGCAAAGGCCAGATAGCTGACAATTGACGATTGACTTCAAACTGAAAGTAGGAAAACCATTCTTTACCCCCGTCCGCCGCGGCCCCGTAATAGGGATCCGCAGCCAAAAGACTAAACCACACAAAACATCACCTACTCTTATCAAAAATAAAACTATACACACACTACAAGGCATGTCACCAGTAGCCGGTACATCACTGCTGCCACCTGGCGAACGAAATCCCAGTAGTAGTTCGGATTCCATAACGAGTAGAAACAGTGGTGTAGATCTCGCTGCAGTTGAACTAGAGTCTCCTCAATCCCCAGATAAGGAAGATTTGCCTACCATTCCAGTAAGCAATAGGTTTCAACCATTAGCTACCTCTCCTCAAACAATCCCAGCCCCAGCGGCCCCGCAAACTAAGCGGACACATATCCCTCCGATTTTCTGTTATGAAACAAAGGGGTATATGTCTTTCGTGAAAGAGATAGAGAGGGACCTTTCAGGAAATCTCCACACTGCCTACAGGGGAAATTGTATAAAATATCAGGCTTCCAACCTAACTGATTTTAAAATGATCTTGCAAGCCCTAAACAAGAAAAATTTCCAATATCACACATTTGATGCAGACCCCCAGAAAATCCTGAAGGTGGTCATCCGTGACCTTCCTCCAGACATACCAGCAGGAGAAATATCCGACGCTCTCCTCGCTGAAAAATTCCCTATTCGTAACGTTGTCCAGATGACGACAGTAAAGGAGGTAGGAGTCAGGAAGCCATTACCGCTATATCTAGTCCACCTAAACCGCACGCCGGAAGCGTATGATATTTACAACCTACAATTTCTTCTCCGTCTCAAGATGAGGGTAGAAGCATATAAGGCACCCACTGGTCCTGTGCAATGTCATACATGCCAAAAATTTGGTCATGGGTCCAGAAATTGCCACATTGCCCCAAAATGTGTGAAATGTGGAGAAGGGCATCTTACCAACACATGCAGCAAAACACTAGACCAACCACCAAAGTGCGCAAATTGCCAAGGGACACACCCTGCTAGCTACAAAAAAATGTCCCACTTATTTGGAAATTGTAAAAGCAGGTGCCCAAAAGCAAAAGGAGAGGGAAGAAAGGAAAAAACAAAAACAGTTAGAAAAACAAAAAGCTGATAGCAACCATTTCAACATAAACAACGAGCAGTTCCCCCCTCTACCTACAAACAACATCACTGAGCAAGCACCCTCGTCCGAAAATTCTTCAGTAAACTCAAATACAATCCAAAAGACAAGCACTTCTGTCCAGCCTGCAGGGAGTGAACCTTCAAGCACTTCCTCGCAGATACTACCAAATTCTTCTGACCCTCCTGCAGGAAGTGAACAAGAAAACACTACCTCGCAGAAACCACCTTCTTCTTCCCCGCTGGCAGACTTCAAGGAACTACTTGAACTCTTCAAATCATTTGGAATCAAAAAATTCTTCACCACAGTTAAAACGATGCTCCAGGACATCAAAGCAGCTCCAGACACCGAGACAAAACTTGAAGTTATGTTTAATGCCCTTGTAGACCTTTTCGATGGCGAAAAATAAATCCCAAAACTTCACAGTGATGAACTGGAATGCCGACGGCATTTACCATCAAAAAGATACCCTCGAGATCTTTCTCGATGAGCACAAAATAGACATAGCATTGGTATCTGAAACTCACTTAACGGCAAATCACAGATTCCAAGTGAGAAACTATACGCTGTACAGGACCGACAGGCAGAACAAAACAGGGGGTGGGACGGCAATATTAATACGAAACCGCCTTGCACACAGACAAATTGATTTACCTGCGCTCGAGCGTGTAGAAGCCACGGCTGTTGAGGTCGAACTAAATGGGCAGGCAATTAGATTTATAGCAGTGTACCACCCGCCAGGTCGTAAAATACCGGAGCCCGACCTGGTAGCACTGACCACAGCCGACCATTGTAAAGGATTAGCCGTGGTTGTAGTGGTCTTACACTTTGTGAGCGTTTTATGATATTATTACATTGAGCAACTATCAAGTGGGCATATTGATATAAAATTATATTGAATTGTCAGGCTGACACCAGGCGAGTTTAGTGAAGCAGATTCGCCAACTGCGTTAATAAGTAATCGATGAAGTTAACATTATTCTTAGCAATAGATAAAACATGTACTTCTTACCTTAGGGACATATTACTCACATCATATTATATATTCAGGGCCGCCGTAAGCGGGCGTGCAAGGCGTGCACCGCACGCGGGCGGCACATCGAGGGGGGGCGGCAAAAACGAGCGATCGACTGTCGCCGCCTCGCGATAGTTACCACTCGATTGTCACCGCGACGAAATTTGCGGCGAATTATGTAGGAGGCGGCAATCTCACAGTTCTTTGACCCGGTTCGGAAATTTCCTAATTCCACCACTGGCTGTAGTTAGACAGGGGGCGGCATAATCGGTATTGCACGCGGGCGCTCAAACAGCTAGCGGCGGGCCTGTATATATTATATCTGAAACAACTGGGTAACTTACTCTAACGATTGATAAATGAATTGGGAACACAGAAGAGTGGACTGAATGAGAGTATTTATTCTTTAGATACCGAACATAATACATGCGTCCGCATTTCCAACCAAGTTATGATGGGAGGAATAACACGCGCAGTAGCCTCTAGAATTACCAATATGGTATCAACAGTAATGGAACTAAGTCTCCTTCAGACGTGTGATAATGATTTAACTATGGCATGATTTGGAACCAAGGATAACTGTTAAGATCATGAATAACTAATAAAACCCAACGCGAACATTATCAAATAGTGATGCACGAGACTCAAGGTATAAGTTAAACTATGAATTTAGGAATGCATGATGATGCTGGAACTTAGAGACAGACGAGCTATATAACAGAGTAAAATACTAAAAAGGATAAAATACAAGGACTGTATGTCCGCAGGACCCACTAAACTGTAACCCCTATTACCCAAAAAACAATAGAATGTAATAAAATGAGTCAAATAAACTTAATAGTACAAATAAATGTTTACCCGATGGCCGAAAAGAGCTACCGCTCTCCAACGGCCCGCCCCCAGCCTTCAGCTGGGGGAGTGAAAGGTAATAAAAAATAAATAAAAAAAAATAAAAAAATAAATAAATAAATAAAAAAAAAAAATAAAAAAAAAAAATACTACAAGAAGACTAGAACAGACTAAGTCTAACTGCCATGCGGCAGCAGACCGACTCGCAACTATTACCTTGCTACATCGTGCCAGTCTCGTTGGTCAACTGAACTGCAGAGAGCGAGACAAGATGGCGTCTCCCTTTATATACTATCTAATCGCTGACTTGGGGCTGCCGCGCTGCCAACTCAAGCGGCCGCGCCCTCCACAAATTTACCACAGATAACCCCCAGGTGACTGTAGTGGCGCCTGACGAACCCTCGCACTACCACAGGGACTCCAGACGCAGGCCTGATATCTTGGACATTTTCGTGTTCAAAAATATCACCTGGTCTGTTGCATCCACTGTAATTAATGACCTCGCTTCAGACCACAATCCAGTGGTATTATATACTGATACAGCCGCGTGCCGATCAGAGAGCAAAAATTTCTCTCTAATTACAAACTGGTAAAAATACCAAGACTTAGTAAACCACCACATTACAGGGCAGCCCGAACTGGAAACTAAGAGACAAGTCGAGAGACATATAGACCAGTTCGTAAACATCATTAAAGAATGCGTGAAGGTAGCTACAGTGAAAATAACTCATGACCCAGGCAGAAAAGACCTCCCACCCCACATCTCACAGTTAATAGAGCTGAAAAAACTTCACAGAAAACGTTGGCAACAATTCAGAGACCCAGCAGACAGAAGAACCACAAACAGACTAGCAAACCAAATCAAATGGCACCTGCAACAACACCGAGCAGTTCATTGGGAAGACACTCTTAGTCGAGCGGAGCGACATCCCGACCTCTTTTGGAAGATAGTAAAAGCTAGAAAAGAACCGCCCCTGTCAACAAAGCCGCTACAAGGACCAAATGGTTTTGCATACACAGCACGAGACAAAGCCGAACTAATGGCAAACTCTTTAGAACATCAGTTTCAGACAAATGTCATCGATGACGAGGATAGTAAAATCCACGAAGAAAGAGTAGCTGGAGAAGTACCTCGCATTTTGCGGGAAAATTTACGTAGCTCTTTCTGCCCTGTGGATCCGACTGTAGTGAGTTCGATCATTGGGAGACTCGGCAACAAAAAGTCCCCAGGCCCAGATGGTGTAAAAGCCACATACCTAAAAAACCTACCACAACCTGCAATAGTTTACCTCACAGCTATTTACAACGCATGCCTCAGACTATCCTTCTTCCCATCCCCATGGAAAATAGCCAAAATAATCACCCTTCCTAAACCAAACAAATGTTACCTCCTTCCCCAAAACCACAGACCTATCTCAGTCCTCAACCTCCTCGGAAAAGTCCTAGAGCGAATCATAATGATAACCTTCCAAAAATTCCTAGATGAAAACAACATCATTATCCCACAGCAATTTGGTTTCCGTGCTCAGCACAGTACAATCCACCAATCTACCCGACTGGTCGAACATATCTGCAGAGCGCGATCCATCAGGCATAATATAGGTGCTGTTATGCTAGATATAGAGAAAGCTTTTGACAGAGTTTGGCATGATGGCTTAGTATTCAAACTACACTCATATGGCTGCCCTGGACATTTACTAAAAATAATAAACAGTTTTCTTCGAAACAGGAAGTTCTTTGTAGTGGTGGACGGACAAGAAAGCCAGTTGAAATCAATTGTAGCAGGCGTACCTCAAGGGTCGGTCTTGGCTCCAACACTGTACAGCGTATATACAAATGACCTACCCCACCAACAAGGCGGAGAAGTAGGGCTATTTGCGGACGATACCCTGGTATACAGGTCGAGCCACAACCTAAATTACATCGTACGCAAACTGACGCAGCACCTTGAGAAAATCACTCAATGGTGCAATCTTTGGAAAATCAAAATTAACTCCGGCAAAAGTCAGGCTATTATGTTCACCACAAGAAGGACGGGACCCAGCCACCAAATTAAGCTCGACGGCATGGACCTCCCCTGGTGTGAATCGGTTAAATATCTCGGACTCCAAATTGACAAAAAGCTAACTTGGATTAAACACATAAAAAAACGCTTGTAATATAGGTTCGGCTCGACTTTTTAAATTATACCCCCTCCTCAAGGGGAGCAAACTTAGTATTAAGACTAAATTAAAAATCTACACCGCTATAATTAGACCGGCATTGCTATATGGCTCCGAAATTTTCAGCATGGCTTCTGACTGTCAACTCAAAAAACTGCAGGTTATTCAAAACAAATATCTGAGAATCATCACCAATGCCCCACGGTACATGCCGAACACACAAATTCACTACAACTTAGGCATACAAAAGGTCACAGATTACATCAAGGACAAATCGACAAAATTCTTCCACAAAGCAAATTTTTCGCCCCATCAAATTATTCATGACTTAGGACAAAATGTACATCAGCAACAATATATCCAACCACTTACAACTCTTACCAGAAATTACAGGGTCTGACAATAACACATACTAAAAGAAATAACACCATGACTGTCATAAAAAACCAGCCTGAAACCCCCTATCCCGTCATAAGTTAGGAAGCTACAATGCTCTGGCACTTCAACAACTATATGGGCGCATGCCCAACCATATGTCTGTTCTGTTCTGTTCTACTGTCATGTTAAAAAGATCCAGACACTGGAGAACAGAGCGCTGCGCATAATAGTGGACGCACCTAGGCACCTTCCCAACAGGGAGATACGTCGTAGCCTAAACTTCCCAACAATACCAGAAACCATCAAAGCCAGATCCACAATATTCTACCGAAAATGCTCATTTTCAATCCATCCCCTCATTGCTGAAATTGGCGATGAGGACTAAAACATGCGTCCAGCAAAGCGCCCAAAACTTACCCTCGTCAGACAGTACCATTTTTAACCCCCCACTACCCACCATAATCCCCCTACCCACCAATAGATGTAATGTAGGACCCACATCAGCATAATGTAGGCCCCCACGACAGTGAACAACCCACCATTAGCATAAGTAGGCCCTAAAAACTAACATAAAGTACTCCCCCCCCCCATTTTAGATTCCAACAAAATTAGTTAGGTCCCTTGTAAATACTTGCAACAAATTCTCCCACCATTAGATTTAGTAAATCATATTTTTAGATATCAAACCAAATTAAGACATATACAATCTTTTCTAGTCCAAACTATGTAAATCAGATACGTGACATAGGTTTTTCCTGGCTCACGAACGGCAGAATGGGCTGACAGCCTAGCCTAGCCTAGCAGAGGCAATTGGGGAAAAGCAGACGCGAAGAGACCATGTTCTAGTTTGAGTATTGATTTAGGTAGCTGATAAACTGTTTTTAATTCCGTGTTGGCGAACTTGGTTCTGTTGGATTGCAGTTGCATATAATAAAGTTATTGTGAACTTGAAGCTTGCTGCCGTCATCTCTTTCTGTCTGGTCATTGCCGGTCATAGTGTAGAACTCAGCATTTATTCGCATTATTACGTTCACAGTTATCATCAAAAACAGCAAATCCAATAATCCGTCTGATCAATTAACACTAAACTTTTCACTATGTTAAATATGACTTACTTCTAATTTTGGCACAATTTTTAAAGAAAAAGCCTGGCAAAATTAAACTAAAGCAAAAATAAGTTTCAAACTAAATAAAATACAAATACTCAACATTTCCTACACATTTCTGTATTTCTGCAATTTTGCTTGAAATATGCGAATAAAATATTTAATAATATTACTGATCTGAACCATCAGTTTCAATGAAGTCATCTTCTTGCAACAGATGCGCTGATCAGGTTGTTGATGTATCGTTATCAACAGCTTGACAAATGAATATAAGTGACGAATAAGAGAAGTGAAATGGAGAAAGTGACAACGCTGATCATATTGCAATATGTGTTCCAAACATTGCAAAGATGACGGCAGCGTGATCAGATTTCAGATCTCTTCATCACAAACATATCGGTATTACCAGGGTAAGTTGAAAACTAATGTAGCCTATTTTTTTCCTCCCTGAATAAGTTAGGTAAGTGAAAAGTTTAAATTTGGCGCAATTCGTCAAATCTTCTTCTCCAACTCAGTGCAGTAGAAACTTTCTGCGTTAACAACTGGCAGCACTTAATCCTCTTGCAAAATGGCTGATATAGATGTTCGTATTAGACAGCTTTCTGTGAATGCGGAAAGTGGCAGACCGGCAACACCAGTGACTTCACGCAACATTCAGTGAGTCGATGACCCCTCCCTGAGTAATGGCAGTGTGACGACGATTATTCAACAAAAGTTAACCGAACAGAATAGACAAGAAAAGCAATAGCCTCCGAACATTTGCAGCGCTTCTATTTGGAGGGAGGGAAGTTTCTGGAAAACGTGGAGGAAACGTGGGTTTTAAACATGAGTCAGAGAGGCAGTCAACGGAATGGCATCACATAGTCCCACCGAGGAAAATAAATTTATGGTTATGCGATCGGCAGGAAAGGTTATGACCAGACTATTCTGAGACGCAGTGTGTGTGATTATGGTTGAATTTTTTGAGCAGGGATCCTGATAAATTCAGTCCAATACGTCGAAACCATGAAAAATATTAAAGCACGTCTTCAGCGAGATCGTCCAACGATAGCTATGGCCGATGCTCTTCTTCTGCACGACAATACAAGACCACACACTAGTCGTCAAACCACTGAAGAAAATGTCAAATTTGAATGGGAAGCCTGGCCTCATCCATCATATAGCCACAGCCACGACTAGCATCATCTGTATGGGCATTTCAAAGAAGCTCATCATGGGATTCACTCTGAAGATGAGGAGGCCGAGGAAACGTCTGTATGTCAATGGTTTATGAAGCAAGGCCATTTTTTTTTCATCACATTAGAATACAAGCCTTTCTTAAATGGTGGACCAAAACTGTGGAAATGTACGGAGATCGTAATGAAAAGTAACAAATTAATTAGTAACTTTGTAGCCTTCAAGCTATGTAGTTGCTTTTGAATTTCTTGAAAATTAAAATTAGCAAAAAATTAGAAGGCATTAGTTTTTGTCGAACCTTCGTGGATCTCACATCATGGCTAAATTAGTATAACCAGATTTTTCCGTATTTTCTGTTACAGATGTTCACCAAAAACAACATCATATACTCCACCAAAAATGGTTCCATACTGGTGGTTTTAATCTTCATAAGTTTGGCAGCTGACACTACATGTTTTCCAAGAACTATAAAAATAGGTAAGTTTAGACAAACTTTAAGCGGTATTTTCTCTGTATCTCTCTCTTTTTTACTGTCATCAGTAGGGTTCGGATCTTTAGGAAAAGTCATATTTTTTCCTGCCGTCTTTTTGAGCTGAAATAAACCCTGATTCAACATTTCTGATTGTATTTAAATGTATTTTATATAGCCTATAAATGCATATTCGGGCCATTTTTCCGAATTCTGGTCATATTTCAACAATTTTTATGCTCATATGGTCATATTTTGAGGAAAAATCTGGTAATTTATTGATAGAAATTATAGATGAAAAGAAATTAAGATAATTATCCAAAGAAATATACTCCTGTTATATATTGGAGAAAGAAACGAAATTAAGTGTCACTAAATTGTTCAGAATTCACCAGTCAAGAATTAAAGTTATAAATTATTGTCACTCTCTAAACGTTAATGATCCTCCCGATTTTTAAATTCGACTATGCAGCAGCAGCATGCCTGTGTCGAGCCGCGTCAGTCAATGTCCCACTTGCGACGGTATCGCGGGAATTGAGTCCACTGCAGTGACCCACCGATGAGTTGAGAGGAATCAATTGTCTTCCTATGATTCAGTAGGGCGAAACTGCTGCTTAACGGGAAACCCCTCCCTACCAAGGTCAGGTATTCCCCACATACCAAACTCTCCGCGTCGAAACAAGCACAAATCCTTCAGCCACTCACGCACTGTCATCAATGCTTTTGAACATAATCCTGAACCAGTGTTAAATCTGCTGTGGACCAGTGAGTACCGCCATGCTTAAAACAAAACTTTCTGAAAGTGCAAAGTTACGGAATTATGTAAAGGAATTTGGTGAGAAGTATTTTAGCACAGATGAAAGAGTTCTTTTCTGTAAATTATGTGACACTAAAGTGAATGCAACAAAGCGATTTCATGTGCAGCAGCACTGCAATACATCAAGACACAAGAATAACGTAATACGACATTCAACTCGACAAAGGAAACAGCGACTTTTCTTGTATACATTTACAGCTCCATCGTCTTCCAAATTGTCAATTTTTTCTAAAGAACTCTGTGAAATGATGGTATCAGCCAATATCCCACTTAATAAAGTGAACAATGAGCATTTCAAAGCGTTCTTGGAGAAATACACAACACAGACGATTCCAGACGTATCAACATTGAGGAAGATCTATTTACCGTCTTGTTATGAAAATGTGTTGCAGACAATCAGAACTAAGATAGGCACCAATAAGATCTGGGTATCAATGGGAAAAAGTACTGATGCTTGTGGGAGATACGTCGTAAATGTTATCGTTGGAACCCTACTTTCTGACAGACCGGGTGATATATTTTTACTGGACTGTGAAGCTCTTGAATCAGTAAACCACTCATCAATTGCCTTCCGTTTCGACAACGCTATGAAACTGTTATGGAGCAGTGAAGTTAAGCTAGAACATGTCTTACTATTTGTAACCGACGCTGCGCAGTACATGGTAAAGGCTTGGAAATACCTGAAGATGTTGTATCCTCTGATGGTGCATTTCATTTGTCTCGCTCACGGATTACATAGAGTTTCCGAGGAAGTAAGACTAAATTTCCCTGATGTTGATAGGTTAATATCAAATGTAAAAAAGATTTTTGTTAAAGCTCCAATGAGAGTGGCAAAATTCCCTCTTCCACCACAACCAGTACTTACTCGTTGGGGCACATGGCTCGATGCAATTAGATATTACTGTGAATATTGTGAAAACATAACGAAAATAGTTTATAATTTTGATAGCAGTGAAGCATATTCCATAAAAAATTTTCCAAGAACTCTTTTCCAGTAATTTGTTCAGAAATTTGGCGTACTTAAAGCAAGTTTTTCAGCCATCACAACTGCGATTTCGCGTTTTGAAGAAATTGGTCTAGAACTGAATGAAAGTGTGGAAACCGAAATAGGGCAATCAGGGAGAAGTGTGACTAGTTTGCTGAAAAAAAAATTGATAAAGTGTTTTGTGGGAATAAGGGATATAAATCAATTTGTAAAATTTGTGAAATTTTTCGTGGTGGCGAATCTGTTTTGACTGAAGACGACCTACAATAAAATTGCAGTGACCTAACTCTGTTTAAGTACGCTCTCGTCACATCTTGCGATGTCGAACGAAGCTTCTCACACTACAAGAACTAATTCGCTACAAATTTATACTAAATTTCCATTTTTAATAGTAAAATTCTAGTAATCCATTCTTTTACAGGAACAAGAATATAACTTTGAAAAAAATTAATCTCCCAATCGTACAGTGAGTGCCTAGAAGCAAATTATATTGTCTGCATGAAAGCGACACAGCTACATAACAAAAATTATGTCATCTGATCATTTTTAAAGTATAAAAAATTTAATGTTTGGTCATATTTTGTCTCTTTTAGGACTTATTTACCTATTTTTAAGGTCATATTTGCCTGCATATTTCTCGATTTTTTTGTTCATAAAGATCCGAACCCTAGTCATCAGTCTTTCGACTGGTTTGATACAAGCCTCCATCCCTTCCTATTTTTTTTTTTTTGGGGGGGGGGGGAAGTTTGAGGATGATACTTTTTTGAAAAATCAGTTGGAATTTCTTCTGCTTCATAACTTTTTTATATCAGGTTGATATCAAATCTCTGGTTTCCTAGTTCTCCAAGGGAAAATCATCAATTCCAACTGCCTTATTTGATTTCGAGTCATTCAAAGCTCTATCAAACTCTGTCCTCAAAGTCATCAATGTTGGCATCGCCTTCCTTTTCTATTACGTTGTTGTTCAATTCATCCCCATCATACGGTTTCTCAATGTATTCCTTCGATCGATTGGCTCTATCATCTGAGCATAAAAGTAGTTTGCCATCGCGAGTTTTAATGTTTAGACATCTTTTGTTCATTTCTCCAAAATTTTGTTTGATCTTCCTACATCTACTTTGCCTGCGACCATTTCCTTTTCTATTTCTTCACGCTTCTCTTGCAGCCATTTTTTTTTTTTTTTTTTGTGTTTCCTGTTTATCTGATGTCTCCATTGCCTGTATTGCTCTGTTCCAATCGTTTTGATCATGCAGGAAATTGGACGCTTACCATTGGCTGAACACATATTGTGATGCATACGAAACTATTTTCTGAGTTTCACTTAGCAGATCAATGGGCATAGGTCGAAACCCATTACCACGATAACAAAAGGATTTCGGCACCACCAAGTCGGGAATCATCGCCGATCGCCCCCCCCCCCCCGTATCAACGGAATCCCGCCACGAGCGTTCCTTCACAACTAGATGAAACCGTCAGGAAGTGGCTTTCCCGCTTCCAGTGGCTGCTCTAGACGTAGTGACACTGTGAAATATCACTACCTCTAATCAAGAATATATAAATTAAAAAATAAATGTAGTGCAAGAAAAATAAATATATATTAATGTGGCATTCTCTACTCTACGATAACTTATGACAGCTAGGGAAAATATTGAACTCCATCTTTTGGCCACACCAGCGAACTGTTTCGATGCCGTGGAGACAGTTTTCAAGTGTCACGAATCGCGCATGCGCTCTAGCGTTTTCGTGGAAATATTCAATGGTGGGGGTTCGCTTTGTTAGTGGGAATGGAGACAACCTCGCTCTGTCACACGCTGAAGATCGACAAGGTTACTAACAGCGTAAGTTGAGCGCAGCAGCAACTGCCATTTTGTCACAATCAACTACATCCCCTAGAACAGTGCTTCCCAACATGTGGTTCGGGGACCACTGGTTCTCCGCGAAGAAAGTTCAGGTTATCCACAGCCAGAATATCATACATTTTGATACCATATTCGTACCGTATAAGTCTGTATGCACAACTTTTAAAATCCTTGAATATTTCAATGACCGGGCAAAAATGTGGCATTTCCAGGATTAGGATAGAACAACGTTGTTTCTACAATAGTCTATCCTTTTCCAAATGGTATCACAGAAAGAGCGCCGTTTGTCTAGATATTAAGTAAAAGACGGTTTACTAAGGGGTTTAAATGGGTGTGAGGAACCGCGGTAGGTGGTCGGATTGGTAACGTGAGTGGTGAAGTAAAAAAAGTAAATGGTGTATGGTCTGGCGTCTTTTATTTTAGTTTAGGCATGTAGGCCAGTGGTACAGCGTAGCGTCCAGCCTGTAGTAGCATTATTATTTATCTGGTTTGGTCTGATTAACATGTAATTAACTTTTAATAGTTCGCTTCCAGTTTCTTATCTGCATTTTCATAAGAATTCAAAACATGGTTTTAGATTTATTATGTTATAATGGTACGACATGTTAATAACATAGATAATAAAATTAGGCCCAGGCGACAGTCAACCCCGGGACCTCGGCTGCAGCGAATGGCTCCCTATCGGGCCGCAATGGCGTCCTAGGACGGGCCGCTATCGCGCCCGCACCTAGTCAGTGCAAAGTTTGTCGTTAGCGGGAACACGTTGCTCTTCCGTCCCCAGCCCAATGCATGATGGGTAGAAGGCGGCGTCAGGTCACGCCGGAGGCTACCGCCGCGCGCCACCAGGAGGCAGCACCAGCGTCGCGCCACAGTCTCGGCGTCTAGCTGCTGCAGTCAGTCTTCACCGCACAGCGGTGGAGAACGGTCGCCTACACACACACACCCGAGCATTTTCTGCAAAATTACTTTATTTTGCAGTTTTGGTGAAGTTTTTGTCTTTTGACATTTCCTTCAATGTTACAAGATGCGTATCATTACTGTTGGTGTGTCTTTGTTTTCGCTCTGAGATATTTTAATTGTCTGTCACTATTGACAGGGGCCTTTTGTGCTTGTCAAACGTGGTCGAGTACTGTCCCAAATTGGCTATGATGGGATTCAGTGATTTTCTGGCGGCTCTGTAGAATGTTCTTGTTACTTTGAGGATTCGCTCCGAGAGTAATGGTATCCCTGCGGCTTCATGCAAGGGGGCTGTAGGGAACCGGCATGGCACATGTAGTGCACGCCGAAGTGCGCGGTTTTGCATTATTTGCAGCCGTTTGATGCTAGTCTTGGAAGCATACCCCCACACTGGGCATGCATACTCAAGGATTGGGCGTACGAGACTGCAATAGATGTTGACGCCGGTGCTGGCTGACAAGGCACTGTCCCTGTTCAGCAGGGGGTAGAGTTCTTGAAGCCTAGTTGCCACTTTCCTTCTTACCTCTTGCGTGTGTCTTTGCCACGTCAGGCGAGAGTCAAGGACTACGCCGAGGTATTTAACTGTAGGTGACCATACGATATCTTCCCCGTTGAGGTGCAGGTTTGGTGTATGGTTTCTCTCCCGATCACGCTTCCCCAGGCGTCTCGTGAATAATATTGCCTGCGTCTTGGCGGTGTTAAGCAAGATCCTCCATCTCCTGGCCCAAGCTTCTGTTTGTTGAAGGACCTCCTGGAGCCTCCTAATTGCTGCGACCTTGCACCTGTGTGCGGTGAAGAATGCCGTGTCGTCGGCGTAGAGGGCTGTGCGAACTGTGGCAGGGGCTGGTATGTCGGCAGTGTATAGGTTGTATAACACTGGGCCGAGTACCGACCCCTGTGGTACACCGGCGTTGATGGGTCTACGAGATGAGATGCCGCTGCCGACTCGTACTTGGAAGGATCTCCCAGAAATGTAGCTTTTGATGAGCTTTACCAGAGGGCCGGGGATGCCCTGTGTGTAAAGCTTGAATAACAGCCCACTGTGCCAAACTGAATCGAACGCACGGGCCACGTCCAGAAGAACTAGCGGGCAATAACCTCTGTGGTTATAGGC
>CM061921.1:380618917-380644009 GCA_031002005.1 Vandiemenella viatica
CTGTAATGGAAGGTAATTTTAAAGGATATGACGAGACTTGGAACATCAAAACATGACGCCGGACAAGTTTGGCAATTAGTCGTAATTTTGATTTGACGGTAGCTCCATCAGAATGATGGGACTTACAATTGCGGAAAAAGTTGAAATGGTTCTTGTGTACGGTGAAGCTGGTCGCAATGCTATCGCTGCGTGTGCTTTATACGCTGAGAGGTATCCGGATCTGCATCATCCAAGTCCCATGACTTTTCGTCGGACTGACAACTTATTTATGGGTACTGGCAGCGTGAAACGAAGCAGAGCTCGAGGACGATCGGTCACAGACGAGGACAACGAATTATACACAAAAAACGCGAATATTCAAACGAATTATCATTTTTCGCGATTACAGAGCCATCTGTGAGGCTAGCAGAAAAGTGAGTTAAGCAAACTATTTTTATTTTTTCATGAGGAATCGGAATCTTCAAAAAAAATAAAAAATATAGGGGTTCCCATTTAAAAGAATTAAGTTGACCTTGTTGTAACGACAACAGCGCCACCTGTGAAAAAACCAATATCACATAATTGTAGCCCCCTACTGTACGATTATTTTTTATATAGGTTATTGTTTGTTAAAATGCTTTCTTTCCGAAATATTTCCAGAAAACATATTAAATGCCCCACCCTGTATATTTGGCCTTCTTGCCAGATGTAATGTGGACCATTACAGTATTAATATGGAGCTAGTAAAATCTCTTTTACCCTTTTTGAGGAATTTATTGGACATGTTTTGAAGTTATTGAACGCAGCAACCGAATGCAAAAATGTTTAAAATCATGTAAGCAATATAGCAATAAGGTTGGACGTTGGAAATTCTCAACTACCACTCCATTAGAACTGACAACACTTAAACGACACTGTAAGCTATAGTGGCAGTCACGAAATTAGTCCTGTGAAGGTCACGGAGTATCCGAACAGTGTTGCAAATCAGCAAAAAAATCAACATTCAGTAATGAGTGCGAAAAAATTTCTAAAACATAATACTTAACATGCGGAACAAGGTGATATGCTTTATAATTCCAAACATTTGTGTGACTGTTTTTAAAAAAATAGTAATTTGTTTCCATGAAAATTAGAAATAAAAATACTTTTTCACTTCAACCGACAGTGAAAGCAATATAAATAATAAGAAATAACTCAAAAAAAATTATGCGCCTTCCTGAAAGTTAACAGACTCATACCGAATACATTCTATTCATTAAATAGTGAAGTATGTGAATAAAAAAAAAATGTTACACGAAGCGCTTAGTTGTTTCGCCTGTGTAATGTAAAATGTTGTCGCTGACTAACTTCCGTTTTATTTGTTTACGTAAAAACTTCCAGCGAGAAAGTTTCTAAGAAAATACTGAAATTAATTCTGGTAGCAGGCAAAGCCTCTTCAGACAGCCCCTTTTGGATTGTTTCACAGTTTATATTTGCGCGAATGATTGCGCGCAGCGCATTCTGCAGTGCCGGCTGGTCGGTCGGTTCGTTTACGACTGAGAAACATATTTCCTGTCCTCCACAGAAAAGCTATTTTCAGCTTCTGTAAGAATTATTATTGTCATTGTACACAATGGACCATACATGACAAATTTCGCGAGAAATCTTCAAAAGCAAAGACAAAACGAAAATTAATTTATCAAATATAAGGGACCGATTATACATAGAAATGACTGCCACAAATAACTCCATGTCAGTTTTGTAATTTATCGAAGTATTTTACACTAATTGCATGATTATGTTGCTGAACATCACCACCATTAACATCAGGGCCGGCGTTAGGGGGGGGGGGGGGGTAAGCGGGTCAAAAGTACAAAAAGGTCGCCCATTTTGCCCCGGGCCCGAAATTCCTAGCGCCGGCCCTGATTAACATTACTCGAATAGGCCTTAAAGTAAGGAAATAAAGCGATCGCGTGTAAACATACGCATGGACTACCGGCAAAAGCTAATGTGGCAATGTCGCCGGCCCAACCAAGGGACAGAAGGTTGGTGCGGGCAGAGGAGATAGTGGAGACTACGTGACCTTGGCAGGTCCAATTTCATGACGCCGACTATAGTACCGAGCGTGGTGGGCCTCGCATTCGGGAGGAGGACATTGGTTCAAATCCCCGTCTAGCCATCCACATTTCTATTATCCACGGGTTCCTGAAATCACTCTTGGCGAGTGACGGGATGGTTCATTTATAAGGTCGTAGCCAAATCTCTTCCCATTCCTTGTCCCCAATTCATTTCCTTCTTTATGACATCAACGTCGAGGAGGCTCAAATTTATATAAAAAAAAAAAATTTTAGCTGTTGAGAGTTTATACTCCAAAACATATTTTTAACATCTATCATCGCTATTTATTATATGCAATAAATAAGTTCGCTTCAGATATCACTGACTTTATTAATTAATTGTCATCTTAGACTGTGAGTTGTCAATTTTATTTATTGCGCAGTTGTTAAGGATATAATTTTAGTTTAACGTTAAAAGTACACCAATTGCAGCATCATGGGCCTATCCACTTGTCCGTCAATCAAGAAGATTTATTCTGTTTTGTTTTTCCCCTCCCCTAGCTCCTGCTGCATATCGCCATTTGGTGGTCTTGACACACCTGTAAAACTGATCCCTTAATCTAAGGCTGTAGCGGAACAACGAATAATACACCACCACGAATAAGAAGTTGTTCCTATTATTCTCATGTAGAGCATTGAGCAGATTCTCGGAGGTAGAGCTCTGTATTCCGCTTATTGACCCTACTACACTATAGGGATGTGATCAGCACCAAACAGCGATCATCATCCCCAGGACTTTCCTTCTGTGAATAGTGGAGCGGTGCTTCTCCACAAATGCGTCTCAGCTGGCCGCTTTGTGCCATGTTCGCTGATCGAGTCCCTCCATCTTTCTGTAGTCTCGCCTCGACTTTAATTCCTCAGCACCCCTTGAAACCTCTTATCGGGTGTTCGTCTATGGGAGGAACTCGTACTGCCTCATCTTCAAACATTTATGTAACGTACAGAAAAGTTGTCCACAGTTTCCTCAGCCTTTGCAACCAAACTGCACCACTTACATTAACTGTATCCGGCTAACCTGTCCAAAATTACTATCGTCAGTCTAAAAGGGACCATTTCTCTGGTCGAGAAAAACCAGAAAAATTCCCATGCCCACACAGAAGGAAGACGTCTTGCCCAGCCACCATGTAGTTTCAAAACTAGGGAGTATATTTTTTAAATTCAAACCTGTTCGCCCATTCTGATCACTAGTTGACTCTTAACGTGATATTCACCTCTTAAAAAGGTTTACTATGTTCATGTGAAGTACGCCAGGACGCTGCGTGGTTCGGATTCCACGTGGAACTGTAGGTTTTTTTTTCTTATTGCTTTACGCCTCGTCGACGGCTAAGGATATTAGAAGCAGGTTGTGACAAGGAACGGGAAGGAATTTGGCCATGGCCTTTTTGAAGGAAGTATCCCGGCATTCGCCTGGAATGACTTGGGGAAACCATGGAAAACCCAAATCTGGATGCCCGGACGGGGATTCGAACCCGCATCCTCCCGAATGCGAGGCCAGAACGTTAACCGTTCACCCAGTATTCTCGGTGGAACTGTAGGTCTCCACCCTTTAGAATTACCAGGTCAGGTTAGGGCTGCCACGACAGAGGTTCACCCGCGTCAAATCGGAAACTTGTCGCTCGGCTGCCGAATCGGTCGGGAATATTCCGCCCAATAATACTATATGCGTTTACTTTTAATTACCAATTGTTTGACGAAGACAGTGAAATTATAGGTATTATCTTTCAGCAATCTTCAAGGATCATGGTTTATTTTCTTTTTTTAAAAAATCTTCAGAATGGTTTGGGGAGTTATTGCAAACTTTACCGTTACTGCCGCTAAGGTAAGGGACATATCATTATTAATACGATAGTGAGAGTGATTCTCATATCGATAAGGAAATAACTAGCTACGCTTTGTTTAGGTAACCAATGTTTCTGCAAAGTAAGCACTATAAATGCTGCGTGCCAAATTTGCTAGCCTACCTGTTCAAAATACAGTGACCTTTTTTTCCTATTTGCATCGATTTTTTGAAACCTGATGTTTCAGCAATCTTGTTGTGTTTCTCATCAGAGGACTGCCCTATCTGGGATCGCTGCAACCTTTAAATTGCTATCTGGAGCTCACACTGTCAGAGGTGGTCATGGCGCTTATGTGTTGTACAAGCGAAGCAAAGAAGGGTAGATCTTCTGCGGCTGACTATGCTGGTACCTACGAGTCACCTGCCTCAGACTCAAAGGGGCAGTAACAGCAACTAGACGATCATGGCTTCGAGTTTCCACAGCGCCCATCGAAGGCAGTATATCCAGCTCAGAATCCCTCAATCGTGGATCAAACAATAAATTCCAACCACTGCAGACTGATCCACCATCAACAGAACCTACACCAACGGAACCGAGATATGCACACATCCCTCCAATTGTAGTGTGATTCGAGGAAAATTACAAGAGATTTCATGATAGAGTAGGGTTTTTTTCTCTTATGGCTTAACGCCTCGTCGACTTCGATGTCATTGGAGTCGGGATATGACTGGGGACAAGGAACTGGAAGGAACTCGGCCATGTTATTTTGAAGAAAGCATCCCAGCATTCGCCTAGAATGATTTGGGGAAACCATGGAAAATATAAATCTGGATGCCTGGACGAGGACTTGAACCGGCGTCTTCCCGAATGCGAGGCCAGAACGTTAACTACTCACCCACCACGGTGACAGAGTAACTGCCGTCGTGAAGAGTTCCATCGCCTCCAAGGCCACCGGCGGAGACAAGATTAAGTTTACCTTCACTACCATTGCTACGTTCAGGAAAGCGGGAGCCTGTACCATACATTTCTTATTGGGGCAGTGTCACTTTTGAAAGTAGCCTTGAGTGGAATCCCCAGAACCCTGCCCTCCTATGACTTGAACTCACCAAGATGGGCTTTACAATGCAGACGGTGGCCCAACATTGCTCTCCGGGCAGTAACATGCTAATGCCTCTGTTCTTGGTGATTCTGACGGACATCCCAGAAAATAGGGCAATATTCGGGGTGGACAGGATCTGCCACCTCAAAGAACAGGCAAAGAAACTTTGGTCATCGGCTGGACCATCTCAATGTTTCCCCTGCCAGCGTTTTGCTCACCAGGCGAAGAACTGCACAGTGTCTCCTACGTGAAGTGTGCTGGGCAGCATGATTCCATCCATTGCAACACGCAAAAAGGAAGAGATTCTGCTAAATATTGAAACTTGGGAAGTGTCGATATTGCTGCCCGACTTATAAGAGGGCCCAGGGCAGGCAAAGGAGACTCACGACGGACAAAGAAAAGTTTTCCTCAAGCTAAAATCTAACTCAGATCCAAAGATCAACAACAGGCAAGTTTGTTCTGTAGAAAATTCCAAGACTAATATGAGCAAGACGCAGCCCAACAAAAAGTCTCGCAGAAATGGAAAACCAGACAAGTCGCAGCTGGAGGGACAGGATGATGGGAAATCGGCTCCCGTTGTCACTAGAGCACCCACTCGAGGCAAGCAACTGGTCAGAGGAGATCTAAATGCCAAGCATTCCGACTGGAATAGTAGAGTAGCTAACCAGGCGGCAACCTCCTAGCAAAGATTATCAGATAGGCATAATATATATGTGACTGGTCCAGAAGAGTCAACTTACTATCCTCACAACAGAGGCAGATCAGACGTCCTCCATGTCGTCATCACGAAAGGCTTAACTGGCTTCGCGGGGGTCTCCTCAATGAACCGGTTGTCATCAGTCCACTGCCCAATGATGGTCGACGTCGACATCGGCCCTTGGCAAACTTTGGAAGAACCCAAGCCAGACTTTCAGAAAACTAATTGGAGACTTTACCAGGAACTACTACAAGAAAAATTCAACGACGGTCGTGACAGGTAAAATCGACGATGCCGTCCTAGCCTTCGAAACAGCGGTGAACAATATCTTTGCAGTTACGACTCCACTGAGGGTCTCTAGGCCAGCACTCTCACAGAAAATTCCTCCACACCTCTTGGCACAATTTCGTCATAAAATAAGGGTTGTCGCATCTTCGCGTTAGCATGTTTGCCTGTGTCTTTGACACGTTTATCTCAATTCTCCATTTCCTTGCCATGCTACAATTTTCCGCACAACATCCACACACAATGCTCTATTCTCGGACCTGTCCTGTCTGTACTCGCTGTACACTCCTGATGTTATGAAGAATCCCGGTATAGAGGTCGCGACCTACGCAGATGACACAGCAAACTTTACATATAGTCACAGAAGAGAAATTGCTACCCGCCGTCTCCAGGAGGTGCCTAAACTAGAAATAAATGATAATCTCCTGGTCGACGACTATACACTACCTGGGGGTCACACTCGATAGGAGACTCACGTGGCGCACCCATACTGAAGACAAAAAGCCATTTACCACCAACTGCAAGAGTTAAAGGCTACACTGGGCTTATCAGACCAAAAATGGAATATGTATGTCCAGTATGGGTATACGCGGTTGATGGCCACATCCAAAAACTTAACGTTATCTATAATAAGACATTAAAGAAAGCCTCCATGCTGGTTTTTGACTGACGCTCTCCATGAGGCGACTATGCTGCTTACACTTAAGGAAAAATTCCGTCAACTGGCCAAGCTCATTCTACAATGGCACTAAAATATCAAACAACCCTGTGGTGCGTAATATCTGTCAATATGATGCAACTTATGACAAACATAAACAACCACTGAGCCTCCTCAACTAACTAGACACCACAATAATGACCCATCATAAGATAAGAAATGTAAACCCTTACAACTTGGAGAAAATGTCTAGGGACAACACCTCCACAAGAACATTGCCTACTATGAAATGACAGAACATGGTGCTTGTTGTTGTTGTTACTACTGCTGCTGTCAGAGGTGACGACACGCGTGTTATTACAGCTAGCACGGGCAGACCAATTGATTTGGTCAAGCTGCAGCCCACTGTCCGCATTCATGTTGTTGGACCTTTTTTGTATTTCTTGCTTTCGCATAAGGGAAATTATGCATCAGTTGACTATTCTCGCTAACGTTAAACCAAGATCATTTTGTCCCAATTAAAACCACTCTCAAGTTTTTGTCCATATATAATTCATTAAGCATTTACGCAGTTTGTAATCATCTGAGCCGGTTACGAGGACGCAGTGATATTTCACACACACCGCAAGCCACAGATTGCGGGAAACGTGTCGCCAACTCAAGGCACGAAAATGCTCTACGATTTCGGCATATTTAAACGTGTGATTTTCAGAGACACAGGGCCGGATTAAGACAGCGCGGGGCCCGTAGCAAACGTAAAGAAGAAGGGGCCCTTGGTTTTCGCCGTCTGTGGGAATTGTAGGAATTGTAGAGCTAAAGAAAAAAAAGGACACTCCTAGGCGCGGAGACGGGGCCCCCCTAGCAGGCGTGGGGACCCGCAGAAGGCTCGGGACCCGTAGCATTTGCTAACTCCCGCTACGTGGCTAAACGGGTACTGCAGAGATGTGTTGTGAATTTTCGAGCTGCAGGTTTCTGTTGACACTACGAAGTGCGGGTCGATTTGAGAGTAATACTTTTAAAAAATTTCATAAAAACTCTAGGTCACTATAAACAAATCAAATGTTGTTTTATGTAGTAAAGTGGTTCGGGATTTGTACAATCATCACAGATCACATCCATACAACATGGAATATTTTGTACTGACTACACTTTAAAACAATGTCCTGGTTTAACTTTGTTGTTGTGCCTTGTTAAACATAAAATGACTCATACCATTCAATGTATTCTTAAACAAACATACACAACAACTTATCAACTTTTTGCAAATCTAGCTTTTCGTCACTGAATCTTTGTCACATTCATTCCCTGGGTTCTGACGTAATATTGATCAACCTCACCTAAATATATCAAATGCGTGAACACGATATTCCTGATAATTATAATCGAGCATGGAATCATTGTTAAGAGCCGTTTAAGATTGTTTGCTGATGATGCAATTGTTTGTAGGAAAGTAAAATCTTCTGCTGATTAGAGATTAAACGTGACCTCAACGTTGTTTTAACATGGTGTGATGGGAAAATCAATTTCATTAAGTGCAAGGTACGTGCATAACGATTAAAAATACCATACTTTCCCATGTATACAGATTAAGCGGTTCAATTCTTGGGAATGTAGAATCCTAAAAGTATATAGATGCAAAAGCATAAATTAACACGAAATGGGATCAGCACATAACATGGGTTCTTTTAATGCTATATTGCTATTCGTAACTCAGATTTTGACGAATTGTAACATATCTCTAAACATGTAGCATATAAAACTCTTTTTTCGGCCTCATATGGGGTACTGTCCTGTTGTGTGGGATCTGTAGTAAAGTATTGATTAATAGCATCGAGAATGTGCAGAAAAGGGCAGATCGTTTTCTAACCACTTGGCACATTCTTTTCAAAAGTATTACCAAATAGATACGGAGACTGAACAGGTATTCTCTGGTAAACAGGTGACATAGTTTATGCATAATGCCAACAATGTTTCCGTTATTTACGAATGCAGTGAAATACTTCTCTCACCTACTAGTGTTGTACCCACCGCAGCACCAGAATCAAAAGAAATATCGTCATAATAAATTGTTATATTGTCAAGATCTCCATTCGAATACAATTGATTACTATAATGTAACGTTTGAATCAGAGTTATTTGTTTCAGCAGAAAGTGCAATTCTAGTTGCAGTTTCCATCTTTAAAATCATTTTAGCATTTATGTAACTATTTGCATCAGCGTGTGCATTATTTGATACATGATTAATTCCTATAGTAAATGATATCATTAACATTTCTCTGTTTATTAAGCTCAGCAGTAGTACGAAATTTTCCAATGTCTTGTTTTGACTTATTAGTTTAAATGAAGAGATAATTATTTGATATCACGATCTGATGAACTAAAACCACCTGGAAGAGATTTACTACCACCATAATAGTCTGTTCCAGTACACGTCCATCCATATGCACGTTTTCTATATTTATTAACTCTAATTATAGGTTCATATTCAAAAACTTACATTTTCATCGGCAGCTTTTAACACAATACCTTGTTCATAAAATTTATGTAAATGTGGAGCTCCAATGGTTTCAGTACTAGCAAATAAATTATCATTTTCATCCGATTTGCTGCTAGGTTTTGCAAATGAATCTAATATCGGCCAATTACGAGTTACAATTACGGAAATCGTTCAGAGCTGATTTATTATGAGAGGTACGTGATTAATACTGCCACTTGGACTCAAAGCAGTACCAGTTTGAAAACTAGCTTCCAATCATGTTGGAGTTAACACAAAACACAATTTTTAACAAATTAATTTTAGGTAATTAATGAAATTGAGCTCTACGTAAAAGCTGACTTAATCTATTGGTTGTAAATTGTGCTCTAGATCAGTGATTCCTAAATGGTGGTCCGCGGAACCCTCGGGTTCCGTGGAAGGGTCACAAGGGATCCGTGTTCCTTCCGAGAATTACATAAAATATTCGTTGAAAGGAGTCATAACCACGCCTTAAGAAGGGTATAGTGGTTCTGCTTCCGTTTTTGACGAATTACCGATGCGAGACTGATTTTTCGGCTTATGCTTATAAAAATGGGGATCCGCCAAAAAGTGTATGATCAATTGGGGTTTCCGTGGCCAGAAGGTAATTGGGAACCGCTTCTCTAGATATAGTAGGGTTGACTCGAGCGTTTGAAATCAATCCGCCCCACTCCCTCCCCCACATCCTGCGGTCAAGGCGCCTAACTGCGGCTGCACGCCGCCTTATAATTAGAGGCAATTACTTACCTGCGGGCCGCACGTTGCCTTATAATTAGAGGCTATTATCTACCTGTGTATTTAATGATTGCCATTCCGCGACGTTCCCCCTCCACCTGAGCCAGGTGAAGGCCGCTTGATAAACTACCCGCCTGCCGCTTTCTAATTAGTCTGCAACTATGCCTCATCTAGTGTTGTACTCGTCTGTGTATCAGCTCAACGCTGGTGACTCAAAACGTTTGACGATAGGTTTATCGTCTAAGCATGAGTTTGAACCTGTTATCGTTCTCGAAAAAGTGGGACACAATAAAACTGCTATTACTACTATTACTCCGCGATTCACTAAAAGTGTGTGGCGGAGGGTGCATTACACCTAACCGGAAAGGTAATGTTTTGGAAGGGATATACGGGATATGGCAGGAGGTGCCCATGGGCTATTGTGAGGAGTGATCTGGGGAAACCATGGAAAACCCAGATCAGGATGACCAGAGAGCTTTATCGAAAGCTACTACTAGATTTTATGTTTACTCGCCCGGTAAATCCTTTCTGTTCCACTACCTAATCGCTCGTGGAAAAAATGAGTACAGAACAGAATCGGTTCTGGCCCTGATTTCTCTTATATTATTTTCGCGGTCATTCCAAGATATGAATGTTGCTGGTAGCAATATTTGTTTACTGTTATTCCGAAATATGCCAGTCGAGAATTGGTGCTCCAGATCTTCCCAGCCTATCTCCTTCTACATCGAACTTACGCTTTCCCTCCAAATACATATTCCTGTCACTAATCGGACGGGTCTTCTTTGGACCATCTTTAATGCCTCCAGTAATCCCTTTTGATGGGGACCCCATACAGAGCGACAATATTCTATGTGATGCCGCACTAGTGACTTGAATGCAATCGATTTAACTTCCGGAGTGCATTGTTTTAAATTACGACCTAGGAATCGGAGCATACGACTTGCTTTCCCAATTATATTCTCGATATGCTCAATTACATTCTCGATATGCCCATTCCACGACAAATTATTACTAATTATTACCCCTAGGTATTTAGCGGAATCTACCGTTCTAAGGACAATACCATTAATTGTATATTCAGAGCTAAATGGTGTCATCTTTTTAGTTATATGCATGACTTGACACTTTTTAGCGTTTAACTCCAACTGCCAATCTTTACACCACGTAATTGTTTTCATAATATCGTCTTGTAACAAAGTGTAGTCGTTCTGGGTTGTGATTTCACTATAAATAATAGAATTATAGGCAAATAATCTTTTCGTCTCCCTTATTATGTCGCACAAATCATTAATGTATATGAGAAACAACCGAGGCCCTATCACGCTTCCTTGGGGAACCCCGGACCTCACTTCGGTAAGTGATGAACGCTCACCATCGAGAACAACACACTGTGTTCTGCCCTTCAGAAAGTCTGCAACCCAGTCGCATGTTTGTCTAGATATGCCGTAACTAAGAAGTTTCCTAACTAACCTAGTGTGAGATACAGTGTCGAAAGCTTTTTTAAAGTCTAATAGAACTAAATCAACCTGGGATTACTCATCTATTATACGGCTCAAGTCGTGAATTAAAAGGACAAGTTGTGTTTCTCAGCATCGGCCTTTTCTGAATCCATGTTGATTTGGGTTTAAAAGCTCACCTTCATCCAAAAACCACATGACATTTGAATAGATGATGTGTTCTATAATCCTACAAAATATTGATGATAGCGAGATCGGCCTATAATTTTGAGGAGCTTTACCATCCCCATTATTAAACACTCGACTGGTGGTCTTCCATTCGGGTGGTATTTTTCCTTGATCCATGGAGGCGGTATATAATTTCATCAAATACGGCGCAATTTCCTTTGCATACCTAGAGTAGAATCTTGTAGAAATACCGTCTGGTCCGGGAGCCTTATTGGGATTTACATTCATAAGCAGTTATTCCCTCGACATCTAGTACGAGATCATTCATAATTTTGTTGGTGCGATTGTTAAATATCGGAATCTCCTCCGAGTTTTCTGTCGTTAAAGCTTTTTAATTACATTATTTAAAATTTCTGCTTTCTCTACGCTGGTTTCTGATAATTCCCCATTTTCCTTAATAAACGACGGCATGACCTTACGAGAGTTATTAATTTGATTTATGACCAGAACTTTTTTGGATTAGTTATCAGATCTTCAGATAGATTCCTGGCTTGGAATTCTTTAAACGCATCACGCATTGACTTACGCCCTTCCACTCACAACTGGGCTAATTTAGCGCGATTAGATGAGACCCCGGGTTTCTTCACCGTGGGATGTAGACGCCTTTGCCTCCTGAGCAAACGTTTCACTTTCCTATTGAACCACGGGAAGTTCTTACTAACCTTAATAAACTTCTTAGGAACAAATTGATTTATGCAGGTCCCTATTATTTCTTTTAAATTAAACCAAACCTCCTCAACATTTGTATTTAGCGTGTACATTTCAAAATTTTTCGCCAAGTGATCGACCATAAACGCATTGTTTGCCTTATCGAAACAATATACGAGTTTGTCTTTATCATGCTTCTAATGAAGCCTAGATTTTAAAGTTACCACAACCACCTTGTGATCACATATACCGTCTTCTATACAAACTGCGTCTACAATTTCCAAATTGTTTTTAAGAAAAAGATCCAAAATGGACGAGGAATCTTTGACGCTCCGCGTTGGCTCTTCGACCATCTGAGGGCGCTAATGATCCCGCTGTCGACGCGCCCTAAAGCAACAACACCAATAACAACATCAACAACTTTGACCATCTATTCAAGAGAATTTTCCGCGAATTATTCTAGGATCGTTTCGGCTATTAACCTATTTCTTCCGCGTGACTTGATCGTAAATGTGTCCCAGTTAACTGAGGGTATATTAAAATCGCCTCCAACTATCAATGTATGTCCCTGAAATTTTTTAGAAATACTATTAAGTGACTGTCTAAAATACTCCGCCTTATCTAATCCAGAATCCGGAGGTCGGTAAAATGATCCTATTATGATCTTTAAACTTCTGCCAATTTCTACCTTCACCCATATTAACTCGCAAAAATTTTCCGTTTCATTTCCTACGGAGCAATTGACGGTTTTATTAACGGCCACGAACACACCTCCGCCCATTGAGGTAGTTCTGTCTTTCCGAAAAACATTGAATTGAGGAGCAAATACTTCGCTAGATTCTACCTCTGGCATCATCCAGCTCTCGGTTCCTAGTATTATATCGACATCGTTAGTCGCAACTGCAGCATGAAAATCGGCTACTTTGCCTCTAATACTCCGACAATTTAGGACCATTATCCATAGCGGCTTAATATCGGTTTCTGTAGAGTCTAAATTCGCATTTTTACTATTTGCATTCCAAAAGGAAACGGGTGAAGTATTTGGAGCTATAAATTCCGATTTTTTCTCGCTGTCACTTTCAGAACCAATATCTAGGTTATCGACGCGTCTTCTTCGATGAACTGAGGGATCCTCGAGCCTCACGGTGTTCCTAAAAAATAATTCATATCAAGACGGTTCCATAATTTTGCAGCCACCTTGGTCGACATTCTCGGTGTGTAGTGGACGCCCGACCTGTCAAATGGGTCCCAGCTGGTAGCTATCATTGGTGGAAGGTCGACGAAGCCCCAGTTATTTCCGTGGCACAGTTCCTGTAAACTACAATTCAAATTATAAATCTTCCACCATATGGCTTTCCCACAATCGATGAGCGGCACGACAGTACAAATGGAAAACTGCAACGTTACCGAGTTCTCCCGCGCTGATTCATACGCCTTATGGCCCAACTTGTCCATAGATTTAATTATATCTGAAACAGAAACACGACATGAGTCGTTAGTAGCGACGTGCGCAGCTACCCTTAACTGACGGCATTTCGATTTTCTAATCGCTTTTGGAATTTCCTCCATGACACGTGGCACGGTTGTTCCTGGAAGACAAAGGGAATGAATGTTAGTATGAGGGTCTGCAACATTTTTCTCAGCTAGGTTTCGTAGGGGTTTCTCCAGACGTCGGACGTTGGAGCTTCCAATGATACGTAAACGTTTTCTTAGCATCACTCGGTGTCTGTCAACCATTCTTACCTACTGTGCTGACATATGAAGAATGGAACGTCCTTATCCAGGTATTGGACGTTGTGTCCGATTCATTCAACACTGGCACCGACATCGTCCCACTCGACGAGCACACCGTCTACAGCCGAATGATTGCTGGCTTGAAAATTGTTTGTTTTTTACCTAATGATGATGCTGCTAGCGGCGTCTTCTTCGGCGATTCGACTTGGAGGAACCTCATCGACGTGCAGCTGGCAGTGACCGTTGCCTTGACCATCAAGCAAAAGTGGGGCTACCTGGTTGCAAGGTATTACAGAGAGTTTGTGAACATCTTGGCTAATAAAGTGATGTGCGGCTATCACATGGCTACAGTGCAAAAGTTAATTGATATGCATATTAATAATGTTCTTGTAGCTCAAGTGACATGCAGTTCATCACTGGATTATGCGCTACTAAGACTTGAACTCATTGCGTATAAAATTTTGTTAGTATCTGATGATGTTAAAAATTTTGTAATTAAAAATTATGTTCCTGGATATGATGTTTGTGGAACTGTGAATATGTGACTAAGACTACTTGTATGTGAAATTTTTGAATAAAATAATACATTTAAACCTGCGGGAAGACTGCTCTCCCTGCTGGAACACCCGAATGGCTTCAGATTTTAAAATGGATATGTTTTTTCAAAATCTTTGTACCAACCAGTTGCTGAGTGAAATACAAAAAACCATCAAAGAAATTCAGTATTTGACAATTAGCGCCTAGGGAAGCTCTACCAAATTCAGTGTTTGTGTATGATCATGTTTCGTGTGAGAAACAGAATAATATACGAGATTACATTTGTATGGGAAGGCACAGGTCAGTAGATTCTTTCTACTTGTTCCAGACGTACAGCCGTATACCGAAACAGTTGGCTAGAGACAACGCCAACTAGATTGTACTCTTTAATCAGGACGATATGAATCTCAAACACATTTATAATGACCACGTTAATGCCGTTATGTCGTTCAACGAGTTTAAAAACTTATGTGGATAAACACGGATTTGTGGTTATTGACAAAGACTGTGACATGTATCATGGACGGTACCTCAATGCATTTGATTCATTTGTAAATAAATATTCAAGCACGTCAGGTACTATCATCATTACAACCGTGGACAACTTTGGTAGAACGTCATCGATACAGAGCAAGAGGGTATTGGTGCACCCACCTCAGCATATACTTCTTACAAAAGGAGGTAGTTTGGAATGTCAGGGTCAAATATTAAAACAAGTAGCTGACCCCATCGATGATGACGATGTGGTAACAACAAGCTATTAATGCTTGTGTAATGTTTTTAAAATCGATGTAAATGACTATGGTTGAGACTATTGTTGCAAGAGACACATTTCAAGACAATGCATACATACTAGATAGGGGCCGAAATTATTATGAAACCCAAGTCAATGGTATGATCCTCTCAGTAGACAAACGGAAAAGGGTGGACGTAAAACTTAATTGGGTATACGTTAACTATCAAGGAGGGGTACCCCATGTCAGTCGTGGCAATAAACTTATTTTTTTCCCCGCATATGAGCCCCACGAGCCATTTAGAGCTCAAGTGACTTTAACACATAAAACAATACAGTAACCTGTAATAAGCTTCATTCTGTGTATAAATATGGATACAGCAACAACTAAACGTGGCATCATAAAAGCCAGGAATGCTATTCGACCCAAGTTACTCGAATTAAAGATACTTAAAACTTTTTCGTGGATTCGCTAAAACCTGTGACTAATACTATAGAGAAAATTTTCTTACCTCAGCGACTTCAGCAGCAGCAGCAGCAGCAGCAGCAGTCTTCTGACTCGATCAAAGAGTTATTGAGTGCTCTAAACCGAAATCAACGAAATTATGATTCAGTGTATGGTGTTCGAAAGAAGAATTATTCTCTATTGTTTGGAAATTCACCCACTTCTATTGGAGAAGATGTTATTATAATAGATGGCACTGAATATGAGAGGACACATGGGTAAATTGAATTGTTGTTTTTTTAAAAAAATATTAAAATATATACCAACAAGGGCTTGAAAAGCTATTCAGAAATATTAAACTCCACAAGTGCCCACAGAGTAAAATTTAATCCATCCGGTAAATTTCGGAACCTTGCAAACAATAACAAGTATAAAAACATAATCTCTAAATTTGTCAGTCAGTCTGGTTCCGGCCATCTCCCCATGAAGGAATATGAGTATTGGGACGATCCGAATGAGCTCGTTGATCGACTGAAGCTACTTACATCATCCACATCGGCAGGACATACAGCATACACCAATGAAATTTTGTCAGTGATTAAAGAACTTCGCGAGAGAGACATCATATTGTAACATAGATCAAGTTGCAGCAGATCTCCATAGACCTGCAGGAAAGAATTTTCCAAGATGACGTGTAATCATCAAAGGACTTGACAATCTGTGGCAAGCTGATATTGTAGAAATGGCTATTGTGGCTACAAGTATATACTGATGATGATCAATACATATTCAAAGTTTTCGTGGGCAGTGCCTCTCAAGACCAAGACGGCAAGTAGTTTTGTCGCTTCTATGAAGAATATACTAAGTGATAATCGTGTTCCTAAATATTTGCAGACTGACCACGGAAAGGAGTTTTACAATTCAATGTTCAAGACAATCATGACTAATAATGGTATTAATCATTACTCGACATATGCTCATTTTAAAGCATCAATAGTTGCACGACTCAACAAAACTATCAAGAATGCGATGTGGCAAGAATTCAGTAAACGTGGTTCACATCGTTGGATACAACTTCTTCCTCAGTTAATATCTAATTACAATAATAAGTGGAACAGAACCATCAAAATGAAACCGTGTGATGTTAAAGATATTTCTCTACTTTCAACAGTATACAGTCATATTAAGCTTACTACTACAGCAAAATTCAAATTTGGTAATCATGTTAGGTTTAGTAGGTTTAAAGAACAGTTTGAGAAAGGTTACATGCCAAACTGGTCAACTGAAGTGTTTACCATCAGTAAAATGCAATTAACAAATTCTGTAACGTATTTTCTTAAAGATTATCAAGGTAAAGAGATTGCAGGAGCATTTTACCAGGAAGAATTACAGCTAACAAGACTTACAAGTACATTTTTAGTTGAACAAGTGATAAAGAGAAGGAAAAATATGATCTTGGTAAAGTGGTTAGGTTTTGATAAATCACATAACACATGGATTCATAAAGAAAAATATTTAATCAGAAATATGTACACTATTTCTTTTTTATAAACATATGTATCTAACAGTGTTTTTTTTCTTTAATCGTAATTATACTCTTAGAGCACAGAAGCAGCCAATTTTTTCTCAATAGTTAACAAACTTACAGTCTATGAATTTTTTTTTTACAATTTATAAAGCAAACTTACAGAGTATATCTGCAATCTATGGATTTTTCACGATGTTCTCTATATTAGGCAAACTTACAGAGCATATGGCTCAACAAACTTATAGTCTATGATGTTTACAGTGTTTTCGGGCTAGGTACAGCTTTTGATTTTCTGTACACATGTACAAATGACTCGTTATAAACCAATAGTGCACTGCATGTACGTTTCTCTATGTGCAACAGACACAAAATGTTCAACAAATATTTACACCAGCGGTCTAAGCAGAAACAAATAGTGTACCACATTTCATCTACATCTACATATATACTCTGCAATTCACAAAATTGTGGGTGGCAGAGGGTGCTCAGCACCAAAGCTAATCTCTTTGCTGTGCATTCCAATCCCTAATGGTACGAGGGAAAAAAGAATTCATATAAGAATCAGTCCGGCACCTTATTTCTCTAATTTTATCTTTCCTGTCCTTCCGACTCAAATAGGTTGGTGGAAGAAGTATTTCACTACACTCATGAGTGAAAGTTGGAGTACGCATATTTTCCAATAAGTTTAAACGAAACGTGTGTCGTCTATCTACCAGAGACTCCCAACCTAATCTACTAATCAGTTCTGTGACGCTTTCATAAGGACTGTAGCAAGCGGTCACGAATCAAGCGGCTCTTCTCTGCACTTTCTCTATACTTTCGATCAATCCCTTACGAAACGGTTCCCAAATGGCACAACAATAATCCAAATGTGGACGCACAAGAGATTTGTACGCCATCTCCTTTGTTTGTTCATTACAATTTTTCAAGATTCTAACTATGAATCGCAGCCTAGAATTTGCTTTACCTACTAAAGAATTAATGTGTATGTCCCATTTCATGTTCCTTTGTACTGTTACTCCCAAATATTTAATAGAATCGACCATATCAATAACTGTATTGTTTAACTCGTATTTCTGAACAATCGGATTCTTTTTGTTAGTTATGCTCATTGTCTTGCACTTTTTACAGTTTAGAGTAAGTTGCCACTCAGCGCACCAAGCCAAAATAATATCCAGATCGCGCTGAATTTCTAAGCAATCGGCCAAAGTTCTTACTTCCCTATAAATAACCGCATCATCAGCAAATAATCTAAAAAGGCTTTTCACTTTGTCTCCGAGATCGTTTATAAAAATTAAGAAAAGAAGTGGTCCTATTACACTTCCTTGAGGTACACCCGATGTAACATCTAGATTAGAAGAACTTTCTCCTTCAACGACAACATACTGCGACCGACCAGTTAGAAAATCCTTTATCCATTCACAAAGCTGATCCGATATACCATACGCTCGAAGCTTCGCTAAAAGGCGGTTGTGTGGCACAGAGTCAAAGGCTTTCTGGAAATTTAAAAAAATTGCATCTACTTGTGAACCTGTATCGATAACTTTCATTACGTCGTGTGTAAATAGGGCCAGCTGTGTTTCACATGATCTTTTCTTCCGAAATCCATGTTGATTTGTTGTAAGCAAATTATTATAATCTAGAAAATTCATAATGTTCGAGCATATAATATGCTCCATAACTCTACTACAAACAGATGTTATAGATATGGGACGATAGTTCCCAGTATCACTTCGATCACCTTTTTTGAAAATCGGAGTTACTTGCGCGATTTTCCAGTCTGAAGGTACTTTTCGCTCTTCTAATGATTTACTGAATATATCAGACAGAAATGGCCCGATTTCTGCCGCATACTCTGAAAATACTCTTACTGGAATTCCATCCGGGCCCGGTGCTTTCCCCCACTTCAGAAGCTCTAATTGCTTAACGATACCTGCAGTATCTATTCGTAATGATTCCATCACCGACTCGCCACGGCGTGGGAAAACATACTATCCTTATGTTCATTTGTAAATGAATTTTTGAATACAGTATTTAGTACGTTAGCTTTATCGCGGCTTTCATTAACCTCGGAACCTTCACGAATTAGTGCTGGAATATTGCTGTTGGTACAATTAACTTTTCGTACATACGACCAAAATTTCTTTGGGTTTTCTGTGAGACTCTTAGAGAGAGAGTTGGAGTGAAAATAGTTAAAGGCCTCGCGCATTACATTCTTAATACGTCCTCTTAAATCAGCTAAGGTTTCTAAATCGCTGTGACACCCCTTCCTTCTTGAGCGTGCGTGTATTTTCCTTTGTTTTTTTGAGTAATCTTTTGACTTCGCATATGTACCACGGTGGATCATTCTCTCCCTTTATTGTCCGCTTTGGTATATGTATTTCCATGCCTTCCCTGACTATATGTATAAAACGATGCCACAACTCTTCAACGGTGTCCTTTGTTGACTTGAAGTTATGGTATTTATTCCTCAGGTAGGTTCTAAAACACTCCTTTGAGGCCTTACTGAATCTGTATACAATCCGCCCTTTTTTCCTTTTTCGCTCGGTCATTAATTTGATAGTCGCAATTACCGCTTTGTGATCGCTTATTCCTGTGGTCGTTGAAATGTCGGTGAATAATTCTGGCCTGTTGGTAACCAGCAAGTCTAAAATGTTTTCGCTACCGTTATAACACCGCGTAGGTTCATTAACTAGCTTTACGTTATCTACGTACAACAACAAGTTTTTGTATGTACAACACACCTATTTACAATTTTTTCAGCAGTCTACGCAGTGCACTATATATATATATATATATATATATATATATAAATATATACACGGATAAATGGTATGTTTTATCTTCACTCACACACTATTTACAAACATTCACCGATTAATTAGAGACTCAGGAATACACTTGTGCCCCCACGGTATGGTCTCTACCCCGTCGGGGAAAATATACCGTTTGTTGTCCGTCCTAGACAGACCAATTTTGGATATTTGTTGAGTATTTACAATGGTGAGGGAGGAGCCTATTCTTCGCTGCAGATGGAATTTTAGTATTGCTCCGTGAAGACAATCTACATATTCTTCCATCTGCAGCTTGTGTGTGACGGAGCGAGCCAAACCCTTAACCCCTCTAGAGGTTTTGCCCGACTTTAATCGAACAGTGTACATCTTCGCCCACAACCCAGCAAACTCTACAATAGGGATACCGTTCGCCTCGTCCTTCATAACACCAACCACCTTTTCGTTATGGTTCTCTATCCCTAAAAGGTTGTCGTTGTTATACCAAGGCATATTAAGCTCAAACTCATCCTTGTTGTGGAGCATCACTACATATGCATCACAGTTCATCATATAAATGAAGCTGTCCGTGTCCATATAAAGCAGCTTGGGGGTTCCAAAGCGAGGAATAGCGGATTCATATTGAAATCGATACATCCTCACTTTGGAAAGGTCAAGAATACACATTCGGACACACACAGGTTTGTTATAGAGGGTCAGCACTTTCGCCATTTCCAGGGCTACAAAGTCTCCACGAAAAACGGTTAAGTATTTCAATCTGGGTGATGCTACGTATTTGCGGGCACCGCGGCGACCCGCCCAACCTGTACATAATTTCACTTCGCGGAGTCTATGAATATCCTCCATAGCTTTGCCGAAAATGGAATTGTTCATTAACTTGTAGAAATCTCTCTCGAAATCTGTATTAACTTGCCGACGAGAATCCGTGTTCAGAGAGATGTAGTCTTTCAACCACGGTGACTGGTTGAGAGAAATCGCGCGATGTATTTTGCTCACTTAAAACCCCAAATCTAAACATTGCTGGAGGACTGGGTAATGGTTTACGTACCGTACCTTGTTCTCCAATGCGGTCATAAACTTAGGGAGCGTGGAACCTACCGGGCTTTGTGCTCTGGACATGGTGGTAGGTCTGCTAGAACGTCGTGTTTATCGTGAGGAATCGTAAGGTATGTCTCCAACACGAATCCCCTGGGCGAGTCAGATGCAATGCTCATAAAATCTATGCTCGCAATCTGCTCGGCCGACAAACACTGAAACCTACCAGACGGTAGATAGTCAGACATGGCCCAGCATTGTTTACATCAAAGTACATGATAAAATTGTCTGGCGCCTCGTTTTTGTACTCCGACATGTACTTGTTATTTGCCTTGGCGTACCTATGGACGCATTGACAAATGCCACCGCGTTCGAAAAGGAGCAGCATGTCGATATCGGTCAGAAGGTCAAATTCAACACGCGTGTTCCTTAACATGGCCTGCCACGAAAGTAGTGAGCACGGTCCAGGGTGTATTTCCCCAAACATACACTCTTAAATTTCCCAAAAAAATCTGCAAGTAACCGCACATCTGTCTCCACGTACATACTGTACTTGTATATTCGCCTAAACTATTGATCTGGAAAGTCTGCCACACCTGTGTCACATGCTCGTAATCGGTATCTGAAATTTCAGACTCCAACAACGAACTATAAAATTTTGATTTTATAGGAAGCGTGAACTCGTCGAGCTTCTCCCACGAATCCATATTATTATTATTATTACTCCGCGATTCACTAAAAGTATGTGGTTGAGGGTGCATTCATAGGGGAAGACTCCTTTCCGCTTAACTAATTGAAAATTCTCGGTAGCGGCAAAGTGAACACTAGTAATGTCCATGTCGCCGTCCTCAGGGGTTCCAACCAATTTGTCTAGTGGGGCCTGCATAAAACGGTAAGAGTCCAGAAACCTTAACGTAATTGAAGAACATTCAACCTTTTTTGAAAAATAAATGTAATGTTCAGTGTTTATGGGAAGTATATCCATCCCATCGCCGTCGAGGTCGGATAATGCCATAACTATGAAATGTGCGTCATACCCAGAAAGATTATGAAAGAAAATGGGTATGTACTTTTTTTGTCTTAAACTGCGAATTGCAGTCATTGTGTGCAGCCTCCCTAAATACATCTGAGATATGACAATGATCGCGGACTATAACAGTCCGCGGTTCAATGTCTTTCTCACAGATGTGGCATACAGTAGCAGCAGCAAAATTTGCTTTTTGCCCACCTGTCATTACAAAGGAAATACACTCCTTGTAAATTTCATCAGCATTCCTGGCAAGCTCAACAAGTGGTTCCTGAGAAGGAGTTGAAACATGACAGACTAGGTACGACGGGACAAACGACCTGCTATTCCGCAGCGAATGGGGTGTGTTTCTGGACATTGGTTGAGTGAGGGGCGTTGGGTGGGGGACTGCATGAATCATAAGGTTCTAACAAACTTTCAAAATCAGCGTAAACGACGACGGGGACATGCTGCTGGTGTGCAAAATCCTTAAACTCTAAGGTTTTATCGTCATAGCCGGGCAAATATACTCTTACTGGAACAACCCTTTCGCAATCGATCTCATGTCGGTACAGGAGATCTTTGCTGCCAAAATGCTGCAGACCTCTGCCACCAATATGTATAGCACTATTATGGTTTTGTAATGAAGATCTAACTATCCGCGACAAGTTGCGAATCCAACAGTAATATGATTTCCCACTGCTGTCAGTATGAAGCAACATTTTGATGTGGTTATCGCGTTTGTCTACAGTTAAGTATAAGGGCCCGGCAACTTCATTCGTACCTTTAATAACAATCATTTACTGAAATACCTGGATTTTGCTTCTCGAATTTTGAAATATCTGAGAGTTTTACCAGAAACTCAATACCTGATAAATCGAATTCATGGCTTGCGAATGCCTCCCTATATGTAGTAACTCGTTCTGTATGTTCGTGCGCCTGTACTTGAGCTACAAGGAGAGTCCAAAGAAAACATAAGTCATCATCATTTTGCATGTTGACTACAGTCTGTTTTCTTTTTATATCAACTGGCAGAACAAAATAGGAAGACCCTCGATAGAAAGGTTGAAAATGAGCAATGTTTATGTCGGGGAAAATTAATCGCTCGAGGGTTTTACCAGACTCTCTCTCCTGAAACTGTTCCAATTTAATCGTGATCTCCGATTTCACATACATCTTATACCAACCATGCAGGTACGTGCTGGTTGTGACTTCACTCATTTTAGTTAGAAAATACAAATTTGCGGAAACGATATTTAACTCCTTCTGAAAAGATGTTGCAAAAGATGTTGTCAGCTCAACCTGAACCTTTACGGCCGGGGTGGACTGGCTACTAATAATTTCGCGGACTTTATTTGCCAAAAGATCATAACATGCATCAATGAAGTTAAGTGGTCCATAAAATTTTCAGAATTTAGAGCGGTTCCGGTATAGATTCTATTTTTAAAAGCACTCTGCCTATCTTTAAGGATTAAGCGCATTGCGTCTGGTCACTCATCCCTCGTAGTTGCACATGATGTTATTGTATTTGGTTGCTGCTGCCTGCTAGGACCTGCCACTCCTGAGCCCTGAATGATTTGTCCGGGTGTTGGGTTTCGCCTATCGGCTGAGGCCGGCATTTCCAATGGTCTCCACATGGTCGGAGCAGGTCCAGACACGGCGGCGGCAGGTTCATTTATGCCCGGGGGTGGCTCTGAAACGATAGAATAAGGCTGATATCTAGTTACATGGAATGTATGAGTGAGTAACAAAGAGAGACTTAACATTCAGTTGTATGGATTGAATCCTACCGGGTACATTAAGTTCCTCATACCGCGGAAAATCTATTTAAAAAAGATAATTTAGGTCAAAACTTTACATACATTTGTTAAATATTTTTTATGTATATTGTACTCACTATCAATTAATTCTTGTTCCCAGTCACAGACACATGTGGTGGGTAAACCATCATACTCTGTTAAATCTATAAAAAGATGCATAGGTTAAATCACAAAAGAAAGGTAACACAAGTTAAAATATGACAAAAATTTAAAGCATAATGTACTCACAATCAAATAATTCCTATTCCTAGCCTGCACTGGATAAAGTCTCCGATCCTGCAGGTGGTAAACACATGACAGTAGCAGGTACGGACATGACTTCAGAAGGACCTGAAACGATAGAAAACTATGAGAATAAAGTTGGTCTCCTAGTTATATTGAATGTATAAATAAAAAAGTGAGACTTACCATTTGGTTGCATAGATTGAATCCTCCTCCGTTTACTGGGTACATTAAGTTCCTTACACTCCAGTAAATCTAAATAAAAGAATGACAAACATTTGTAGCATACTGTATTTACTATCACATAACTCTTCACTCAAGTTAAAACACTACATGGAGTGTTATTAAAATGAAAAAAAATATACTCAGAATCATATATTTCCTTGCTTTGTAAACCATTATAACCCGCTAGCTCTGATCCTGCAGGTGGTAAACATATTGGTTGAGCAGGTATGGACATGCCTGCAGAAGGACCTGAAACGATAGAAACCAATGAAGCTGACATTTAATTACATGGAAAATATATATATATATATATATATATATATATATATATATATATATATATATATATACATATATAAGTGAGACTTACCATTCAGTTGTATGGATTGAATCCTCCTCCATTTACTGGGTACATTAAGTTCCTCATACTCCAGTAAATCTATAAAAAAAAGAGATGTATTTGATAAATTAATTTTTTTAAGTATAATATATTAAATATCAAATGATTTTTCAATCAAGTTAAAACCACAACATGGATTTTTTGTTAAAATAAAAAAATTATACTCACAGTCAAATGTTTCTTCGCTGGGTAAACCATCATAATCCGCAAGCTCTAATCCTGCAGGTGGATTGGTTGAGCAGGTACTGACATACATACAGAAGGACCTAAATGATAGAAACCAATGAGTATATAGCTGGTTTCCTAGTTACCAGGAATATATGAATATATATAAAAAGTGAGACTTACCATTCATTTGCATGGGTACATCATAGGTACTAGTAGTGGGTAGACCCTCAAAATCCAGTCCTTCACATGGCATATCTGTAAAACTAAACAAA
>CM061921.1:380645009-380687320 GCA_031002005.1 Vandiemenella viatica
TCTTTCTTCTCATGTTAATACGCTTTTACGAAGTTTTTAAATGGCGTGGCTAATAGCTCTGTCGGTAGGAAGACAATGAACACGATACTAGGGGCCCATATTGCGATGAAATCGGCAATTTTTTGTGCATTTAGTCGTAAGTAGAGAATGTGATTATGAAGTTTCCCTGTGTCAATTCTTCCACTCCCGAAATTAGAATTAGAGTAATAGCCAGAAAGTTAATTATACTATGCCCGAATCCTACCCCAAAATTGTATAAGATGTGAACACTCGCTGTCACATAATAACGTCTGCGTCTGTGTTCGATCTTAATGATTAATGCCTTGTTCGTTTTACTTTTCGCTTTGTAAAATTCACATTCGCGGATAGAGTAAATTGTAACAAGCCTACATAATTCGGGTTCATTTCACTAGTTACTATTTTGTAAAAAATATTGAATTAGACTTTGCGTCCTAACTCCAAAATTACGATGTCCGGGATGGACCTAGATGCTTTTTTGGGGGGGGGGAGCTAGAGCCCCTTATCCCCCCCGCTGTATCCGCTACTGCTCTGAACTATAAATTTTTCATGTAATTATTGTATACGAAAGTAATTAAAACAAAGTAGGAACATAATAATGAACGCTAGACTAGGTTAGGACGGACGATCAGCGGCCGTCAGGTACGGACGTGTTTGCAAATTCCGTGTAGTCGGTCTACGCCGCAACGATCAACAGTAGTGGTTAGTGTCGAAGTTTTGTGTGTGTGTGTAACTGAAAACCATCAACTCAGCCGCATAGAAGCGAATATTACAGCAAAAGGTAAGAAATGGCCGCCACCGCTATAACACGAGAAAAAACTGTTATATTCACATTTGATCGTTCTTTCGTAAGACCAACAGCGTACGGGATACACGAGTGGCTGTTCGACAAAGTAAAACTAATCGAAGAAGAAATATTTGGCATACAAATAGATTCGTTCCAAAACTGTGTGTTTGTTAAAATGACAAGTTAGGAATATTGTGTCAGCGTAATAGAAGAAAATAAAGGTAAACTGAAATTCCACCATGCCGATCGAAATGTAAGTAATGTTCAAGTAACAAACGCAGGAATGGACAAAAGACAGATAAGAGTGTCAAATCTGACATTTGAAATATCCAACGAATTAATTCTACAGGTGATCAAACCTTTCGGGAACGTGATAGAAATCACAGAGATAATATCCGTTTTAAGAAAATAAATGGAGTGCGGCTAGTCAAAATGGCAATAACAAAACATATACCATCATACAGTATATCAACGTAAGCGGATTCAGAGCACTTGTGGTATACGACGGGCAGCCCCGAACCTGTGCTTTAGGTAATTCAATAGAACATATAAGAGCAAACTGTCCCCGCCCGCAACCGACAATAATACCGGTAACATACGCCAAGCGCACAGAAACATCAAAACAAAATGAAGAGGCCACATTGGGGAAATCAACAGCAGTTTCCACCACTGATGAAAACGGACCTGTGCAGCCCTGAGACAGTGATACAAGATGAAATAAAGTCACAAAAAATATACAGTACAAAGTCTACTGAAGAAAACATGAGGGATGCCAAACCCAGATTAAAATGACTGAAAACCTCCAAACTAAACAAAAAGGAGACGACGGGCAACAAGAAGACCCAATGGAGGACATGCACATTGCCTGAATTTAATTTAATTGCAATGGAGCACACGCTCCGGTGGCAATTTCCCTACACACCCAACTTCCCGCTATCCTTCACTCACCTACATTTGCCCTCTACAAATTTTAACTTTAAATTCTTTTAACGTTTTCGGTAGGTTATTCATCATTCCCCTTGGTAACTCATTCCAATCCCTGACTCCCTTACCTAAAAAAGAAAATCTTCCCACACCCTTGTGCCTGAAATCGAGTGCTAGCTTGTGTTCATGGTCATCTTTTCCCTTCCATGCACTACTTTTCATACCTACTGCAATATCTTTCCATGCCTCATCGCCAGTATACGCCCTGTACACTCCCATTACACTCCTCATCCTCCTCCTGTCTTGCAATGAATCCCATTCCAGCTCCTTTATCATATCTGTCACTGATTGCATTCTGCAATAATTTCCAGAAATAAATCTAGCAGCCCTTCTTTGCACCTTCTCCAACTCCTGTATTTGATACTCAAAATGTGGGTCCCATACTACACTACCATATTCGAGCAATGGTCTGACCCAAGTTTTGTAACCCAATTTCTTTACTTCTCTCGTGCATCCCCTCATCACTCTCTCCTACAAGTGCAGGATTTTGAAACCTTTTCCTACCACCTGTCCAATGTGTCCTGCCCAGTTAAGCTTGTTATCAAATGTAATGCCAAGATATTTACATTTCAGGTCTTCAGCAAGCAATTCTTTCCCCGCCTTATTATCATAATTAACCTTTTGTTTTTCAGCAAGCAATTCTTCCCCCACCTTATATTCATTTTTCATATTCATTTTTCATATTCATACCTTTTGTTTTTAATTGGAATGCAACGCGCCGATAGTACAATGCAAACGTACACCGTTGCAATATTAAATATGAACTCAATTATAAGCCCTCTTAAAGTGTAAATGCTGCAGGACTATGTTAGAGCCGCAAATATTGACATTCTACTACTGCTAGAAGTTACAAATGCAATAAACCTAGGCAGAATCTCTGGCTACAACTCTATAAGCAACGCAGGTGGCGATATAAGCCTCGGAACAGTGATTTTAACCAAACTCTGTATTGAAACCTCAGATGTAACAACATCAGAAGGAAGAACTATAGCTTGTACGCAGAGCCAGTACCAGAATAATAAATGTATACGGTCCGTCAGGCAGCAACCAACGAGCCAAGAGGGTGGCATATTTTAAAAATAGTTTAACCTTACACATGGGAAAGAACACCTGACAAACTATTTTAGGAGGAGACTTCAACTGCGTCCTACATCAGAAAGACCAGACACCCAACTGCAACAAAAGCATAGAATTGGAATACATCATTAGCAATCTCAAACTACTAGACACATGGGAAGTATTAAACGGAAACACAATAGGGTTTACATATACGACAGGAAAATCAGCTTCATGACTAGACCGTATTTACATCAGCCAAGAGCTGAACAACGAACTACACACAACAGAGCGTTGGCCGGTCGAATTTTCGGACCATGTAGTCTACCACTATATAATAAACCAAGCGAAACAAAATATATACACTGGGCGGGGATACTGGAAACTAAATATCTCTATTCTAGAGCAGCGCCAGCTACAACAGAACTTTACAGATACATGGCTACAGTGCTGCAAATGGAAATTTCAGTCAAACCATAGAGCGGTGGATAAAACTGGCGAAACATATTATCCAACGGATGATAAAGACCTATAGCACAGAACTAAAGAAGTGGCAACAGCAAAAAGAAGAATTTCACAATCTATGTTTGCGAGAGCTATATATAAATGTGGAAACAGAAAGGAAATACCTCCTTGAGATAAAGAAAATCAAAGCAAAAATAATAGCAATGAAGAGGAGACAACTTGAAGGAGTTAAATTAGAAGCAAAGTACACGATACTCTATCCTCGGAAGCTGCTTCAATCTATCATCTGGTGCAAGAAAAACGCAGAGCAATAAGACATCTGATTACGGAATTGATAACAGAAGAAGAAGCCCACAGAACAAAAAACACAATAAAACAACAAGTTCACAACCATTGTAAGCAGCTATTCGAAACGGCAGATAGTTCCACAGAATAATAGATTCGATAGAACAACATTTTAACGATGAAGATCGAACAGAATTTAAGAAAAATGACGAGGAAGAAGCTTATACAGCAATTCAAAGAAGCCCCAAAAACAAATCGCCGGGACCAGATGGCATCGGGATTGAGTTTTACGCAACCTTCTGGAGACAGTTAAAACATAAACTTATGCAGATATATGATGGAATTATGGAATAAAAAACGTTGCCTGAGGTATTTGTAAACGGCCTAATAGTATTAGTACCCAAAAATATGAAGAGCTTCCGACGTATAACTTTACTGAACAGTGATTAGAAAATATTCGCTAGGGTGTTAGCACACAGAATAAAAGACGAAATACATAAGATGATAAAAACCCACCAGGCTGCGGTTGGATATAACAGATCAATTATCCAACTACTGTCAGAATATTGCGACGTCCAAGGCAGTATGAACACAAGTAACTCAGAGGGTGCCATCTTGTCACTAGATTTTGACCGAGCCTTCGATAGAGTTAACCATAACTTTCTGAAACAAACAATGATAAAGATGGGATTTGGGAAAGAGTGTAGATATCCAACATAGCATATCATTTACTAAAGAAGGCCACAACAAAAATAATCGTCAACGGGACGATGAGCGGACCTATACGAATTATGCGATCAGTAAGGAAAGGATGTCCCCTATCTATGATCCTATTTGCAATAGCAGTAGAGCCACTATTGTTAAAATAAACAGAAACAGTAACCGGGATAGAAACAGGAATTGGGAAAGTAATATGTCGGGCCTATGCGGATGATGTAGTTGTCTTTGCAAAAGATGAACAGACACTGAACTTGCAAAACAGCAAAACAAACCATCTAAAGCTACCGTCAATGCTCTGAGGCAGTACTAAACACGAAAAAATAAAAAATCATGGGTATTGGAACGGGTTTGAGGTCTAGCGAACCCTCCTGGCTAAAAGTAAACCTGGAAGTCAATCTCTTGGGAATTAAATTTTTAAAAAAAATGCCTGCAAAAAAGTGCGACAACAAATTGGTGGAACCTATTAGCCAAAATTAGAGCTTGCCTCCAACAACACTCCGTGAGGAATCTTAATATGATACAGAGAGTGCAACTAATTAACACATTTGTACTTGGGAGGTTATGGTACACTTCGCAAATACTCCCAGTTTCTGCGCCCCTAGCAAGAAGCATTATGTCTGCGGTTGGATATTTCACACACAGATGAGAAATCTTCAAAGTTAAAGTCGAAAGACTTGACCTTGTCGATATATATAAGAAGAGTAAAGCTCTCTTCGTTAAAAATATGCTGCAGACAAAAATGAAGGCATTACAGCACACCTGATCGACCTATATAAGCCACACAGCATGACACCAGCCATCAGCATTGTCGGAATACCAAACTAGATGAAATACCTACAACTTTTCTACTTGGAACTCAGCTACCTGAAGCTCACACACAAATTAACCGGCCTTTAACAACCAAAATAATATACAATATTATGAAGGACAACACCTCTGGGAACAGACCGGAAATGAAGTATCCAAATATTATATGGAAAAATGTTTGGGCAAATATCCACAACCCAGAGTTACAGACATCTGTACATTCAATCTGGTACAAGGTTGTCAATGAGACAATAGCCACTAACACCAAACTAAATCAAATCCATCTGCCAGAAACGGATGGATGTAACCACTGTCAAATGGCAGATACTCTACCCCATAGGATTATCTGCCACCATGACAAAGACATTTGGAACTGGAAAAAGCATACATATTAGATAACACAACGAGAAGAATAACTCCTGAACTTTTACTGAAACCAGATATGACATCCCCTTCGAAACAAAAGAGACGCCCTAATATGGCTAATAGGGACTACAATATAATATATATTTTCTCAAAAGAATGCAAATATAGTGGACTACTTGGTCGAACTTGTGGCAGGCTACCACAAATTCAGGAAGAGGAGGAAAAATGAGAAAACTCTTCTCGCAAACTATTTAGAGAAAATTATACCGTTTAAATAAATAAAAAAAGATTGACTACATGAATCTGAATTAGTGGATAGCATTTGTAGAATATTACTCATGATTAAATTGATGTAACTGTTCGAATATTGAAAATAAATGTAATAAGTTTAGGAAAGCGAAAAATAAAAAGGTATAGTGCCAGGCAAAGATCAACTATCTGGAGAGCGAAAGGAAGGGCTGAAAGGGAGGAAGGAGGCAAAAAAAAAAAAAAAATCGCTAGTCTCAACGCCAATAGGAGCAGCCTACCCTCACTTAAGCTCTGAACCACAACGCCTTCAATAAGATGCAGAGCATCTATCTTACAATCGAAGAAGTCTTTGAATAAACCCGTTAACTCAAGACTATTAAGACATATTCGGCAGTTTATAGAAATATGAACTAAAATGTTTTTACAGAAGAACATTTTCGAGTCCTCGAACTATGCTGTTTTTAGGTGGTTTTCCGCAAACACTTAGAGGAATGCTAGGATGATCCCCAATTTCCGCCTCATAAACTCTTTACAAACAAAAATACGCCTATCACAGAGAACATAAGTTATAAAAATCGCAGAGAGATGGCAACAATTAAGCTCCCCCAATAGAATAGTTTTGTTGCGGCTAGCGGGAGGGTCAGCAATCTACCAGTGAAGTAGGCGCGATCACTACTCTTCACAGCCTTACAAATTCATGAGAATCAGTACTCATGACTCTAAGAAACCTCATTAGTTCTTTATTTAAATTAGCTGACAAATAATAAAAGTGTACGGAAGAAAAAATATTTGTATCAGAAAGAGGTGAATCGCTCAGCATAATACAGCTATTTAGTCACTGTAAGATCGTTTGGCATGAACCTACGGTTCTGACTGACTCTCCATAAAGTTCCCTTCTGAGTACATGTTCGGAGAAGTGTATGCATTGGTCTTGCCTTCTAGCCAGCCACACAGCCTTTTATGGAAGGTTTCGGATTGCCTAAAATAAGCATCATCACTATCTTCTCGAAATTCTACATGTCTGCCGAGATGAACTTGTAACGGCCCTCATACCTGAACTTTACGTAGAATTGTAGTTAATGAAGTATTTGCAGTAAGCTAAAGTTTGCCTGAATATGATTGGGTATGTTTGTTTTGCAATGTCTTGTAAATCAGTATATATAGACTTTATTTTATGAAAGGAAATTATTTAAAGGCCATTTAATATATTTAAGAATTGAATTGTGCAAGAGAATTGCTTAAATGTGTGTAATTCCAAGTATTAATGCAAGTTACGATGTCTACAGGACAATTTTCTACAGTTTAAAACGATTTCTGTAAATAATTTTGTGTTTAAGTATCTTTAATTTCCATTTCTGACCGTTTTGTAATGATGTTAAATGATTATGTATTATTTCTGATTGTTTTTAATATGTTTAATTGTTTGAGTAATTGTTAATGTTCAAGAAATATCTGGTGGATGATTTTGAAGAATTCCAGAAATTTCGATAGAGCCTATATAAAGAAATCGGCAGAAGGACAGAGTTAGTTTATAGTTAGTTTGCAGTTAGTTTTATACAGATTCACTTTGTAACTGCGTCAGTAGTATCTCTATATATTGTATCTTTGCATGTGAACAATATCGCTGACGTTGTTTTGAAAAATAAACAAAATCTTAAACTGAGTCTTACGGTGGACTATTTAATTAATTACTGTATTAATTAAACCAACCAAGACCCTGATAAACTGAAGACAGCATCACCCACTCTCCTAATATATGGACCCGACAGAGCGTAGAACACAGTCCCCATAGGACTACTAAAATAACAAATTCAGCTCAGATATGAATAGTGAGTGGGAAAACTGTGGTGATTTAACCATAATGCCTTAGCTGCTAGTCTTCATGACTTAATAAATTAAAATAAACACATAATTAAACAATTAATTAGCTTTATTTAACGACAACCCTAACTCATCATCGCTATCGAAAAGGCTTAGTTAACTTGGATTCATGTTCCCACGAAACCCTTCACAGTACATTCGATGAATTCTGTTAGTGTTTTGTTACAAATAATACCAGACAGACGAAGTTAATTGAAAATGATGGTACCAGAGACGATTATGTAATACGTCTTTCGTTTTCCAGGACAACACGTGAAAGAAACCTGACTGACTTCGGATTGGCAGATAGATGATAGTTGTCGTCATACTAACGAGAAGAGAACGCCGCACTACGAAACTGCCCTCATATACCTTCAAACCCAACCTTCCCAAGTTATTATTATTATTTTTTACTTATAGCTTTACGCCTCGTCGACGTCAAGGACATTAGAGGCGGGATGGTACTGGGACAAGGAACGGGAAGTAATTCGGCAAAGGCCTTTTGAAGGAAACATCCCGGCATTCACCGGGAGTGATTTAGGGTAATCATGGAAAATCCAAATCTGGAAGCCCAGACGGGGATTCGAACCGGTGTCCACCCGAATGTGAGGCCAGAGCGGTAACCGCTCTCCCACCACGCTCAGTCAAGTTATTTCCGCAACCAGTCTTTCAAGATAACAGTAGAACGCAAGAGATGAAAATTTTTATTCACAGCCTTCTTCTAACTTCGAGGAAATAAGATTCCTTTCTTGTAGTGTGATGTTTTCGAAAGATTCTAAACCTCTCTTGATATTTCGCTCTCATTCATCACAAATACATGAATTCATGTTTCCAGTTTGCGACCTACTGTCGAAAGGTGTGTGGGCCATTTTTGGACCGAAGTCAAGTTCCACGTCTGAACAAGTGCAGTCCATCTGCGACACAGTAGAGATACCTCACATCGAAGCTCGCTGGAACACCAAGCAGCGAAGGCAGGATGTTGCACTTAACTTGTACCCACATCCAAAAGCACTATCACGGGTAAGTAAAAATCAGACAATTCTTTCGGAAAAAGAAGTAGGTATTGATGAATTACATTTTTTTGTAACATAGCTAGTAGATTGGTGGGCGTTATTCGCAGATGAAGATGTGTACCCTGAATCAGGGCCATCATTGGGGGAGGGGTAAGCGGGTAAACTGTACCCCGGGCCCGATCTCTGGCTGTAAGGGCCCCCCGGCCAGTTGTAGAGCTTTTATTTATTTTTAAAAAGAGTCAGTCGCCCATCTGGCCGATTACGTGACTGCTAAGAATGCTTAGCGCCGGCCCTGCCCTGAATGCTTGCGATTTTTTTATCGTCAGTTGTTCTCCTGCAACAACAATTTTCCTCTAGACCAGACCTCACTTCCTTTCATGTAGATGTACTGTTACATATCATTTCGCTAATCTGCATAGGCCCCACAAATCTGTATTTGTGCGTTTTAATAATATTTCTTGATCTACTACGAGGGTGAGTCAAGTGAAAACCTTAAATTTGTAATAAAAAATCGAAATTTCGCGCTGTTATCCTGTAAGTTGGTAAACGTTCTACAAGCAGCGTGCAGAATGGCCTGTAGGTGGCAGCATAGTGCAGATGCACAAATACAGTCGCAGTATCAGTATAAAGATGGCTGCCCCACTTGAGACTTGCACCAGGGAAGAACAGCGTTCTGTTATTCGGTTTTTGAGTAGTGAAGGTGTGAAACCTATTGAAATTCATCGAAGAATGAAGGTTCAGTACGGTGATGCATGTTTGTCATAGCAGCAAGTCTACAAATGGAGTAGGAAGTTCGCAAATGGTGTGACTTTAGTGGAAGAGGCTCCTCGTCCAGGTCAGGCACAACGAGTTGTGACTCCACAGAACATTGCAGCAGTTGAAGCCATAGTGATGGAAAACCGCCGAGTGACACTGAATGACATTGCAGCATATTTAAAGATTACTCATGGTTCAGCACACCACATTGTGCATGATGTGCTCCAGTTTCACAAAGTGTCTGCAAGATGGGTGCCACGGCAGCTGACTCTTGAAATGAGAGAACGACGTGTTGGTTCTTGTGAAGAACTTCTTCGGTGCTTTGAACGAGAAGGTGATGGCTTCCTTGCAAGAATCGTTACTGGGGACGAAACCTGGGTTCACTTGCCCAACCGGAAACAAAGAGAGCGAGCATGGAATGGCGCCTTCCTCATCACCAAAACCAAAGAAGTTTCGAACAGAACCATTAGCAGGGAAGGTTATGCTGACTCTCTTTTGGATTGAAAAAGGCGTCATTTTGGAGCATTACATGCCTAGAGGGACCACTGTCACCAGTGCATCATACACAGATCTCCTAAAAAATCATCTTCGGCCTGCAATCAAATCAAAGAGACGTGGATTACTGTCATCAGGTGTCCTTTCGCAACATGTTAATGCAAGGCCCCACACTGCCCATACAACAGTTGCAACAATCACAGACCTGCATTTTGAGTGTCTTCCTCATCCACCATACTAACCAGACCTTGCCCCAAGTGATTTCCATATGTCTGGACCACTCAAAGAAACAATGGGAGGAAAGAAGTTCCGTTCTGATGAAGAGGTACGCCACGCAGTGCATGAGTGGTTGCGCATACTACCAAAAGAATTTTTTTCTAAAGGAATTTATGCACTTTGTAAGCACTGGAAGTCTTGCATTGAGCGTGGGGAAATTATGTTGTAAAGTGATACATCTTTGTACCACTTCTGCACAGGAAATAATATTTAAAAATATATTTAAGGTTTTCATTTGACTCACCCTCGTAATTCAGATTGTTTGATACAGTTACCAGATCTCGCACTATTCTGTATAATATGGGGCTAAGTAATTAGAATATTGTAATCTCATTTACAAATTGCGCACCGAAGTTCCAGTGCTTGTACGCTGCCGTCTGCTTCCAGAAACATTAAGGAACGTCGGTTTAGCTCGAGATCGCAATTCCGCCACACGAGGTACTGACTGTGGTAGTCAATCGCAAGACGTTTTATTTTCAGACAGTAATTAGGTTTTGTTACACCTTAGACTAGCATGGTACCACTATAACTACTTGCCTGGTGTGTATTAGGCCGCGGTCACAGTGTATGCATACTCTGAAGACTTAATATCGAGCGCGCTAGTCTATAGATGTGGTCACATTGAATCTGAATTACTTATTCATTTCAGTTAAGAAATGGAAGCCAACTAAATGTTTTTAGATAATTCCGTGCTAAGACTCTATCTGCCAGAAAAACAAAATAGAATGCTGGACTAGTGATATTAATACTACTAATAAAACTCTAGGAGAATCCACGTTAATTTTCCCTAATCTAATCATAGACGATTAAAAATTCGTCGGCTACTTCAGGATTCGTCCAGAATCGTTGGACTATATTTCACACAGAATCAGTTAGAACATTGAGAAACTGAATAATTTCCAGAAACATATTCAACCTATGCAGTAATTAGCAGCTTCATTTTTAACAATGAAACGTTTAGAGACTGTTAAAAGTTAAAAACTATATATTTATTGAATAGATAGCTTATGCAATATAAAGTAGCAATTTATAATATAATAAGCGACTGTTACAGGAAATTATTGGTTTAATGGGCCTAGAATCAGCGATTACTTCATGTAATTTAATGTCAATTAAATAGTAAAGTACAGTGTGTGAAAAATGGAAAAAGACGAAATTGTCTGAAAATTTACTTAAAACGTCACACCAGGGTTATGGTAGTCTTCTGAGGTCTGATTCCACAAAGGTCTTCTATCACAAACTAAATGAATCAGTTTCTCTGTATTCGTTTTAGTCGTAGGACTATGCAGAAAAAACCAACAGACTTGCTTCCAGGCTCTGGTACGACTAACTAGCTTACAATATAATCATAGCAACCTATTTTGGAGTGTTTGTTTCACTCTGACGAAAACGCATGAGTACGCACGACCAGCAACTTGTCAGAATAAGTGTCCATTGTGACCACAGCCTTATGACCTAATTACTGCTTTAGACAATACACCTCTGTATTATGATTTCATTACATCGCATTACAGGTTCCATGGATCCCTATGTGGCCTACGCGTGACGATAGGTAGTTACACTGATGAGGCAAAACATTATTACCACCTGCTTAATAGCGTTGAGTCGATCTTTGCAACAGAATACTGAAGCGGTTTGGTGTGGAAAGGATTCGATAAGTCCTTGGTAGGTTTCTGGAGATATCTGGCACCAGATGTCTACGCAAAGACCATGCAGTTCCCTCAAATTATGGGCCAGTGGTTTGTGGACATGGAGTTGGCGCCCTATAGCATCCCAGATGTGATCTATCGGGTTGCGACCAGGTGAATTTGGTGGCCAAGCCATCAACGTGACTTCACTAATATGCTCCTAGAACCAATGTAGCATGATTCTGGCATTGTGATATGGGTAGTTATCCAGCTGGAAGATGCCATCGCTATAGTTGAAGACATGAAGCATGAAGGGATCTAGTTGATCACAGCTGTCATGGTGTCTTTGATCACTGCCACAGGTTTCATCAAAGCCCAAGTGAATGTCCCCCATACCATAATGCTGCCCCTACATGGATGTGTCCGTGGCGTGGTGCATGTTTCAAGCAGACGGCGTATCCGGACAAGACCATCGACCTGGTGTAACGAGAAACGTGCTTCATCCGCCCAGGCGACACATTTACACTGATCCATGGTACAATCTCGAAGATATCGTGCCTACTGCAATCCTAATTTAGGATGCCATTGGGTCATCGTGGGAACACATAGGGGTTGTCTGCTGTGGAGCACCATTTTCAACAATGTGCGCTGAATAGTGTGCTCTGAAACACTTGTGCCTGGACCAGCATTGTACTCTACCATCAGATCTGCCACAGATCGCCTTCTATCTTGCTTTACGGAGCAGATAAGCCTCCGACCTCCGCATTCTGTGATGAGGAGTGGATGTCCACCACCTTGTCGCCTACTCGTGGTTTCACTATACTTCAGTCACTTTCCATAGAATTTCACTACAGTAGCACGAGAACAGCCTCGCCGATTCTGAGATGCTCGTTCACAAGCGCCAGGCCATAACATTCTGCCCTTCATTAAAGTCTCTTATGTCACTTCATTCCCTCATTTGTCACACGTATTATCTCTAGAATGACTCCCCAAGTGTCTCTACTCTGATAATATAGTTATCTTACCGCATGACCTACCAACAATGTCACTAGACAGCATTGAATCCCACAGTGGCAGTGGTCATAAAGTTTTGGCACATCAGTGTATATGGGATTTGTGACGCAATGCGACCTAGGCGAGGATTCACCGTGATCTGCTTTTTTATTTTATTTTTTAAACTGACACATTGAACTTCCACTTTACTTTTCGAACAAAGTTAGTTGTACTTTCAACTCAATTTGCTGGCTTACCTTCAAATATTTAGCCGATACCTCTGGGTTTTTATACCAGCAAAGAATAGGTTTCTTTGAACTGTTCAAAATCATACAGCCTAATTCCAAATAATGTTACTGCATGTCACAACATATATAACATCTCTGCAACACCCTCTTAGGAAGCTGCATATTGCCAAGATCCCTGAGCAGTTGTGGATGATTGAGGACAGGGGGGCTTCATCATCAGCTATACCCTTATTGACATATGATGGGAAAGAGGGGGGATTAATATATTACTGCAGTAGGATGTGAATTGAAGCATCCCTTATAAATAGAGTGTTATTTACAGCATTCCTCCAAAGGTAAAGTGTTGGCTATAAACAGATATAGAAAAGCGGTGACAAGCCATCAGAGCAATTGGTTGTTTACTGAAATACCATTGAGTCTTGATGTATAATTGTTACACACACACACACACATATATATATAAAACAACTGGTTCAAACCCTGATATCATACCCTTGGCATCTCATGCTATTATTCTTTATGTGCTGTCTGACCCAATAATCTTTAAGCAGTACATGTAAACTGCTTTAACAACTCCTCAAGTACACAAAGCTTGTCAGTAGCTCTTTGTTCATAAACCACAACAGGAAATGGAAGATTGGTCCAAATACAGATTTTGTGAGACTTTTTCGCTGGTATTTGAAAGTGGTTTAAATTATTAGTTGTATAATGTGTTTTTCTGATTGTTAATATAAGCACATTGTGGAGTTGCCTGTAAGAACATGTAAAAACTCTTCATCTATTGGGAAGTTTAATGAGGAATTGTTTACAGTAGCCATACAGAAGCTCTTCTCGAGAAGCACAGAGCAAGAAACACTGTAGTCAGGTACAGGGACTGGAGGCGTTTTAAAGAAAGGTAGCTCTTTGTGTTTATATATTGCCATTTGACTTTGTTGGTGATAAAAAGTTGTCAAAATGCAAGATCTCACTAGGAGGTATGCAAAAAGAAAAGTCTTAGAAGATAAGGACTGGGGTGATACAATAAAATAATAGGTAAACAGGATGACATGCCAGACTAACACATCTGGATTTGTAGCCCAAGTGATTAGGAAAGTTTCTTTTATTGACAAAGAAGACAGATCTTTTAATGCCTTTCCAAGAGTGTGTGTGATAAGGTTGATGTGAAATCTATATGGGGTATGAGGAAATATATCACAAACACCTTAAAATTTTTTTTGAACTAAGACGTTATTGACAAGGTAGACACATAAAAATGGTCCCCATCCGGTAATCAAGCAATTGTACACAATAAGATATTGGTTTTAATTCTCAACTTTCATATTATGTTATTGTAGGATAAAAGATTATTATTTTCTTGAGTAATAACAAAATTACAAAAACTAATATTCTTAATGTTTTTGTACATATTAATTCTTCACTTTACCATTCGAGTCAGTCATGAGAAGTAAGTTTGATGTGGTGATATGACATTTTATTTAAGTGCATTTACTATGGCAAAAGAAACCTGAACATGAGCAGCATTTAAGATAATAACCCGCTTATGATATCTATATTAACCATGTTTGGCCACTAAAATATTTAATTTTTCTCCTTGCATATGTAACATCATTTGTAAGAAAATCAAGTGTTGTTTGATTAATTATTTCATTATTCATTTTGGGGTTTATTGCTACATTGGAGTTGCAGATGCAGGGAAGGCTTTGTTTGTTTGCTGGGTATATTACTAGGGTAAGAACAGCAGGTGAAGCTCTACCCGAACTCACTCAGAAAAACTGCTCAATTTGCTACAGGAAAAAAGGGATTTTTTCTTGAAGATCTGAAAGATGGTATTTATAGGTCTCAAGAACAGAAGGGTGGGCAGATTCAGTTTTGCTGTCTCTGCTTGCTAATTCCAGCAATGATGGTCAGAGAGTAACAAAGATGTAGAAGACATTTGAAGCTGTATCTGAACAGGCAGTTGCAATTACAGTTCAGTAGTGCAGGTTAACAAATTGAGAGTTGCAAATTTGACAATACAATACAATACAATACAATACAATACAATACAGTAGTAACCATCAGTCGTGAAATGTAAAATTGATCTTCAGCAGTTTAAAATCATGAATAAGGAAAATAGTGAATGAGTGTAAGTGCTGACTACAAATTTCAAGTGTACTTCTAGGCACTGTTTGTTGTTAACTTACTGAAAGCTATTTTTCTGAAAAACCTCTTTACTTGCTAATGAGGGTGAAACTACAAAAACGAAAATATAAATACTACATTTGTACAGTTGCATTTATTGTAACTCAATACACAATCTTTAATAATTCAAAAATGATACTTGGAAATTCTGTACTAGCATATGCATCAATATATATATATATATTTTTTTTACCATTTAGGTATATGCCGACATGGTAAAGGCATGGAAGTGGAAAAGCTTTACTGTGTTGTTTGAAAATGATGAAGGTCTAGTCAGATTAAGCCACGTGTTAAAGATGTATGGTCCCAGGGGTTATACAGTAACAGTTCGCCATCTCAATGACACATCAAACTATAGGTAGGTAGATAATTAGGACAAACAGTAACAGAGTTGGCAAGGTATGTATATGATATTTAATCTGAAGTACGTAAGCATGTCACAGACTCACAAACATGCATGCACAGCCTGAAAACTCAAATGAGTATTTGGTGCTTGTTCAAGCAATGCATTATTTTTGATAGAATTCCTGTTGATCCATAGAGTAATGAATTTTTTGTTGAATCTCAGTTTATAGAATTTACACCGCCATAAACTGCATGCTTTGAATTTCTTTAATCATTAGTATTCCTGGAGAACTAACAGTCTTCCTTGTTGTGGACAGAAAACAGAATAAGTCTCCTTTTTTAAATTCTAGGAAATACTCAAATAATAAACTAGCTGCACTTATTTAATCAAAATTAATTTTCTATCAACTGTTACACAATCTTGATTTTACTGGGAATTTAATTAAACAAATTCCATTATATGTTATGATGTTAGACACCAAACATGTTTGAATGTGCCTTATAACCTGTTGTAGGTTGAAGAGGATATTACTCCATATTTAGGTGTAAATATCTTTTGAAACATTAAATTGGTTTAAATAAATGAATTTATATCATTTGTATCTATGATGCAATTTGTAGGAGCAAATGAATGCATCTAAAATATTAGAGAAACCGAATTTCCCCAACCAGAATCACTGTAAATACTTCTAAAACATTGACCATACTGCTACCAGTCTGAGTGAGAAAAGTATTGTGAACAATGTAATTTATAGTTGACTCATGGCTGTCTTGGTGATGATGCATCAATTTGTATAAAGCTGATGATTTGACCGTCATACTGTGTTTATCTTCTTGGGTGGAACTGCATTGTCCACTGATGTTGTTTGCTGTTTTATACCTGTTGCACCCTACCCACCCAGAGAGTTCAGTCCATCTGGCCAATTGGGATGCCTGACCCATCAAGTGTTTTGTTGGCCAGATCAGATTTGGTGCAGTCTGGTGGGGTGCAATACAGACCTGTTCCTTTCATATCAGAGAAAGCCATGCATAATGAAGCTTGAGTCAGTTATCATCATTATTTTACATAGGCCGTTAAGTTAAAAGACAACATCAAGATTTCCATATCTAGCCTCTCATTGTTTTTATTAAAATCTCCACATAAAACTATTTGTTTGTTATTTTTGAAACATAGTAGCAAAGACTCTAATTCAATCTAAAATTTCCAGAGGGGGCCCTGTAAATTGCTATTACTATAAACTCTTCCTTACCATTTTATAGTTTTGTAACACAGCATTCAAAGTGTTGTTCTATACAATACTTACTTACACCTACACTGTTGCATTCAATATTATTTTTAACAAAAATGGAAACTTTCTCCATTTTACATCTACAGTATTGAGAACTTAGTTTATAGTATGGGATGGACAGCTGAGACATTCCTGTGTGAGACAAATGATGTTCAGATATTCACAAAACATCTACATTGAAATTTCTGGAATTTTGAATCTCTTCTAGGAATAAGGTAATGTCATCAGTTTTACTAAATATTCCCCTTATATTTTGATGGAGAATAGTGGTCTGAATACTTTGATTCAGTAAATTTAAATTCTCTACTTTATTACTACATACTGGTATGTGAGATGGAATTTCTAATTTCAATAACTTATGATCAGGAGAGATGTTAATTTCTTTTAGACATCTTAATACATTTATTTTATTTACCCTAAAAAAAAAGGCCTAACTTAACATCACTTATAACAGGAATACCTATTTCACTCACCTCGCAACCCCTGATCTCATCAGCAATAAGAAGCGAAAGCTTCCTTTTACCTCTGAAATTCAGATGGAGTCCATGGCGAGTATAACTGTCCCTACAAATGCAGGACATATCTATCAAACCAATGTGTGAATTTTCTGACTGCCAGAGAACCCTTTCCAATGATGAATTTGTACGCCTAATGTTATGCCACATCCATCATAATGCTCAAGCAAACCCACAAATCCCACATTCGTCTATATGTGTTCCTGGAAATGTGAGCAATGTACCGAGTGTGGTGGTGCAACAGTTAGTGTTCTGGCCTCGCATTCGGGAGGACGGCAGTTTGAATCCCCGTCCAGGCACCCAGATTTGGGTTTTCCATGGTTTCCCAAATCAGTCCGAGCAAATGCCAGGATGCTTCCTTTAAAAGGCCATGGCTGAATTCCTTCCCATTCCTTGCCCCCCTTCCTTTCCCATCTCTAAAGATCTTGCAGTTAAGAGACATTACGCAGTTAAAAAAAAAGTGAGCAATGTCTTCCCCAATTGAATAATTGAGGTCCTTATCAAGATTATTTCCTGGTCCTCCTACAATTACAATACAATCCTCCTATTAGAAATCTTTCCCTAAGTCTTCCACATTTGCTACAACACTTCCAAGATCTGCATTTGGTTTTAAAATACTGCAGACTTCATAATCTGGCTCCAAGTCAGACTGAACCATCTCACTGATTCCCCTCCCATGACTGCTTCCAAGTAACAGTACCTTCCTACATTTAGATACCCCCTGAAAAGTTCTCCCTTTTACTTTACAAGATCCCAGATCATTCTGTCCAATTTTACAGTCCTTAAAGTCACCATCCAGATCCTCCAAAGGCCAAATCACATTGGATGTCTCCAGCTGGAAACCATCAGACAGACAGCGTCTCCTACCTCTCCTGCCAGAGCTGACTTCCCTCTACTCAGGGCCTTTAAATCCCTCTCTGCAGATGCCAGATCTGACTGGAGCTACAGAATCCGCTGCTCCTTAATTCTGGAGGAGTGAGAGTTCCAGGCAATAATGTCATGTAGTAAACCACAATCAGAGTCCTTGGGCGTAGTGGGGTCATTGATGAAACACTTACTTTAATGCAACGAAGCTTTACTAAACAGTTGGAACAGTACAGAAGCATGGAGAAAACTGACTCCGGCTAGAAAGGAGCATCGCTTATATAGTAATGAAGAACAGTCTAGAACATTAACACTAGTTACAACAAGAATATTCCAGAACAGTTTACGCAAAGTTAAGAAATTAAAATTTTACAGGACTTGTTGGATTCGAACCCACGACCTTTAGTCCCCCAGTCTCTTAGCGTAACCACTACACTACAACAGTCTTTCCTTCTTCATGGCCTGATCCTCTTGATGTGCGATATTGCCCCCTCCTTAAGGGAACAGCGTCCTGCTTTGAGCCCGGACGAGACCCACAGCTTTTGGGGCCCTTTGGTTTAGTGAAGAATGCTGGGTCTTCTAGTTTACTCTGATTCAGTGGGTCCATGTAAGGCTTCAGTCGTAGCACGTGAACTGTGTTTCTCACCTTCCATCGTTTCGAGTGTGGATCGAAATCCTCGACTTCATAAGTGACATCAGACAACCTTCATACGATCCTGTATGGTCCAAAGTAACGTCTGAGTAGCTTCTTGGACAGGCTAACCTTACGGATGGGGGTAAATATCTAAACGAGGTTGCCAGGTTGGTACGAAACAGAACGGTGACTCGTATCATTCCTCCGGCGGCCATTCTCTTGAGCCTGCAGTGTGTGGAGCTGAGCTAACTGCCGACACACTTCATGTCTTGTTACTAATTTGGCGATGTAATTGACGTCCACGTCGTCAGGATGGAATGGGAACACAGTGTCCATGGTCGTTGTTGCTTCACGTCCGTGTACCAGGAAGAATAGCGTAAATCCGGTTGTGACTTGTTTGGCAGTACTGTAGGCGAACATCACAAAAGGCAGCACCTCATCACAGTTGGTTTGCTCGAAACTCATATACATGGAGAGCATGACAGCCAGTGTTTTGTTGAAACATTCTGTAAGTCCATTAGTAGAGGGTGGTAAGCAGTCGTCATTTGATGTGTAATGTTACATCGACAGTTAATCTCGGTCACAAGTCTCAACTGAAAAACCTTTCCTCGATCCATGATCACTGAACTTGGGGCCCATGTTCTAATAAAATGTCCTCCACTATGAATTTCGCAACCTCAGGGGCTTCACCTGTTTTCGAAGGTTTTGTAATGGCGTACAGGAACAGATAATCAGTACAAACAATAATCCACTTATTACCACTGGTAGACGTCACGAATCGTCCGAGTAAGTCAATCCTGACACTCTGGAAAGGCGTTCCTGCAGGGGTAATTGGTATAAGTCGTCTAGGTGGTTTCTGAGGAACTGTCTTCCTTCTCTGGCATTCTCGACAGTTCGAAACATAGTGACGAACACTTCTAAATAATCCTGGCCAGAAAAATCTCTTCCAGATTCTGTCATAAGTCTTGATAAACCCTAAATGGCCCGCTGTAGGCGCGTCATGGAAATGTTAAAGAATTTCGAAGCGCATGTGCTTGGGAATCACTGGAAGCCATCTCTTTCCAAAGGGGTCAAAGTTTTTCTTGTAAAGCACCTCATTTATCATCTTAAATTCTCCATTCACATCCTCTGAGCGATCTAAGGCGAGTTTAATTTGCAACAATTTGGCGTCCTTCTTTTGTCCTCAGAGAGAATGTGAAGAGTAGCGAGACAGTAATTACTCTCTTCATTCTCTTGCTGTTCCTCCACTGGATTCCTCGAGAGACAGTCCCGGTGCTTCTTTCCAATTTTGTAGTCTATACTAATGTCGTATTCTTGAAGACATAATGCCTACCTTGCAAGTCGTCCCGATGGGTCCTTAAGGCTTGTTAACCAGCAAAGTGAATGGTGATCTGTTACAACTGTAAATGGTCGTCCAATGTGATATGGACTGAGTTTGCGTACAGCCCATATGACAGCAAGAAATTCACGTTATGTTGTTGAGTTGTTTCTTTCGGCTTTGTTTAGTGTCCTGGAGGCATAAGCTATTACCTCCTCTTATCCATCCTGAATCTGTACTAAGACAGCGCCAATTCCATAACCACTAGCGTCTGTATGCAGCTCAGTAGGCGCTCTCTCATCATACAGGCCAAGGACAGGGTCAGTCATCAGAGCCTTTTGCAAAATGTTGAAAGAATCTTGTTGAGATCTACCCCAGAGATATTTAGTACCACTTTTTAGCAATTCTTGGAGTGGCCTGTCTTTCATACAAAAGTCTTTTATAAAACGTCGATAGTAAGAACATAGCCCAAGAAAGTTCCTCACGTCGCTGGTATTCTTAGGAACAGGAAATTCCGTTATAGACCTCACCTTGTCTGGATCTGGCCGCACAACCTCACTTGATACATGATGCCCATGTATTTTTATTTCTTTAGCTCCAAAAAGACACTTTCTTGGGTTAAGTTGTAAGCCACTTTGTTTCAGGCACATAAGAACAGCTCTCAGACTTTTCAGGTGTTAATCGAAGGTTTCAGAGAACACTATAACATCGTCTAAAAAACAAAGACACATCATCCACTTCAGATGACGTAAAATATTATCCATCATACGTTCGAATGTTGCTGGCGCATTACACAAACCAAATGGCATTACATTGAATTCATACAGGCCATCGGGGGTAATAAACGCGGTTTTCTCTCGATAGAATTCGTCTGCCTCTATCTTCCAGTATCCTGAGTATAGGTCCATAGTGGAGAAAAACTTAGATCCCTTCAGACAGTCCAATATATCGTCAATTCGCGGAAGAGGGTAAACATCTTTTTTAGTCACCTTATTGAGTTGTCGGTAATCGACCCAGAACCGCCAGTGGCCGTCCTTCTTTCTTATGAGCACTACCGGCGATGACCATGGGCTCTGAGATGACCGAATGATGTCATCCTTCAGCATTCTTTTCTACTTCTTCCTGTATTATTCGGCGCTCCACTGCTGAAACTCTATATGCTCTTTGGCTGATTGGTCGATGGTCGCCAGTATCAATTCGATGTTGTACCTTCAACGGGGTCGACTTGCTCTTCATCTGTGGACTGAAACATTCAGAGAATTCCTGAAGAACTGCAAATAGCTTCTCCTGTTGTTCCTTAGTAAGATCTGGCGAGAGTCGGGACTGAATGTTTTGTCTCGTTGCTTCCGTTACAATCACACTTGTGGGTTCTTCGCGAAAGGTTTCCATGACAGTCAGATGCCCTTCAATTAACATCTCAGCGTATGCTATACACTGGCGCACTGGGAGAATCTGAGGCACCTTGCAGCAGTTGACTACCCATAGTTCACCAATTCTGTTCTCAAATGAGACAGCGGAGGCTGGGATGAACAAATCTTTCTCCAGTGGTAAATTCCTATTACATTCCACTAAGAGGTCCATACAAGGACATGGCGTATGACACATGACAGTTACCTTCGAAGCACTGGTGGCAGGAATTACGACGTAATCCAGCACACAAACTTTCCAGGCATGGGAGGCACTGTTTTCCCCCTCTTCAACTATCACATCGTCTAGCAAAATCTTCGAGCGACCACAGTCTATTATTTCTTGCGAGGCCTTCAGAAAGCCCCAACCAAGAATGACCTCATGACTGCATTCTTGTAACACAACGAACTCAAAGGGCTGCTCGTGGCCAATTATAGAGAGACAAAGAGTGCACCTTCCTGTAGGCTGTACATGGTTCCCATTAGCCAACCCGAGCAAAACATTTTTGCTGTCGACGAACATAGTCTTCCGCAACTGGCGCCAGTACTTCTCCGAAATAACCGAGAAAGATGCCCCAGAGTCCACAAGAGCATGAGCTGGTTGGCCATCCATGAGGATTTCAACGTAATTTGCCAACATTTTCGTAATGATCAGCGGTGGAGGATTTTTCCCTAGAGCAGCCTCACCTCCAAGGAAGGTCGCAGCTTTTAGTTTTCCAGGTTGCTAGGAGACAGGCTGGAGCGTCGGAGGGGTGACGGAGACCTTGATCGGCGTGTCGGCGAGCGCCCTCTCAAGAGGCCAGCTGCGGTGACGGTGATCTATGTCGTCCAGAAGTTATGTCTTGATCTTCATTGTCGACCTGGGGTCTTCGGCCGCTGAAACGTGCTTCGAATCTCCTTTCGCGGGCATCAATAAATATCTGCCGTCTCTCTCAGCAGTAGCGCACTACATGTCCCGGCCACCCACAGTGAAAAATACCGGCTGGTTGTCCCGCGTTCTCCAGACGTAGGGTTTTCCTGGGAACGTTTGCAGGATCCTTGCATTGCGTAGTAGTGGTGTAATTCTCTGTGGCCTCGGCGGTTTAACAGTTTTTGCTGGGGCTGCACGGTAAGAGATGGGCGCCAGCGTTTGTTCCACTTCCTCCCTTATTATTTCCTCAAGAGTCTCAATTTTTGGCCCGATATACATTCCCATCGCCCTTTCAACTTCCTCTCTCACTACTTTCCGAATAATGTCTCTAATACCTATGTCCTCTTCCACTGTGGCCACTGATACGACGTTTGGTAATCTTTCAAACTTCTTTCATCCAATTCTTTTCTGGTGCATGATCTCACTGTATTGACAGCACTTAATAAAGTCATCTGTTGTGGAAATTTCCTTCAGAAGCAACGCATGATACATGTCCTCGGCGACGCCTTTCATAAGGTGTGCTACTTAATCTTCTTCCTTCATTTTGGGGTCGACTATTTTACACAGCCCCAAAACAATTTTTATGTATGACTGTTTCATTTCCCCATGGCGCTGCGCTCTACACTTTAGTTTTTCTTAGGCATCGCGTACCTGCCGTTGTGAATCTCCAAAGCACCCCAACAGTTCTATCTGGAATGCTGCCCAGCTAGTCAGTTTCTCTTCGTTGTTTTTGTACCATTGTTTGGCAGTTCCTTCGAGGTAGAAAAATACATTTTCCAGGCACACTGTATCATCCCAGTTGCTGAATTTAGCGATACGTCTGTAACCTTTCAGCCAGTTGCCCGGATCTTGCCCGTCGTCGCCTGTAAATACTGCTGGATGACGAATGTGCTGGCAGGTGGTCGGCATCATCGTCGTCCTTACTTCTTCTACTGACAGCTTCGACTTAGTTGAATATGGATGGCTCTTACTCTGGCTTCTCGCCTTGTAAGCGGCGGCTCTCTTGTGGTCTGATTGGGGCCACGGTGCTTTGTAGATTGTAGCGATTACGAGGATCTACCCGGCGCTTCCACCAGAATAATGTCACGTATTAAACCACAATCAGAGTCCTTGGGCGTAGCGGGGTCATTGATGAAATACTTACTTTAATGCAACAAAGCTTTATTAAACAGTTGGAACAGTACAGAAGCACGGAGCGAACTGACTCCAGCTACAAAGGAGTATCGCTTATATAGTAAAGAAGAACAGTCTAGAACATTAACACTAGTTACAACAAGGACATTCCAGAACATTTTACGCAAAGTTAAGAAATTAAAATTTTACTGGACTTGTTGGATTCGAACCCATGACCTTTAGTCCCACAGTCTCTTAGCATAACTACTACACTACAACAGTCTTTCCTTCTTCATGGCCTGATCCTCTTGATGTGCGACAATACTAACTCAAGAGTCACTGTTAGCAACATCACTGCACCCCCAGTGAAACCAGCGCCCGCAGTCCCGGCACGTCACTCCTTCTCTTACTGGTCTTTGGCAATTTCCATACTTAGTATCCATTATGATACTTTCAGAAAAACTTAATAACTTAGGAGAATAAAAACTTTAAACATTTACTTTTTAAACTACTTTAAAAAACCTAACAACTTAGGAGAAAAAAACTTTAAAATGTTTATTTTTAATTAACTGCTTTTGTTTCAGTTGCCAAAGAAAGGTTCAAGTATGATTCTATGAAAAATGTTAAACAAATACTATGTAAATCACTCGAAACTTTTCCAAAATGTGAATTAAAATACTTATCAACTACAAGACTTATAACAAAAACAAACAAATGATATCAAAAGAACTTTTAAAACAATTACAATAAAATTTTACACCCTAGAACTCCGATTATGACCTAACCTCTAATGTAAACAAATAAAATTTGTTTACACTGTACTGATTTTCTATTTAAAAAAATGGTTCACTGTCACTTAATAACTTCACAATTTTCTGCAAAACAAAACTAATTAAGTCAAAACAAACTTACTATGAAATTCTGTTACGCTAAAACAAGAATATTGATACTGGACGTTTAACACAGATGTAAACAAAAGCCACGGAACACTGAATCTACAATTTATGGATTTAACAAGGCCTATGGAAAAGATCACTGAAAATACAAATACCAAAAACTAATGTAAACGATATTAACTCTCTATAACAAAAATCTGAACTTAAGCCAAGCTTTCATAAAAGTAAACAATCACAGAAAATAAACACCAAACAGAACACAGCACTAAAAGACAAATAAAATTTGTTTGCACTAATAAAATACTCACTAACACTCACAGTAGAAGAATGTATTAGAATTTTATATTACTATTATAACAAAAACTAACTGTTAACTGTATTTATTTATAATTTAAATACACACGTTCATGCGGTACGTGCTTCCACGATATTCCAAAGATGAGCCATAATGCAAAGTGTGTTTCCAAATAGACTAAAATATGCAGTTGTAAAAGTGTTTTTTAGAAAAGGAGAAGCAGCATGAGTAGGTAACTATCGCCCCATTCAATTACTTTCAGGATTCTCAATGATTTTTGAAAAAGTCATGTACTTTAGAGTAATAAAACATATTACACAAATAATATCCTCACTAAATCACAATTTGGGTTCCAAAAAGGATCATCTGTAGAAATGGCTATATATTCAATTTTAAATAACACATTTGAAGAACTGAATAATAAAATGAGCCATGTAGTAATATTTTGTGATCTTGAAAAAGCATCTGACTGTGTAAATCATGAATTACTTTTGAAAAAAAAAAAATGGAATACTATGGTATTAATGGAACCACATGTAAATGGTTTAGATCATACATGGAATGTCGACTACAAAAAGTTTCCATTTTTGATTCTAAAATAAGTAAAGAAGCTTCATCAGACTGGGAGAAAATTAAACATGGAATTCCACAAGGTTCTGTCCTAGGACCCCTCCTCTTTTTGTTGTACATCAGTGACCTTCCTGGAAACTTATCTGACAAAGTTAAGAGTGTTTTATTTGTAGATGACACTAACCTGACTGTGAGAAAAACATCAAACAGCAATCTAGAATTTCATATAAATGAAGTACTTAGTGAAGTAGCAAATTGGTTTAAGGCAAATTCATTAAAATTAAATTTTGAAAAAAAAAACAAACAATTTATATTGGGTTTAAAACAACAAAAAATGTACACAGCCAGATTTAAAAGCAAGCTATAAAAATAATACAATATTAGAAACAGAGAGTATAAAATTCCTTGGTATTAAACTAGATGAGAAACTCTGTTGGCACGAACATATCACTTCACTATTGAAGAAGTTAAATAGTGCCACCTTTGCAATATGAACACTTTCTCCAACAGCAGATCTAGAATTAATGAAACAGGTGTACTCCTCATATTTTAATTCAGTGATGTCATATAGCATAATTTTTTGGGGTAACTCTTTAGAAAGTAAAAAAGTTTTCATAGCACAGAAAAGAACTGTTAGGGTATTGTGTAGGGTAAAACCAGGAACTTCCTGCAGACAATTTTTTAAAAAACTTAATATTCTTACAATGACGTCTGAGTATATATATTCTCTCATGTGCTTTGTCATAGATCATTTTAACCTGTTTACTTCTAATTGACAGGTACACAATTTCAATACAAGAATCAGAAATAACTTGTAGAAAACACAAACATCTCAGTCATTAGTACAAAGAGAAGTTAATTATTCTGGTAATAAACTTCCCAAGAGTAATAAAATAGTTTGGATATAGTGAAGATATATTCAAAGAAAGATTATCTTATTGGCAACCCCATTCTACTCCATTCAAGAATTTGAACAAATTAATTAACAGTATTAAATATGACTTTTTCAAAATTCAGTTGTAAAAATTAATGTTTATTGTTATTCATTTTATTTGTCTTTGGAACGTATAATTGTTTTTACTATGATTATGACTTATATTGTATGTATGTGTATTAACCATGACATGATTCACATCCCAGAGGTCCTTCCTCAGCAGGGATCCATGAAACAAGATTGATAAATCTTATATATATATAAAAAAATAGACATGTGTTTTCCAATATTTCATTTTTCAACCACCACTACCTAGCACAGATCACTGATCTTTATGTGTGGAAGCAGGATAGAGTTCCTTGTCATGCACAACGTTGACCGAATGTCGATAGCTATGGGGATGTGGGAGATATGATGGTTAAAAGTGGTCGATGCAGGGCATTTTCGTATTTTGACCAAAGACATGTGTCTCCGTATATGTCACTCTGCTGCCACAAATACGTAGCATAGACCATTGGTGTTTGTGTGTGGTAGTGGTATCGTGTCTCCTATCATGTAATATGGTGGTTAAATGTTGGTAGCTATAGGGGTGTAGGAGATATGGGGGTTGAAAGTGGTTGCTATGCGGCACTTTCATATTTCTACCAAAAACGTAAGTGTCATGGTGTATCACTTTTCAGCCAAAACTATCTAGCGCAGATCATTTTTGTTTGTGTGTGGTAGTAGCACGGAGTCAGCCGTCGATAACAACATTGGCCGAATTTCAGTAACTGTGATAGTGTGGGAGATATGGTCGTTGAAAGTGGCCAATCAAGATACTTTCGTATTTCGACGAAAGACATGTGTCTCCGTATATATCACTCTGCAGCGACAACTACGTAGCATAGACCATTGGTGTTTGTGTGTCGTAGTGGTATCATATTTCCTATCGTATACTATGGTGTTTAGATGTCGGTAGCTATGGGGGTGTGGGAGATAGGGTGGTTGAAAGTGGTCGTCCTGCGGCACTTTCATATTTCTACCAAAAAACGTATGTGTCATGGTGTATCACTTTTCAGCCAAAACTATCTAGCACAGATCACTGGTGTTTGTGTGTGGTAGTAGCACAGAGTCACCCATCAATCACAACACTGGCCGAATTTCGTTAACTGTGGTAGTGTGGGAGATCTGGTGGTTGAAATTTGTCGATCAAGGATATTTTCGTATTTCGACCAAAGACGTGTGTCTGTATATTTTACTTTGCTGCCTGAACTACATAGCGCAGTTGAATGGCGTTTGTAAGTGGTAATAGCACCGAGTCTCCCATCATGCACTATGGTGGTTAGATGTCGGTAGCTGTCCATGTAATTAGATTTGTAATTCCTAATGGGCTCTACAGTGTGCCCCATTTCTGCTACATAAACCCAGCCATATGTGCATGGAATCATGTAGACCCTGGCAATCTGTAGTGTCCTTAACCTTGACTAACAAGCTCCTGACCTTGCTGCTCACTTTGCAAATAGGTTTTATGTCTACCAGTCTCAAAAGCTTGCCAATTCTAGGACAATTATAGGACATAACTGCTACTTTGCGTTCCTGAGTGGTGAATTGGTCGGAGGCTGAGTCGTCGGCAGCATTGGTGGTTCTCTGTGTCATGGCTGTATGCAGGGCCAATTTAATAAAAAAGATTATGGTAACTATCAGGCATGAAGGTGCATTGCAGTGCCTCCAACTTCATCAGCAAACTTTTAGTGTCTCACACTTTTGTCACTCTGTTGAACAGCGTCGTGAGGACACCATTTTTCATTTGCTAGATGGTGTTGTGATGCAGCATGTAAATATCTTTTTGTGTGTGTTGGCTTCCCGTAAACTGAGAATCCTAGGTTCCTGTCATCACGCTTTGTTACCAACATATCTAGGAATGGCTGTTCTCCTCATTCCTCCATTTCCATAGTAAATTTTATATTGGGATGTGACTTATGTATACAATCAAGGAACTCATCAAGGGCACTCTGTCCATAGAGTCACATAACAAAGGTATCGTTCCCATAGCATAGCCACTTCTGCTGCCAGTAATTCTATAAGATGTTAGTTGCTAACAGGGATAGCTGTGAAACCATGGGTCGCTACTTTCATCTGGGTGTAAAACTTTCAATCGTATTAAAAAAAAAAAGTAGATTCCAGACAGACCTTGGTCAATTCAGCCCATTCTTCCAAGATGTGGACCAATTATTTACCACTTCTCACAGATACTGCTTCTTCCACAGGAGCATTTCCTTAAGCAGGCTTGACATCAAAAATCACTAGTATGTCTGTTTCTTGAACTTTAAGTTCAGAGGTTTTGACAAAATGTCAACTGCTTCTAATGGTTAAGGTGTTGCCTCCTGACAAAGGTTTTAATTTATCAGCCACATATCAGGTTATTTTGTGGGTTGGAGAGTTGATTGCACTTACAACTGGCCACTTAGGATTTTTGGCAAGCCATAGAAACCAGGGGTGGAAGTGTTGCTTCTCTTTAATCTAGTCTTGATCTCTTGTTCGATTTCTGAAGAGTTGTTAACAAGAGATGCTACTTCAGACCTCACATAGTGTAGAGGGTTTATGTCCAGTGGAGCATACTTCTTGTCTTCCGAGAGACTTGCTACTTAATTGCAGATTGCTGTAATCTTCAGATTTCAGCAATATCGTCACGCTGGTGTAATCTTCGTAGCACTAGTCTTTCTTCTCGGAATAGATTGCTGCGTGGAAGTTTTACTCAACTGAGGTTTAAAGCTGTTTTACACAGTCTTGTTCAGCATGTTCCATGTTTATGCTTTTGATGGCACTCTCTGCTCCTGTGATTATGTCCTAGGTCGGAAGCTTGGTGGGTAAGACTGGAACGAAGTTGAATCCTTTTGCAAGCACAGTGTTGGTAGCAGGATCCAGTTCTTTTCTGGTAAAGTTCGTGTCAGGGTTTTTAGTCTCCCTCTTCAATAATTCTTGGTTTTTCTGGATTGTTAAGATTCTTGATCTTGCACATTCGCCTTGCTTTTGTTTCGTCTTGCAACTGAAATGCAGATTTAGCATAGGTTGCATCTTGAGTCATCCAATCAGCATACAGAAGAAAGCTGGCTACTTGCAAGTGAAGATGGAGTACCTTCAATTCCATACAGTCCAGACAGCTTCAGGTCTGATGTATCGTCACTCGCAATAATGCGAAACCTGTCTTTCAAAGAATTGTAGAGATGATTCTTGTGTTGATGTCATGGCAGATTTTGAGAAAGGACAATTATACATCTTCATCTTTGCATCACAGTAGAAATGCTAGGTGCCATAGTTTCTGGGCTCATGTCTCAGTTTAGAAAATTCTCATATTCAACAAAATATCTTCTCCCCATAGAGGTGAGTCAAATATAATCATAGGATTCAACAGCCAGAGTAATGATGACATCATATAATGTTATATGAAGCTATCATTTTGACCATCATACTGTGATTTTCTTCTTAGGCAGAACTGCATAGTCCTCCGAAGGTGTTGGCTGTTTCTTCTAAGGTGTACCTGTTGCCCTCATTGGAAATATCTGCACCCACATTGTTTGCTGAGTATACAGACATAACTATTGTTAGATTTCCTTGTTGCCCTTCAGGTTATTACTTTGATGTTGTTTTTTCTTTTCTGCTATTGATTAATATTTGGAGCATTGATTTCGGTCTCTTAAACTGAAGGTTTTCTTCATACTCCCTGATACTTTTGATGATTTTGGAGTTAGTAGTTGCTGTAGCTTCAGTGGGTTGATTAACACGTGAAGGTGTGTTATTGGAAAATGAAATTGCAGTTTAAGCCTTTTGAGAGCTCTATTTTACAACACCTGCAGTCTCTTTAGGCAAGTTTCAGTCACATTTCCCCAAGCAGTAGAGGCATATTCCATTATTGGTCCAATCACGTCTTGGTAAATTTATACTCCGCAGTTGGTAATAATTTCGAGTTTGTGCTCAGGACTAGGTGTTCCCAGCCTCCTTTCCACTCTAAATTTGGACATCTTCTATATGTTGCTTCCAAGTCAGTCTTGATCAGAGGCTGACTCCCAGATAACAAACTACAGTCTTCTAAGTGATTCTTCCGCTGAATAAGTCAAGGTTTAAAGGCCTTGGTCTACTTCACCAATGGAACACAATTGCTTGTGAATTTTTGGCATTTATTTTCACCCTTTACAAGATGGCCCATTCTTTTAGCCACTCCAGAGCTGCTTGGAGACACATTGTGATCATAACCTGGCTCCAGGAAGATGCGAAGTGTCATTTGCATATTCGAAGTCCACCGATGTGTGCTGTTTTATACCCATAGCCCATTACCCATCTGGTTAATCAGGATACCCTACCTGTCACATGTTTCATTGCCCAGGTGAACGAACATGTAGATTTTATCTGTAAGAAAGTGAGTAAGAATATTTATCAATCAGTCAGTTACCTAAGTTTTGGATGGCAGTATTCTAAAAAATTGCATGCTATAGAATAATTTTCCTACATATTCTGTATGGTTTTGAGCATTGTGAATCTTGACCAATGTGTATATAAATCAATTATAACCACTGCAGAAAAGATGTATTAGCATATAATACAAGCAGTGTAGGAGTGCATAATGTATAGAAATATATAGATGGGAAATATTCTGACTATATTTAGCTGGTACTATATAAAACCACATTTTAAGAACATAAATAGTGAAATTTATTACTATGATACTCAAATAAACTCTGTTTTACATATTGGAACATATTACATCAACTCAACTGAGAAGAGTGCCCATGAAATGGGGAGCAAGTTACATAACATGGTGCCATTTCATATAAAATCATTGACATGGAATGAATTTCAAAGGGAATTAAAACATTATTTCTATACCGCTAATAAAGCCGTAGTACAATTTTGATGAATTGTATTGTATTGTATTGTATATTATTGTATAAACTACAGAGAACATCTGTAGCATTACAAAGACAGTAAAAATTGATACATCAATGCATTATAAATATTCCAAATTTATCTCATGTTAGCTGCTACCTCATAAAAATCTTCAATTTTATATAAACAATTATTAACAAGTAATTTTTTTATTACATTCCTAAACATTTTATTTGGAAGTAATCTTATTTTCATTGGTATGGCATTAAAAAGCTTGATGGATACATAGTAGAAAGTTTTTTGAGTGGAACTATACCCACACCTGAAGAAACCTATATTATTTCTATTTCTAGTACTGTAAGTTGTAACTATTAGACTGTACAAAAGCATTATATTTTATAAAGTATTGTATTTTGTTATGTACTCAATTTGAATGGCAACAGTGATCTAACTTTGCTAGAAACTTGCAATCAGAACCTGGCAATATAAAATTATTATATGATATTTAAATATATTTTAATAGTTTTCCATGAATTATTCAAGTCATGAACCTGCTACATCTATCATGCTATCTGAAAAGATTATAAATTGACCTCTAATAAGATAATAAATAATTTTTTGGTGACATCTATCTGCATTGTCATGTGTATACAATACCTGATAGGTCCACCAATTTTCCGTTATACTATGCTTCAAATTATGTGAGGTATTGGGTGTGATAGACAAGAGAGAAAATATTTCTTGAAGGTAACATTTAAATAATAGTAATGAAATTAAATCTTAGCACAGAAGATATGAGAAAAATGGTCTCGCGCTAGCTTAATACACTCTTAACCTATCTCATTATCACACAGTACTCTTTCCTTCTGAAAATCTATTATTAAAAATAAATTAGAACATATTAGTCAGTTACAGTATCAATAAAGAGATGTAGAAATGCTAACACAAAGACGAAAATGTTCTGAACAAAATTTATGTTTAAACAGGGTGTATATTGGCAATGAGGTATGGAAAGATATTGGAGTAGGTATGAAAAGTAGTGCATGGAAGGGAAAAGATGACCATGACCACAAGCTGGCACTCAATTTCAGGCACAAGGGTGTGAGAATATTCTCTTTTTTAGGTAAGGGTGTCAGGGATTGGAATGAGTTACCAAGGGAAATGATGAATAACTTACTGAAAATGTTGAAAGAATTTAAAGTTAAAATTTGTAGAGGGCAAATGTAGGTGGGTGCAGGATAGGGGGAGGATGGGTATGTAGGCAAATTGCCAACGGAGTGTATGCTCCATTGCAATTAAATTAAATTAAACACTGTTTCATTTTTCTACCAATGGCCATACTACATCTATTAGTTATAATCATGGTTTATTTCAGTGGCAATGCAGATGCCCCACTAGCACATTTTTCTCATGTAAGTGTGGTTAGTAATCATGGCTAAGTTAATAAGATACAAGAATATACAAAAGCAAAACTTACTTATTTTTTATGTAAGTTAGTGCTTTGATGTAAAGAAAAACACTGGATCTGTGTTTTTGTAAAAAAAAAAAAAAAAAAAAAAAAAAACGATTTACTGAAGTAGTTATTAAGCACAGAAAATCAGAAACAATTTCCACACTATTATTCTAAGTACAAGATTACAGCAATTACAGAAAAAGTATAGCATTGAAAAAAGTTTTGTCATGGTTAGCTTGAAATTGTAACTTGTATATTCAAATAATTTTACCATAAACCAGTTGCTACAATGGGAGTTATTACAACATGCTGCCATTTTCTGCAGTTTAAATCCAATTAGATATACATTTGCAGAGCTGCTGTGTATCATTCATGATGTTCAGAGAATTTTTCATTTTTTTAGCTTCAGAAAAAAATATTTCTATCAATATACAACCATATGCCCTTCTGTTTCATTTTTTTTATATATGTAAATAAAACTCTGGAAATCAATATAACTTTTGCACTGATTAGCCAGAACATTATGACTACCTACTTACTATCGATATAAACCCATCCAGGCGATAGCAGCGTCACAATACGAGGAATGACTGCTTGTCAGATACACGCAAGGTGCATGTAGAATCAGTGAGCGTGCTGTTTAATATTACTTACTTTTTCTTATTGTTTGTATTGTAGATATTAACATTTCTTCACTGCTTTTCATCAAGAGAAAAATAATCAAACAAAACGACCATTTGGTTTTATTTTAATCTCCTTTAATTTACTATTTTCTTACATACAGATACAAATTGCAGTTTTTCTAACAGTCAGTGCCATACCCACTTACTTCATCTGTCTTTTACTCTCTTCCAAAGATCTTCTTCTCACATTTCATTGTTCAGAGACTTTCATATACACTGCCATAGAAATAACATAAAAGGGAAAAAGAAACATTAATCATTAATTCTTTAAATACTAAGAGACTGTGTTTCCTTACACATCCCTCCCGCCAATTTGTCACAAAAATTTGCATTTTGTCAAATTTTCTGTGATTTAACTTTACACCATTCACCCATTATTTACAATGTTCCATTCATTCATTTACAACTAAAATTCCTGTTATCTACTCCCAGTATTATTTCAATTCACTTAGATTTCTTAATTCTAAAAATTTTTCCTGGATTTAGATACTGGAGGTAATATGCGTGCTGATGTGGTTATACAGATCCCCAATTCATGTCAAAGATTTTTCTTTATTTCTACTTTAACACTGCTGTATCTTCCATGAGTATTCATCAATACTAACTCACCTACATCGAGCTTAGTCTTTCTCACATGCCGATCATATATTCTCTTCTACTCATTCTATCTCTTCTCAGGTTCTCATGTATTAGTCTCTTCATCTTACTTTCCCTTTCATTGCCTCATCTTCCTTACACTCTCTGTAACCTTTCTTCCTCTCATATTTTACAATGTTGTGGCCCTTGTAATACATATCGAACCCTTTCTTCTTTTTCACCTTCCCTCTGGTTGATTAATCTTCCTTACATTTTCCGTCCTTTTTTTTTTCTTTATTATAAAACATTTCACCTCCTCTTCTTCTTCACTTTCTTCCTTACTCACCACTCTATCCTCCGAAAGTTCATAGTCTCCCTTTTCTTCTTCACTGCTGTTTTCTTTTTCACTTTTTTCCGTAGCTTCATAATCTTCCCGATCTTCGGTTTCTTCTTTCATTTCTTCTGCTTCCAACCTCATAATCTCCTTCATCATTATCCATGAAAGTAGAAGGTATTTCACTTATCCGTCTTGCTTCTTTGTTTATATTCTTGTCGTCATTTTCCCATTGGTTCATTCTCGCAAGGCCAATTATCTCATTTTTCTCTACTTCCCTCCTACAGCATTGTTAACCTTATGGTTTTCTTCTATCTACTGCAAGCACTTTCAATAGTCCGCTACTGTGAGACATTGCATTCAATATCAACCCATATTTTGTAGCTCCTATGGCCGCCAATGCCGCGCATGTGCAGTAGGAGGCGAGGGTTTTTTATGAGGTTTCACCGATTTGGCGTTATTTCATCTCCATATATTCTTCCTCCATGACCTCGAGTTACTGGAATGAAGAAAATCACAGCGTCCCATAAATAGCAGTGTCCAGTGCCGCGCCTCCCGCAACTGTTTCCTACTTATTTGGGCTGTAGTCTTGGAGTTCATTACACCTGTTCATGTTCATGGGGAGATATTCAACCTATTTATATATTTCTATCATATTAGACCTAAGGTGATTGCAGTTAACGTTCGTATCGTAAACATTTACAAAGAAAAAAAAAGCGCTCCAATCTGACTCAAAAATAAACAAAACCAAGGCGAAACTGAAAATGTTTGCAAAATATTTTAAAGTTGAGAAGTCATCTGAATCTTCGTCACCAGAACTAGTTGAACACGCGTCGGAAGAAAACTTATTTAATAGAAGTTCTTCAAACGAGGCTAATGATAATAAAGAGCAGCATGTACCAGGAAATTTAGCTATGGCTTGAACGTCTGCTGCAGTTCAAAATACTACAGAATGGGTATACCAGACATACCACCAAAGCACAATTTGTGATGATATTTTAAAATGGTCGCTCTTTAACTCTGCAGCCAGAGATGAAATAATTATTCCAGCAACGGAAAAATCACCGACGTCATTTTTCAAATATGCATTTTCAAAGAGTAATGCCAAATGAAGAAACTTATAAAAGAAGATGGCTTGTTTACTTTAAAATGCAGATAAAGTATATTGTTCTTTCTGTTGTTTATTCAACAGAAGGTCTCATCTTATTTGAACAAAGAATGAATTGATGACTGGAGCTACTTATCAGAGCGTCTCAAAACTCACGAAAATTCCTCAATCACCAGCGCACCATGCTAGTTGAATAGAAGCGTTGATTCAATTAAAGAACTTCAGTGTAATAGACAAGCATTTATAAATACTGATTGAAGACGAAACATCACGATGAGTTGCAATCCTGGAATGAATATATTCGTTTTAAATGCAATAATTTCTTGTTTAGAGGAAGGTTTGGATTTGAAACCCTAAATACTTCTAATAATGGTAACTTCCTGGGTAAATTGCAACTGCCAGAAAAATATGACCCTGTGATCATGGAGCATCTCCGCCGTATTGCTAATAAGGAGATTAATGTCTATTATTTTGGTAAACGTATTCAAAACGAAAGAAGTTCGTAATAAAAATTTGACTATGCATAAGTCATCTAAATACTTTTCCATCACACTGAATTGAACTCCTGATGTCAATCGCGTTGACAATTATCTTTAATACTGTTTTGTTGACACTAATGAAGACGAAGCCCAAGTGTGAGTGTTTCGTTGTTTTTACAAGCCGGAAAGTGACTCTTCAGGACCTGGGAGCTAGACTCACTGGCCTGTGTATCGAGGATACTTTCCAAAAGTTCTATTAGTATATGAACAATTGTCGAGGCCAAAGATATGACAATGGATCCAGTATGATAGGAAGAAACAAAGATGTCCAAAGCGGAATTCTGAACCAATATCTTCGAGCTTTTATTAATCTATGTAGCTTTGATTAAATTTGGTAATAGCAGGTGCCACCAATAGATAAGTAAAATCGGTTTCCTTGTCCAGATTTAATTTAAAAATATTTGTTTTATTCTCTCGATCATAAAAGCGATGGAAGTGGTATCCAAGCACTTAGAAGAACTATCGCAAAAAAAAGAGAAACCTTTTTTGAGAATTGAGTTACTAGCTTCTCTGCAGTTCACGACGCCCTTCTGGAAACGAATCATTCAGTTGCAGCAACAGAGGCCTTGTCCCTGGCCAGATCATGGAGCAATTTGAGTTCATAGTTACAATGTGACTTGGTATACTACATTGTTTAAGTAAATATTTTAAGCAAGGCTATTTAGACTGAAAGTGGATTTATGAAACGCTTCACGATTGGTGGAAAACAGCTCAAATTGGAGAAAGTACCAGGGTTATCGTCTGCTCTGAAAACAGCTAGAGAAATTGCTTCTCAGACTGGGAGCATATACTACTATTAAGCCAGTCAGATACCAAGAAAGCAGAGATTTAAAAAAAAAAAAAAAAATGATGAGGCCGTAGATGAGATGCAACAGATCCAGAAGAATTGTTTACAATGAACATGTTTTGGCACATGATCTATACATTTGAGAATGCGTTGGTCACTCAATTTACACAACTATGCAAATTTACTGATACAGTGTCGTTCTTACACATTATGAAAACAATTCCTGAAAAGTCAAAATGGAAAATTCTGCGCAGATTTAGACATAAGTTTAACTGTTGGAGAAAAATGTAGTGTATCTGGTTGTGAATTGATTGAGGGGCTTATTGTTGATGAAGTTTGAAACAGCAGCACCATTAAAAGTTTAATTTATGAAACAAAATGGTTGGCAGGATATATTTCCGAATGTGTTGACAGCACTTCGAATTTTGTCAACCATACCTTTACCTTCAGGAACTCACTTAGCCAAGCCATTGGACATGATGGCATCAGTGGTTTATTGCTATGGCATCTTCCACCTGCCACAATTAAATACCTTACGTCTGTCTTCAACCAAATCCTAGCCACCGGGGAATACCCAAAAATTTGGAAACTTGCAGAAATGGTAGCAATACCAAAATCAGGCAAGGATAAACGTTCACCAAATTCTTATAGACCTATAAGTCTTCTACCTACATTATCTAAAGTTTTCGAAAAACTCTCTCTCAAAAGACTTCAACAACACATCAAACCGAGAGACTACTACCCAACGAGCAGTTTGGATTCCAGAGAGAGCATTCTACTATACAACAACTACTCCGATTACTAAAACATGCTATGAGTGCCTTCCACAAAAAGGAACATTTCGGTGCTGTCCTCCTAGATGTGTCCCGCGCCTTTAATTCGGTGTGGCATGAGGGCCTCCTATACAAACTCTTGATACAAGGGGTACTTCTGCCACACATACATTTAATCAAAAACTATCTGAATGAGCGAACTTTCCTTGCAATCATAGAAGATGCAGTCTCCTCCATCAAAAACATCAGAGCTGGAGTACCACAAAGATCTATCCTTGGGCCAGTACTGTATTACCTGTATACGGCGGACGTCCTCAAAACGATGAAACCCGCACGGCGTTGTATGCCGATGACACGGCTATTTTTGTAAAGAGCATCTCATGTTGTTACAAAATTCAAAGATGCTGTGATAGCATTGAAAGTTGGGCAAAGAAGTGGTGACTGGCTTTCAATGCATCAAAAAGCCAAGCAGTTATGGTGACTAGGAGAAACATACCACCTCTACAGACTGTTAAACTCCTTTGTGAGGGTATTAAGTGGACACCTACTGCTCTCTACCTAGGTGTCACCATAGATAGGAGTGGAGTTGTAAAAGTAACGATGTATTCGTTACTGAGTAACAGGTTCTTCTCCTGACTCGAAGTACCGAATCGTTACTCATAAATTCATTTCGTTACTTACATGTTTCGTTACTCCAATTTGTTGTATAGATATGAACACATTCCAGTTCTTGCAGCTAACTAATTTTGACAATGTAAAGACTAATTTTGTAGTTTTTATTTTGTTTAACATTAAAATTTACAGTGCATAATTTGTAAATAGAAAATTTCTATGGATATTTTGATACAGTTACTGTTTTTTCATTGATCGTTCATTAGTGAGGTTTATTGTTTTTAAACATTTATGGAATGTGTTTATTTAAGATTTGATACCTCCTATTTTATATCATAGTGTAATTTACAGTATAAAAGAGTATAATAGATTGTGATATAAATCACTATATTAGTTAAGTTCTAATAATATTTAATTAAATTGCAATGGAGCATGCGCTCTGGTGGCAATTTTCCTACACACTCATCTTCCCCCCTTCCCTGCATCCACCTACATTTGCCCATTGCAAATTTTAACTTTAAATTCTTTGTTTTGGTAAATTATTCATAATTTCCCTTGGTAACTTATTCCAATCCCTGACACCCTTACCTAAAAAAGAGAATCTTTCTACACCTTTGTGCTTGAAATCGAATGCCAGCTTGTGGTCATGTTCATCTTTTCCCTTCCAAGCATTACTTTTAATTCTTACACCAATATCTTTCTATGCCTCATCATTAATATACGCCTTGTACACTATCATGATGATTGTGTTCTGCAATAATTCCCCCCCCCCCCAAAAAAAAAATCTAGCAGCTCTTTTTGCAGTTCCAGAATTCCATAAACAAACAATAAGGTACAATAACTTTATTCCTTTGGCCTGGGGTTATTGTATTATTGCCGCAGGATCCATGTGATCAATGCGGTACTGTCTTTGAAGTTGAATGTTTGTTGTCACCGCGAAGCAACAACAATTACGAATCTCATCGCATGTTTGTCCTGTAGCTTTGTTATTGATTTAAAAGTTTTGAATACTGATATTTTAAATATCAAACTAAGCGGGAGTCAGTAGCACTCTACCTGCAGGCCCAATTTGAAGGAATGTCCACATTTATTTTAACAAATCTATCACAAAAGGATGAAGAATTTACAAAAATAAATGAAAAAAAAAGGAAGTCAGTGGTGAAACTTCCTATTTAAAAAGTAAATACCTTGATGAGATTATAATATTTGTAAAATAGACGTCCCATTATCATTTCAGGCTTGTATGCAGGGTTTTGAGAGGGCTACTTTAAAAAATAACTGCCATTAGTTATTGTCACTAGATATATGCCACAGTCATGTGAAAACTCAGGTCTTTTTGTGTGTGTGCAAACAGGAGTTTGTTTTGAAATTGGATTATTTTTTGAATATAAAATTCATTACAGCAAATCAAGTGTACATTTAGAGGTTTTCCATAAGATCCATATGCTATTTATTTTACTTTAAGTTTTATCCAAACAAACAACTTACCTAAACTTATTTACAAAATAAAAAATGCACTTAAACTTTACCAAGTACGGCCGAAGTCGTCCCGTATGCGATGCTTCAAGCTAGTGTTCGATTGTACCGAAAGTAACGAGTAACGAAACGATACAATAGTAACGAAGTTATCCCGTACGCGGTGCGACTCGATACAATACTTCATGCTATTGTTTGATTGTACCGAAAGTAACGGTTATTGATTAGTTTAGTAATGAATACATACGGGTACAGAATTTCTCGTTACTTTTAAAGATCTAGATGGGAGACTCACATGGAAACCGCACATTCAAAACATACGTGCCAAAGCAATAAGGAGGATGATACAGCTATACCCTCTACTCAATCCTAAATCTTCACTCCAACCATCTACAGCTGCTACACTGTATACCACAAAGATAAGAGAAATACTTGAATATACGTAGCCTATATGGGGCAATGCAGCTAAGACCAACCTGAATCCTCTCCAGGCAATCCAAAACAAGCCATAAGGTACGCCTACAAGCTGCCGAGAGACACACCTTCAGCTGTGTTACAACAAATAAGTGGTCTCCCACCTCTAAGTGAACGCTTCAGAGCTGTGGCGAAGAAACCGTACCACCAAAGCAAGACCCACAACAACCCACTGATACAGCAACTGGGCTCACAAGTGCAGTACAAGCCAAATACTAGATGGCCAGTTAAACTGGCGAACGATGACACACAATAAGAGTACCAGGCAAGTATGATAAAGACGCATAAGTGAGGACAAGCGAATCCTAAAATGGAAGGAGATGTAGAAATTAGCAAAAACTTCCGCTCACTCTGGGGACTATGAAACCTCAAAAGAATTTGCACTGGCGAATTTGCCCTGGTGAGAATCGCTCAGTCGCTGTCAGGCGTTGACAGCGTGCACATTGCGCAGAGCAATCACTGGGAGAGGGGACCGCAGTGGCAACATCGACGCTGTGGCTACCACCATGTGGCATGGCCATACCAACAACAAAGCAAAGCAAATATCGTCAGACTGGTCAAGCAGACCCATCTGAGTTTCGGTTAGGTTAGATAATATAGAACAGCCACAGTGACAGGGATTCTTCTGATGCCATAGGGTATTACCGCTCCACGACCCACTCCCTGAGTAGAACACCCGAGCATTAGGTGTAGGGCTGTTACTGGTCTTGATACCCAACAGTGACAACGAAGGACCAGTACAACACACCCCATCTTTAGTCAGATTGTTAGGTTTAGGTAGGTTATTAAATATAATATTTTTGTGTCAATTGCTTCAATCTCCCAGCCCGCCACGGCCCGCGAGGGTACCGAGGCCATGCCCGCCCAACAGTCCCCAGACCCAAAGCGACAGCGCTCAGAAGATGTGGGTGCACTTCCCATGGAAGCCGAGGAATCGGTTTTGTAAGGAATGTACCAATGGGGAATCGATTCAGTCCCGCCAGGACCTAAATACTGGCGCATCTGATTCTATAACTGACAGTGAAAGGCCCCAACAAATACGACAGCCAAAGGTTCACCCAATTATTGTGTACAAGACAGCCGGATTCTGGAAGACAGTTGAACATCTCAAAGGATCCTTAATTGGTAACATGGATGTAGCCTACAAAGCATCCAACATCCAGCATCCAGCATCAAGTACCAAGTGTGCAATGAAACCAACTTCATTTTCCTCACTGCCTACTTCAATGACAAAAAATATCAATACCACACATACTTGTTTGACGGCCAGAAGAAACTGCTTGAAGTTGTATTCTGGCAATTGCCAATAGATGTGAACACAGATGAGATCAAAAATAATCTTGCCAAGAAAAACTTCTTGGTTAAAGAGGTCTCTCAACTTACCAAATTTGATAAAGAAAGAAATGAGAGGGCACCTATGTCAATATATCTGGTATTTAATTTAATTTAATTGCAATGGAGCACACACTCTGGTGGCAATTTCCCTACAAACCCATCTTCCCCCTATCCTACACTAACCTACATTTGCCCTCCACAAATTTTAACTTTAAATTCTTTTAACGTTTTTGGTAAGTTATTCATCATTTCCCTGGGTAACTTATTCCAATCCCTGACACCCTTACTTATAAAAGAAAATCTTCCCACACCCTTGTGCCTGAAATCGAGTGCTAGCTTGTGGTCATGGTCATCTTTTCCCTTCCATGAACTACTTTTCATACCTACTGCAATATCTTTCCATGCCTCATCACCAGTATATGCCCTGTACACTGCCATTATCCTCCTCATCCTCCTCCTGTCTTGCAATGAATCCCATTCCAGCTCCATTTTCATATCCGTCACTGATTGCATTCTGCAATAATTTCCAGAAACAAATCTATTAGCCCTTTTTTGCACCCTCTTCAATTCCTGTATTTGATACGCAAACTGTGGGTCCCGTACTACACTACCATATTCGTGCAATTGTCTGACCAAAGTTTTGTAACCCAATTCCTTTACTTCTCTTTTGCATCTCCTCATCACTCTCTCCAATTCTCTTTTGCATCTCCTCATCACTCTCTCCAAAAAGTGCATAATTTTGAAACCTTTTCCTTACACATGTCCAACGTGTCCTGCCCAGTTAAGCTTGTTATCAAATGGAATGCCAAGATATTTACATTTCAGGTCTTCAGCAAGCAATTCTTTCCCCGCCTTATTATCATAATTAACCTTTTGTTTTTTATTTCTGTATCTAATAAGCTGACTCTTCTTTGCATCTATCTTCAGCCCATGTTTATCAACCCAACTAGATATCCGGTCCAAATTACCGTGCAACTGTTTACAGTCCTCAATCATTTTGATCCTTTTATATGGCATTATGTCTC
>CM061921.1:380688320-380711780 GCA_031002005.1 Vandiemenella viatica
GAGACATAATGCCATATAAAAGGATCAAAATGATTGAGGACTGTAAACAGTTGCACGGTAATTTGGACCGGATATCTAGTTGGGTTGATAAACATGGGCTGAAGATAGATGCAAAGAAGAGTCAGCTTATTAGATACAGAAATAAAAAACAAAAGGTTAATTATGATAATAAGGCGGGGAAAGAATTGCTTGCTGAAGACCTGAAATGTAAATATCTTGGCATTCCATTTGATAACAAGCTTAACTGGGCAGGACACGTTGGACATGTGTAAGGAAAAGGTTTCAAAATTATGCACTTTTTGGAGAGAGTGATGAGGAGATGCAAAAGAGAATTGGAGAGAGTGATGAGGAGATGCAAAAGAGAAGTAAAGGAATTGGGTTACAAAACTTTGGTCAGACAATTGCACGAATATGGTAGTGTAGTACGGGACCCACAGTTTGCGTATCAAATACAGGAATTGAAGAGGGTGCAAAAAAGGGCTAATAGATTTGTTTCTGGAAATTATTGCAGAATGCAATCAGTGACGGATATGAAAATGGAGCTGGAATGGGATTCATTGCAAGACAGGAGGAGGATGAGGAGGATAATGGCAGTGTACAGGGCATATACTGGTGATGAGGCATGGAAAGATATTGCAGTAGGTATGAAAAGTAGTTCATGGAAGGGAAAAGATGACCATGACCACAAGCTAGCACTCGATTTCAGGCACAAGGGTGTGGGAAGATTTTCTTTTATAAGTAAGGGTGTCAGGGATTGGAATAAGTTACCCAGGGAAATGATGAATAACTTACCAAAAACGTTAAAAGAATTTAAAGTTAAAATTTGTGGAGGGCAAATGTAGGTTAGTGTAGGATAGGGGGAAGATGGGTTTGTAGGGAAATTGCCACCAGAGTGTGTGCTCCATTGCAATTAAATTAAATTAAATACCAGATATATTGACATAGGTGCCCTCTCATTTCTTTCTTTATCAAATTTGGTAAGTTGAGAGACCTCTTTAACCAAGAAGTTTTTCTTGGCAAGATTATTTTTGATCTCATCTGTGTTCACATCTATTGGCAATTGCCAGAATACAACTTCAAGCAGTTTCTTCTGGCCGTCAAACAAGTATGTGTGGTATTGATATTTTTTGTCATTGAAGTAGGCAGTGAGGAAAATGAAGTTGGTTTCATTGCACACTTGGTACTTGATGCTGGATGCTGGATGTTGGATGCTTTGTAGGCTACATCCATGTTACCAATTAAGGATCCTTTGAGATGTTCAACTGTCTTCCAGAATCCGGCTGTCTTGTACACAATAATTGGGTGAACCTTTGGCTGTCGTATTTGTTGGGGCCTTTCACTGTCAGTTATAGAATCAGATGCGCCAGTATTTAGGTCCTGGCGGGACTGAATCGATTCCCCATTGGTACATTCCTTACGAAAACCGATTCCTCGGCTTCCATGGGAAGTGCACCCACATCTTCTGAGCGCTGTCGCTTTGGGTCTGGGGACTGTTGGGCGGGCATGGCCTCGGTACACCTCGCGGGCTCCGTGGCGGGCTGGGAGATTGAAGCAATTGACACAAAAATATTATATTTAATAACCTACCTAAACCTAACAATCTGACTAAAGATGGGGTGTGTTGTACTGGTCCTTCGTTGTCACTGTTGGGTATCAAGACCAGTAACAGCCCTACACCTAATGCTCGGGTGTTCTACTCAGGGAGTGGGTCGTGGAGCGGTAATACCCTATGGCATCAGAAGAATCCCTGTCACTGTGGCTGTTCTATATTATCTAACCTAACCGAAACTCAGATGGGTCTGCTTGACCAGTCTGACGATATTTGCTTTGCTTTGTTGTTGGTATGGCCATGCCACATGGTGGTAGCCACAGCGTCGATGTTGCCACTGCGGTCCCCTCTCCCAGTGATTGCTCTGCGCAATGTGCACGCTGTCAACGCCTGACAGCGACTGAGCGATTCTCACCAGGGCAAATTCGCCAGTGCAAATTCTTTTGAGGTTTCATAGTCCCCAGAGTGAGCGGAAGTTTTTGCTAATTTCTACATCTCCTTCCATTTTAGGATTCGCTTGTCCTCACTTATGCGTCTTTATCATACTTGCCTGGTACTCTTATTGTGTGTCATCGTTCGCCAGTTTAACTGGCCATCTAGTATTTGGCTTGTACTGCACTTGTGAGCCCAGTTGCTGTATCAGTGGGTTGTTGTGGGTCTTGCTTTGGTGGTACGGTTTCTTCGCCACAGCTCTGAAGCGTTCACTTAGAGGTGGGAGACCACTTATTTGTTGTAACACAGCTGAAGGTGTGTCTCTCGGCAGCTTGTAGGCGTACCTTATGGCTTGTTTTGGATTGCCTGGAGAGGATTCAGGTTGGTCTTAGCTGCATTGCCCCATATAGGCTACGTATATTCAAGTATTTCTCTTATCTTTGTGGTATACAGTGTAGCAGCTGTAGATGGTTGGAGTGAAGATTTAGGATTGAGTAGAGGGTATAGCTGTCTCATCCTCCTTATTGCTTTGGCACGTATGTTTTGAATGTGCGGTTTCCATGTGAGTCTCCCATCTAGATCTTTAAAAGTAACGAGAAATTCTGTACCCGTATGTATTCATTACTAAACTAATCAATAACCGTTACTTTCGGTACAATCAAACAATAGCATGAAGTATTGTATCGAGTCGCACCGCGTACGGGATAACTTCGTTACTATTGTATCGTTTCGTTACTCGTTACTTTCGGTACAATCGAACACTAGCTTGAAGCATCGCATACGGGACGACTTCGGCCGTACTTGGTAAAGTTTAAGTGCATTTTTTATTTTGTAAAATAAGTTTAGGTAAGTTGTTTGTTTGGATAAAACTTAAAGTAAAATAAATAGCATATGGATCTTATGGAAAACCTCTAAATGTACACTTGATTTGCTGTAATGAATTTTATATTCAAAAAATAATCCAATTTCAAAACAAACTCCTGTTTGCACACACACAAAAAGACCTGAGTTTTCACATGACTGTGGCATATCTAGTGACAATAACTAATGGCAGTTATTTTTTAAAGTAGCCCTCTCAAAACCCTGCATACAAGCCTGAAATGATAATGGGACGTCTATTTTACAAATATTATAATCTCATCAAGGTATTTACTTTTTAAATAGGAAGTTTCACCACTGACTTCCTTTTTTTTTCATTTATTTTTGTAAATTCTTCATCCTTTTGTGATAGATTTGTTAAATAAATGTGGACATTCCTTCAAATTGGGCCTGTAGAGTGCTACTGACTCCCGCTTAGTTTGATATTTAAAATATCAGTATTCAAAACTTTTAAATCAATAACAAAGCTACAGGACAAACATGCGATGAGATTCGTAATTGTTGTTGCTTCGCGGTGACAACAAACATTCAACTTCAAAGACAGTACCGCATTGATCACATGGATCCTGCGGCAATAATACAATAACCCCAGGCCAAAGGAATAAAGTTATTGTACCTTATTGTTTGTTTATGGAATTCTGGAACTGCAAAAAGAGCTGCTAGATTTTTTTTTTTGGGGGGGGGGGGAATTATTGCAGAACACAATCATCATGATAGTGTACAAGGCGTATATTAATGATGAGGCATAGAAAGATATTGGTGTAAGAATTAAAAGTAATGCTTGGAAGGGAAAAGATGAACATGACCACAAGCTGGCATTCGATTTCAAGCACAAAGGTGTAGAAAGATTCTCTTTTTTAGGTAAGGGTGTCAGGGATTGGAATAAGTTACCAAGGGAAATTATGAATAATTTACCAAAACAAAGAATTTAAAGTTAAAATTTGCAATGGGCAAATGTAGGTGGATGCAGGGAAGGGGGGAAGATGAGTGTGTAGGAAAATTGCCACCAGAGCGCATGCTCCATTGCAATTTAATTAAATATTATTAGAACTTAACTAATATAGTGATTTATATCACAATCTATTATACTCTTTTATACTGTAAATTACACTATGATATAAAATAGGAGGTATCAAATCTTAAATAAACACATTCCATAAATGTTTAAAAACAATAAACCTCACTAATGAACGATCAATGAAAAAACAGTAACTGTATCAAAATATCCATAGAAATTTTCTATTTACAAATTATGCACTGTAAATTTTAATGTTAAACAAAATAAAAACTACAAAATTAGTCTTTACATTGTCAAAATTAGTTAGCTGCAAGAACTGGAATGTGTTCATATCTATACAACAAATTGGAGTAACGAAACATGTAAGTAACGAAATGAATTTATGAGTAACGATTCGGTACTTCGAGTCAGGAGAAGAACCTGTTACTCAGTAACGAATACATCGTTACTTTTACAACTCCACTCCTATCTATGGTGACACCTAGGTAGAGAGCAGTAGGTGTCCACTTAATACCCTCACAAAGGAGTTTAACAGTCTGTAGAGGTGGTATGTTTCTCCTAGTCACCATAACTGCTTGGCTTTTTGATGCATTGAAAGCCAGTCACCACTTCTTTGCCCAACTTTCAATGCTATCACAGCATCTTTGAATTTTTGTAACAACATGAGATGCTCTTTACAAAAATAGCCGTGTCATCGGCATACAACGCCGTGCGGGTTTCATCGTTTTGAGGACGTCCGCCGTATACAGGTAATACAGTACTGGCCCAAGGATAGATCTTTGTGGTACTCCAGCTCTGATGTTTTTGATGGAGGAGACTGCATCTTCTATGATTGCAAGGAAAGTTCGCTCATTCAGATAGTTTTTGATTAAATGTATGTGTGGCAGAAGTACCCCTTGTATCAAGAGTTTGTATAGGAGGCCCTCATGCCACACCGAATTAAAGGCGCGGGACACATCTAGGAGGACAGCACCGAAATGTTCCTTTTTGTGGAAGGCACTCATAGCATGTTTTAGTAATCGGAGTAGTTGTTGTATAGTAGAATGCTCTCTCTGGAATCCAAACTGCTCGTTGGGTAGTAGTCTCTCGGTATTGATGTGTTGTTGAAGTCTTTTGAGAGAGAGTTTTTCGAAAACTTTAGATAATGTAGGTAGAAGACTTATAGGTCTATAAGAATTTGGTGAACGTTTATCCTTGCCTGATTTTGGTATTGCTACCATTTCTGCAAGTTTCCAAATTTTTGGGTATTCCCCGGTGGCTAGGATTTGGTTGAAGACAGACGTAAGGTATTTAATTGTGGCAGGTGGAAGATGCCATAGCAATAAACCACTGATGCCATCATGTCCAATGGCTTTGTTTGTGGCAACTTGGCTAAGTGAGTTCCTGAAGGTAAAGGTATGGTTGACAAAATTCGAAGTGCTGTCAACACATTCGGAAATATATCCTGCCAACCATTTTGTTTCATAAATTAAACTTTTAATGGTGCTGCTGTTTCAAACTTCATCAACAATAAGCCCCTCAATCAATTCACAACCAGATACACTACATTTTTCTCCAACAGTTAAACTTATGTCTAAATCTGCGCAGAATTTTCCCATTTTGACTTTTCAGGAATTGTTTTCATAATGTGTAAGAACGACACTGTATCAGTAAATTTGCATAGTTGTGTAAATTGAGTGACCAACGCATTCTCAAATGTATAGATCATGTGCCAAAACATGTTCATTGTAAACAATTCTTCTGGATCTGTTGCCATCTCATCTACGGCCTCATCATTTTTTTTTATTTTTTTTTTTTAAATTCTCTGCTTTCTTTGGTATCTGACTGGCTTAATAGTAGTATATGCTCCCAGTCTGAGAAGCAATTTCTCTAGCTGTTTTCAGAGCAGACGAGTAACCCTGGTACTCTTTCTCCAATTCTGAGCTGTTTTCCACCAATCGTGAAGCGTTTCATAAATCCACTTTCAGTCTAAATAGCCTTGCTTAAAATATTTACTTTAAACAATGTAGTATACCAAGTCACCATTGTAACTATGAACTCAAATTGCTCCATGATCTGGCCAGGGACAAGGCCTCTGTTGCTGCAACTGAATGATTCGTTTCCAGAAGGGCGTCGTGAACTGCAGAGAAGCTAGTAACTCAATTCTCAAAAAAGGTTTCTCTTTTTTTTTTGCGTTAGTTCTTCTAAGTGCTTGGATACCACTTCACATTGCTTTTATGATCGAGAGAATAAAACAAATATTTTTAAATTAAATCTGGACAAGGAAACCGATTTTACTTATCTATTGGTGCACCTGCTATTACCAAATTTAATCAAAGCTACATAGATTAATAAAAGCTCGAAGATATTGGTTCAGAATTCCACTTTGGACATCTTTGTTTCTTCCTGTCATATTGGATCTATTGTCATATCTTTGGCCTCGACAATTGTTCATATACTAATAGAACTTTTGGAAAGTATCCTCGATACACAGGCCAGTGAGTCTAGCTCCCAGGTCCTGAAGAGTCATTTTCCGGCTCGTAAAAACAACGAAACACTCACACTTGGGCTTCGTCTTCATTAGTGTCAACAAAAACAGTATTAAAGATAATTTTCAACATGATTGACATCAGGAGTTGAATTCAGTGTGATGGAAAAGTATTTAGATGACTTATGCATAGTCAAATTTTTATTACGAACTTCTTTCGTTTTGAATACGTTTACCAAAATAATAGACATTAATCTCCTTATTAGCAATACGGCGGAGATGCTCCATGATCACAGGGTCATATTTTTCTGGCAGTTGCAAATTACCCAGGAAGTTACCATTATTAGAAGTATTTAGGGTTTCAAATCCAAACCTTCCTCTAAACAAGAAATTATTGCATTTAAAACGAATATATTCATTCCAGGATTGCAACTCACAGGTGATGTTTCGTCTTCAATCAGTATTTATAAATGCTTGTCTATTACACTGAAGTTTTTTTATTGAATCAACGCTTCTATTCAACTAAGCATGGTGCGCTGGTGATCTGAGGAATTTTCGTGAGTTTTGAGACGCTCTGATAAGTAGCTCCAGTCATCAATTCATTCTTTGTTCAAATAAGATGAGATCTTCTGTTGAATAAACAACAGAAAGAACAATATACTTTCCTGCATATTTAAAGTAAACAAGCCATCTTCTTTTATAAGTTTCTTCATTTGGCATTACTCTTTGAAAATGCATATTTGAAAAATGACGTCGGTGATTTTTTCCGTTGCTAGAATAATTATTTCATCTCTGGCTGCAGAGTTAAAGAGCGACCATTTTGAAATATCATCACAAATTGTGCTTTGTGGTATGTCTGGTATACCCCATTCTGTAGTATTTTGAACTGCAGCAGACGTTCAAACCATAGCTAAATTTCCTGGTACATGCTGCTCTTTATTATCATTAGCCTCATTTGAAGAACTTCTATTAAATAAGTTTTCTTCCAACACGTGTTCAACTAGTTCTGGTGACGAAGATTCAGATGACTTCTCAACTTTAAAATATTTTGCAAACATTTTCAGTTTCGCCTTGGTTTTGTTTATTTTTGAGTCAGATTGGAGCGCTTTTTTTTCTTTGTAAATGTTTATGATACGAACGTTAACTGCAATCACCTTAGGTCTAATATGACAGAAATATATAAATAGGTTGAATATCTCCCCATGAACATGAACAGGTGTGTAAATGAACTCCAAGACTACAGCCCAAATAAGTAGGAAACAGTTGCGGGAGGCGCGGCACTGGACACTGCTAGTTATGGGACGAGCTGTGATTTTCTTCATTCCAGTAACTCGAGGTCATGGAGGAAGAATATATGGAGATGAAATAACGCCAAATCGGTGAAACCTCATAAAAAACCCTCGCCTCCTACTGCACATGCGCGGCCAGCCATAGGAGCTACAAAATATGGGTTGATATTGAATGCAATGTCTCACAGTAGCGGACTATTGAAAGTGCTTGCAGTAGATAGAAGAAAACCATAAGGTTAACAATGCTGTAGGAGGGAAGTAGAGAAAAATGAGATAATTGGCCTTGCGAGAATGAACCAATGGGAAAATGACGACAAGAATATAAACAAAGAAGCAAGACGGATAAGTGAAATACCTTCTACTTTCATGGATAATGATGAAGGAGATTATGAGGTTGGAAGCAGAAGAAATGAAAGAAGAAACCGAAGATCGGGAAGATTATGAAGCTACGGAAAAAAGTGAAAAAGAAAACAGCAGTGAAGAAGAAAAGGGAGACTATGAACTTTCGGAGGATAGAGTGGTGAGTAAGGAAGAAAGTGAAGAAGAAGAGGAGGTGAAATGTTTTATAATAAAGAAAAAAAAGGACGGAAAATGTAAGGAAGATTAATCAACCAGAGGGAAGGTGAAAAAGAAGAAAGGGTTCGATATGTATTACAAGGGCCACAACATTGTAAAATATGAGAGGAAGAGGTGTACAGAGAGTGTAAGGAAGATGAGGCAATGAAAGGGAAAGTAATGATGAAGAGACTAATACATGAGAACCTGAGAAGAGATAGAATGAGTAGAAGAGAATATATGATCGGCATGTGAGAAAGACTAAGCTCGGAGTAGGTGAGTTAGTATTGATGAATACTCATGGAAGATACAGCAGTGTTAAAGTAGAAATAAAGAAAAATCTTTGACATGAATTGGGGATCTGTATAACCACATCAGCACGCATATTACCTCCAGTATCCTAAACCAGAAAATTTTTTAGAATTAAGAAATCTAAGTGAATTGAAATAATACTGGGAGTAGATAACAGGAATTTTAGTTGTAAATGAATGAATGGAACATTGTAAATAATGGGTGAATGGTGTAAAGAAAATTTGACAAAATGCAAATTTTTGTGACAAATTGGCGGGAGGGATGTGTAAGGAAACACAGTCTCTTAGTATTTAAAGAATTAATGATTAATGTTTCTTTTTCCCTTTTATGTTATTTCTATGGCAGTGTATATGAAAGTCTCTGAACAATGAAATGTGAGAAGAAGATCTTTGGAAGAGAGTAAAAGACAGATGAAGTAAGTGGGTATGGCACTGACTGTTAGAAAAACTGCAATTTGTATCTGTATGTAAGAAAATAGTAAATTAAAGGAGATTAAAATAAAACCAAATGGTCGTTTTGTTTGATTATTTTTCTCTTGATGAAAAGCAGTGAAGAAATGTTAATATCTACAATACAAACAATAAGAAAAAGTAAGTAATATTAAACAGCACGCTCACTGATTCTACATGCACCTTGCGTGTATCTGACAAGCAGTCATTCCTCGTATTGTGACGCTGCTATCGCCTGGATGGGTTTATATCGATAGTAAGTAGGTAGTCATAATGTTCTGGCTAATCAGTGCAAAAGTTATATTGATTTCCAGAGTTTTATTTACATATATAAAAAAAATGAAACAGAAGGGCATATGGTTGTATATTGATAGAAATATTTTTTTCTGAAGCTAAAAAAATGAAAAATTCTCTGAACATCATGAATGATACACAGCAGCTCTGAATGTATATCTAATTGGATTTAAACTGCAGAAAATGGCAGCATGTTGTAATAACTCCCATTGTAGCAACTGGTTTATGGTAAAATTATTTGAATATACAAGTTACAATTTCAAGCTAACCATGACAAAACTTTTTTCAATGCTATACTTTTTCTGTAATTGCTGTAATCTTGTACTTAGAATAATAGTGTGGAAATTGTTTCTGATTTTCTGTGCTTAATAACTACTTCAGTAAACGTTTTTTTTTTTTTATATATTTTTTTTTTTTATAAAAACACAGATCCAGTGTTTTTCTTTACATCAAAGCACTAACTTACATAAAAAATAAGTAAGTTTTGCTTTTGTATATTCTTGTATCTTATTAACTTAGCCATGATTACTAACCACACTTACATGAGAAAAATGTGCTAGTGGGGCATCTGCATTGCCACTGAAATAAACCATGATTATAACTAATAGATGTAGTATGGCCATTGGTAGAAAAATGAAACAGTGTTTAATTTAATTTAATTGCAATGGAGCATACACTCCGTTGGCAATTTGCCTACATACCCATCCTCCCCCTATCCTGCACCCACCTACATTTGCCCTCTACAAATTTTAACTTTAAATTCTTTCAACATTTTCAGTAAGTTATTCATCATTTCCCTTGGTAACTCATTCCAATCCCTGACACCCTTACCTAAAAAAGAGAATATTCTCACACCCTTGTGCCTGAAATTGAGTGCCAGCTTGTGGTCATGGTCATCTTTTCCCTTCCATGCACTACTTTTCATACCTACTCCAATATCTTTCCATACCTCATTGCCAATATACACCCTGTTTAAACATAAATTTTGTTCAGAACATTTTCGTCTTTGTGTTAGCATTTCTACATCTCTTTATTGATACTGTAACTGACTAATATGTTCTAATTTATTTTTAATAATAGATTTTCAGAAGGAAAGAGTACTGTGTGATAATGAGATAGGTTAAGAGTGTATTAAGCTAGCACGAGACCATCTTTCTCATATCTTCTGTGCTAAGATTTAATTTCATTACTATTATTTAAATGTTACCTTCAAGAAATATTTTCTCTCTTGTCTATCACACCCAATACCTCACATAATTTGAAGCATAGTATAACGGAAAATTGGTGGACCTATCAGGTATTGTATACACATGACAATGCAGATAGATGTCACCAAAAAATTATTTATTATCTTATTAGAGGTCAATTTATAATCTTTTCAGATAGCATGATAGATGTAGCAGGTTCATGACTTGAATAATTCATGGAAAACTATTATTAAATATATTTTAAATATCATATAATAATTTTATATTGCCAGGTTCTGATTGCAAGTTTCTAGCAAAGTTAGATCACTGTTGCCATTCAAATTGAGTACATAACAAAATACAATACTTTATAAAATATAATGCTTTTGTACAGTCTAATAGTTACAATTCATCAAAATTGTACTACGGCTTTATTAGCGGTATATAAATAATGTTTTATTCCCTTTGAAATTCATTCCATGTCAATGATTTTATATGAAATGGCACCATGTTATGTAAACTTGCTCCCCATTTCATGGGCACTCTTCTCAGTTGAGTTGATGTAATATGTTCCAATATGTAAAACAGAGTTTATTTGAGTATCATAGTAATAAATTTCACTATTTATGTTCTTAAAATGTGGTTTATATAGTACCAGCTAAATATAGTCAGAATATTTTCCCATCTATATATTTCTATACATTATGCACTCCTACACTGCTTGTATTATATGCTAATACATCTTTTCTGCAGTGGTTATAATTGATTTATATACACATTGGTCAAGATTCACAATGCTCAAAACCATACAGAATATGTAGGAAAATTATTCTATAGCATGCAATTTTTACAATACTGCCATCCAAAACTTAGGTAACTGACTGATTGATAAATATTCTTACTCACTTTCTTACAGATAAAATCTACATGTTCGTTCACCTGGGCAATGAAACATGTGACAGGTAGGGTATCCTGATTAACCAGATGGGTAATGGGCTATGGGTATAAAACAGCACACATCGGTGGACTTCGAATATGCAAATGACACTTCGCCTCTTCCTGGAGCCAGGTTATGATCACAATGTGTCTCCAAGCAGCTCTGGAGTGGCTAAAAGAATGGGCCATCTTGTAAAGGGTGAAAATAAATGCCAAAAATTCACAAGCAATTGTGTTCCATTGGTGAAGTAGACCAAGGCCTTTAAACCTTGACTTATTCAGCGGAAGAATCACTTAGAAGACTGTAGTTTGTTATCTGGGAGTCAGCCTTGATCAGAGACTGACTTGGAAGCAACATATAGAAGATGTCAAATTTAGAGTGGAAAGGAGGCTGGGAACACCTAGTGCTGAGCACAAACTAGAAATTATTACCAACTGCGGAGTATAAATTTACCAAGACGTGATTGGACCAATAATGGAATATGCCTCTACTGCTTGGGGAAATGTGACTGAAACTTGCCTAAAGAGACTGCAGGTGTTGTAAAATAGAGCTCTCAAAAGGGCTTAAACTGCAATTTCATTTTCCAATAACACACCTTCACGTGTTAATCAACCCACTGAAGCTACAGCAACTACTAACTCCAAAATCATCAAAAGTATCAGGGAGTATGAAGAAAACCTTCAGTTTAAGAGACCGAAATCAATGCTCCAAATATTAATCAATAGCAGAAAAGAAAAAACAACATCAAAGTAATAACCTGAAGGGCAACAAGGAAATCTAACAACAGTTATGTCTGTATACTCAGCAAACAATGTGGGTGCAGATATTTCCAATGAGGGCAACAGGTACACCTTAGAAGAAACAGCCAACACCTTCGGAGGACTATGCAGTTCTGCCTAAGAAGAAAATCACAGTATGATGGTCAAAATGATAGCTTCATATAACATTAAATGGTGTCATCATTACTCCGGCTGTTGAATCCTATTATTATATTTGACTCACCTCTATGGGGAGAAGATATTTTGTTGAATATGAGAATTTTCTAAACTGAGACATGAGCCCAGAAACTATGGCACCTAGCATTTCTACTGTGATGCAAAGATGAAGATGTATAATTGTCCTTTCTCAAAATCTGCCATGACATCAACACAAGAATCATCTCTACAATTCTTTGAAAGACAGGTTTCGCATTATTGCGAGTGAGGATACATCAGACCTGAAGCTGTCTGGACTGTATGGAATTGAAGGTACTCCATCTTCACTTGCAAGTAGCCAGCTTTCTTCTGTATGCTGATTGGATGACTCAAGATGCAACCTATGGTAAATCTGCATTTCAGTTGCAAGACGAAACAAAAGCAAGGCGAATGTGCAAGATCAAGAATCTTAACAATCCAGAAAAACCAAGAATTATTGAAGAGGGAGACTAAAAACCCTGACACGAACTTTACCAGAAAAGAACTGGATCCTGCTACCAACACTGTGCTTGCAAAAGGATTCAACTTCGTTCCAGTCTTACCCACCAAGCTTCCGACCTAGGACATAATCACAGGAGCAGAGAGTGCCATCAAAAGCATAAACATGGAACATGCTGAACAAGACTGTGTAAAACAGCTTTAAACCTCAGTTGAGTAAAACTTCCACGCAGCAATCTATTCCGAGAAGAAAGACTAGTGCTACGAAGATTACACCAGCGTGACGATATTGCTGAAATCTGAAGATTACAGCAATCTGCAATTAAGTAGCAAGTCTCTCGAAAGACAAGAAGTATGCTCCACTGGACATAAACCCTCTACACTATGTGAGGTCTGAAGTAGCATCTCTTGTTAACAACTCTTCAGAAATCGAACAAGAGATCAAGACTAGATTAAAGAGAAGCAACACTTCCACCCCTGGTTTCTATGGCTTGCCAAAAATCCTAAGTGGCCAGTTGTAAGTGCAATCAACTCTCCAACCCACAAAATAACCTGATATGTGGCTGATAAATTAAAACCTTTGTCAGGAGGCAATACCTTAACCATTAGAAGCAGTTGACATTTTGTCAAAACCTCTGAACTTAAAGTTCAAGAAACAGACATACTAGTGATTTTTGATGTCAAGTCAGCTTAAGGAAATGCTCCTGTGGAAGAAGCAGTATCTGTGAGAAGTGGTAAATAATTGGTCCACATCTTGGAAGAATGGGCTGAATTGACCAAGGTCTGTCTGGAATCTACTTTTTTTTTTTAATACGATTGAAAGTTTTACACCCAGATGAAAGTAAGACCATGGTTTCACAGCTATCCCTGTTAGCAACTAACATCTTATAGAATTACTGGCAGCAGAAGTGGCTATGCTATGGGAACGATACCTTTGTTATGTGACTCCATGGACAGAGTGCCCTTGATGAGTTCCTTGATTGTATACATAAGTCACATCCCAATATGAAATTTACTATGGAAATGGAGGAATGAGGAGAACAGCCATTCCTAGATATGTTGGTAACAAAGCGTGATGACAGGAACCTAGGATTCTCAGTTTACGGGAAGCCAACACACACAAAAGATATTTACATGCTGCATCACAACACCATCTAGCAAATGAAAAATGGTGTCCTCACGACGCTGTTCAACAGAGTGACAAAAGTGTGAGACACTAATAGTTTGCTGATGAAGTTGGAGGCACTGCAATGCACCTTCATGCCTGATAGTTACCATAATCTTTTTATTAAATTGGCCCTGCATACAGCCACGACACAGAGAACCACCAATGCTGCTGACGACTCAGCCTCCGACCAATTCACCACTCAGGAACGCAAAGTAGCAGTTATGTCCTATAATTGTCCTAGAATTGGCAAGCTTTTGAGACTGGTAGACATAAAACCTATTTGAAAAGTGAGCAGCAAGGTCAGGAGCTTGTTAGTCAAGGTTAAGGACACTACAGATTGCCAGGGTCTACATGATTCCATGCACCTATGGCTGGGTTTATGTAGCAGAAATGGGGCACACTGTAGAGCCCATTAGGAATTACAAATCTAATTACATGGACAGCTACCGACATCTAACCACCATAGTGCATGATGGGAGACTCGGTGCTATTACCACTTACAAACGCCATTCAACTGCGCTATGTAGTTCAGGCAGCAAAGTAAAATATACAGACACACGTCTTTGGTCGAAATACGAAAATATCCTTGATCGACAAATTTCAACCACCAGATCTCCCACACTACCACAGTTAACGAAATTCGGCCAGTGTTGTGATTGATGGGTGACTCTGTGCTACTACCACACACAAACACCAGTGATCTGTGCTAGATAGTTTTGGCTGAAAAGTGATACACCATGACACATACGTTTTTGGTAGAAATATGAAAGTGCCGCAGGACGACCACTTTCAACCACCCTATCTCCCACACCCCCATAGCTACCGACATCTAAACACCATAGTATACGATAGGAAATATGATACCACTACGACACACAAACACCAATGGTCTATGCTACGTAGTTGTCGCTGCAGAGTGATATATACGGAGACACATGTCTTTCGTCGAAATACGAAAGTATCCTTGATTGGCCACTTTCAACGACCATATCTCCCACACTATCACAGTTACTGAAATTCGGCCAATGTTGTTATCGACGGCTGACTCCGTGCTACTACCACACACAAACAAAAGTGATCTGCGCTAGATAGTTTTGGCTGAAAAGTGATACACCATGACACTTATGTTTTTGGTAGAAATATGAAAGTGCCGCAGAGCAACCACTTTCAACCCCCATATCTCCTACACCCCTATAGCTACCAACATTTAACCACCATATTACATGATAGGAGACACGATACCACTACCACACACAAACACCAACGGTCTATGCTACGTATTTGTGGCAGCAGAGTGACATATACGGAGACACATGTCTTTGGTCAAAATACGAAAATGCCCTGCATCGACCACTTTTAACCATCATATCTCCCACATCCCCATAGCTATCGACATTCGGTCAACGTTGTGCATGACAAGGAACTCTATCCTGCTTCCACACATAAAGATCAGTGATCTGTGCTAGGTAGTGGTGGTTGAAAAATGAAATATTGGAAAACACATGTCTATTTTTTATATATATATATAAGATTTATCAATCTTGTTTCATGGATCCCTGCTGAGGAAGGACCTCTGGGATGTGAATCATGTCATGGTTAATACACATACATACAATATAAGTCATAATCATAGTAAAAACAATTATACGTTCCAAAGACAAATAAAATGAATAACAATAAACATTAATTTTTACAACTGAATTTTGAAAAAGTCATATTTAATACTGTTAATTAATTTGTTCAAATTCTTGAATGGAGTAGAATGGGGTTGCCAATAAGATAATCTTTCTTTGAATATATCTTCACTATATCCAAACTATTTTATTCTCTTGGGAAGTTTATTACCAGAATAATTAACTTCTCTTTGTACTAATGACTGAGATGTTTGTGTTTTCTACAAGTTATTTCTGATTCTTGTATTGAAATTGTGTACCTGTCAATTAGAAGTAAACAGGTTAAAATGATCTATGACAAAGCACATGAGAGAATATATATACTCAGACGTCATTGTAAGAATATTAAGTTTTTTAAAAAATTGTCTGCAGGAAGTTCCTGGTTTTACCCTACACAATACCCTAACAGTTCTTTTCTGTGCTATGAAAACTTTTTTACTTTCTAAAGAGTTACCCCAAAAAATTATGCTATATGACATCACTGAATTAAAATATGAGGAGTACACCTGTTTCATTAATTCTAGATCTGCTGTTGGAGAAAGTGTTCATATTGCAAAGGTGGCACTATTTAACTTCTTCAATAGTGAAGTGATATGTTCGTGCCAACAGAGTTTCTCATCTAGTTTAATACCAAGGAATTTTATACTCTCTGTTTCTAATATTGTATTATTTTTATAGCTTGCTTTTAAATCTGGCTGTGTACATTTTTTGTTGTTTTAAACCCAATATAAATTGTTTGTTTTTTTTTTCAAAATTTAATTTTAATGAATTTGCCTTAAACCAATTTGCTACTTCACTAAGTACTTCATTTATATGAAATTCTAGATTGCTGTTTGATGTTTTTCTCACAGTCAGGTTAGTGTCATCTACAAATAAAACACTCTTAACTTTGTCAGATAAGTTTCCAGGAAGGTCACTGATGTACAACAAAAAGAGGAGGGGTCCTAGGACAGAACCTTGTGGAATTCCATGTTTAATTTTCTCCCAGTCTGATGAAGCTTCTTTACTTATTTTAGAATCAAAAATGGAAACTTTTTGTAGTCGACATTCCATGTATGATCTAAACCATTTACATGTGGTTCCATTAATACCATAGTATTCCAATTTTTTTTTCAAAAGTAATTCATGATTTACACAGTCAGATGCTTTTTCAAGATCACAAAATATTACTACATGGCTCATTTTATTATTCAGTTCTTCAAATGTGTTATTTAAAATTGAATATATAGCCATTTCTACAGATGATCCTTTTTGGAACCCAAATTGTGATTTAGTGAGGATATTATTTGTGTAATATGTTTTATTACTCTAAAGTACATGACTTTTTCAAAAATCATTGAGAATCCTGAAAGTAATGAAATGGGGCGATAGTTACCTACTCATGCTGCTTCTCCTTTTCTAAAAAACACTTTTACAACTGCATATTTTAGTCTATTTGGAAACACACTTTGCATTATGGCTCATCTTTGGAATATCGTGGAAGCACGTACCGCATGAACGTGTGTATTTAAATTATAAATAAATACAGTTAACAGTTAGTTTTTGTTATAATAGTAATATAAAATTCTAATACATTCTTCTACTGTGAGTGTTAGTGAGTATTTTATTAGTGCAAACAAATTTTATTTGTCTTTTAGTGCTGTGTTCTGTTTGGTGTTTATTTTCTGTGATTGTTTACTTTTATGAAAGCTTGGCTTAAGTTCAGATTTTTGTTATAGAGAGTTAATATCGTTTACATTAGTTTTTGGTATTTGTATTTTCAGTGATCTTTTCCATAGGCCTTGTTAAATCCATAAATTGTAGATTCAGTGTTCCGTGGCTTTTGTTTACATCTGTGTTAAACGTCCAGTATCAATATTCTTGTTTTAGCGTAACAGAATTTCATAGTAAGTTTGTTTTGACTTAATTAGTTTTGTTTTGCAGAAAATTGTGAAGTTATTAAGTGACAGTGAACCATTTTTTTAAAATAGAAAATCAGTACAGTGTAAACAAATTTTATTTGTTTACATTAGAGGTTAGGTCATAATCGGAGTTCTAGGGTGTAAAATTTTATTGTAATTGTTTTAAAAGTTCTTTTGATATCATTTGTTTGTTTTTGTTATAAGTCTTGTAGTTGATAAGTATTTTAATTCACATTTTGGAAAAGTTTCGAGTGATTTACATAGTATTTGTTTAACATTTTTCATAGAATCATACTTGAACCTTTCTTTGGCAACTGAAACAAAAGCAGTTAATTAAAAATAAACATTTTAAAGTTTTTTTCTCCTAAGTTGTTAGGTTTTTTAAAGTAGTTTAAAAAGTAAATGTTTAAAGTTTTTATTCTCCTAAGTTGATTAAGTTTTTCTGAATAGGTATCATAATGGATACTAAGTATGGAAATTGCCAAAGACCAGTAAGAGAAGGAGTGACGTGCCGGGACTGCGGGCGCTGGTTTCACTGGGGGTGCAGTGATGTTGCTAACAGTGACTCTTGAGTTAGTATTGTCGCACATCAAGAGGATCAGGCCATGAAGAAGGAAAGACTGTTGTAGTGTAGTAGTTATGCTAAGAGACTGTGGGACTAAAGGTCATGGGTTCGAATCCAACAAGTCAGTAAAATTTTAATTTCTTAACTTTGCGTAAAATGTTCTGGAATGTCCTTGTTGTAACTAGTGTTAATGTTCTAGACTGTTCTTCTTTACTATATAAGCGATACTCCTTTGTAGCTGGAGTCAGTTCGCTCCGTGCTTCTGTACTGTTCCAACTGTTTAATAAAGCTTTGTTGCATTAAAGTAAGTATTTCATCAATGACCCCGCTACGCCCAAGGACTCTGATTGTGGTTTAATACGTGACATTATTCTGGTGGAAGCGCCGGGTAGATCCTCGTAATCGCTACAATCTACAAAGCACCCGTGGCCCCAATCAGACCACAAGAGAGCCGCCGCTTACAAGGCGAGAAGCCAGAGTAAGAGCCATCCATATTCAACTAAGTCGAAGCTGTCAGTAGAAGAAGTAAGGACGACGATGATGCCGACCACCTGCCAGCACATTCGTCATCCAGCAGTATTTACAGGCGACGACGGGCAAGATCCGGGCAACTGGCTGAAAGGTTACAGACGTATCGCTAAATTCAGCAACTGGATGATACAGTGTGCCTGGAAAATGTATTTTTCTACCTCGAAGGAACTGCCAAACAATGGTACAAAAACAACGAAGAGAAACTGACTAGCTGGGCAGCATTCCAGATAGAACTGTTGGGGTGCTTTGGAGATTCACAACGGCAGGTACGCGATGCCTAAGAAAAACTAAAGTGTAGAGCGCAGCGCCATGGGGAAATGAAACAGTCATACATAAAAATTGTTTTGGGGCTGTGTAAAATAGTCGACCCCAAAATGAAGGAAGAAGATTAAGTAGCACACCTTATGAAAGGCGTCGCCGAGGACATGTATCATGCGTTGCTTCTGAAGGAAATTTCCACAACAGATGGACTTTATTAAGTGCTGTCAATACAGTGAGATCATGCACCAGAAAAGAATTGGATGAAAGAAGTTTGAAAGATTACCAAACGTCGTATCAATGGCCACAGTGGAAGAGGACAGGTATTAGAGACATTATTCGGAAAGTAGTGAGAGAGGAAGTTGAAAGGGCGATGGAATGTATATCGGGCCAAAAATTGAGACTCTTGAGGAAATAATAAGGGAGGAAGTGGAACAAACGCTGGCGCCCATCTCTTACCGTGCAGCCCCACAAAAACTGTTAAACCGCCGAGGCCACAGAGAATTACACCACTACGCAATGCGAGGATCCTGCAAACGTTCCCAGGAAAACCGACGTCTGGAGAACGCGGGACAACCAGCCGGTATTTTTCACTGTGTGGCCGGGACATGTAGTGCGCTACTGCGAGAGAGACGGGCAGATATTTAATGATGCCCGCGAAAGGAGATTCGAAGCACGTTTCAGCGGCCGAAGACCCCAGGACGACAATGAAGATCAAGACGTAACTTCTGACGACATAGATCACCGTCCCAGGCTGGCCTCTTGAGAGGGCGCTCGCCGACACGCCGATCAAGTCTCCGTCACCTCCGACGCTCCAGCCAGTCTCCTAGCAACCTGGAAAACTAAAAGGTGCGACCTTCCTTGGAGGTGAGGCGCTCTAGGGAAAAATCCTCCACCGCGATCATTACGAAAATGTTGGCAAATTACGTTGAAATCCTCATGGATGGTCAACCAGCTCATGCTCTTGTGGACTCTGGGGCATCTTTCTCGGTTATTTCGGAGAATTACCGGCGCCAGTTGCGGAAGACTATGTTCGTCGACACAAAATGTTTTGCTCAGGGTTGCTAATGGGAATCATGTACACCTACAGGAAGGTGCACTATTCGTGTCTCTATAAATGGCCACGAGCAGCCCTTTGAGTTCGTTGTGCTACAAGAATGCAGTCATGACGTCATCTTGGTTGGGACTTTCTGAAGGCCTCACAAGCAATTATAGACTGTGGTCGCTCGAAGATTTTGCTAGACGATGTGAGAGTTTCCTGTGCCTGGAAAGTTTGTGTGCTGGATGACGTCGTAATTCCTGCCACCAGTGCTTCGAAGGTAACTGTCATGTGTCATACGCCACGTACTTGTATGGACCTCCTAGTGGAATGTAATAGGAATTTATTTCCTACTGGAGAAAGATTTGTTCATCCCTGCCTCCGCCTGTCTCATTTGAGAACGGAATTGGTGAACTGTGGGTAGTCAACTGCTGCAAGGTGCCACATATTCTCCCAAGGCGCCAGTGTATAGCATACGCTGAGACGTTAATTGAAGGGCATCTGAGTGTCATGGAAACCTTTCGCGAAGAACCCACAAGTGTGATTGTAACGGAAGCAACGAGACAAAACATTCAGTCCCGACTCTCGCCGGATTTGACTAAGGAACAACAGGAGAAGCTATTCGCGGTTCTTCAGGAATTCTATGAATGTTTCAGTCCACAGTGAAGAGCAAGTCGACCCCATTGAAGGTACAACATCGAATTGACACTGGCGACCATCGACCTATCAGCCAAAGACCGTATCGAGTTTCAGCAGCGGAGCGCCGAATAATTCAGCAAGAAGTAGAAAAGATGCTGAATGACGACATCATTCGGCCGTCTCAGAGCCCATGGTCATCGCCGGTAGTGCTCGTAAGAAAGAAGGACGGCCACTGGCGGTTCTGCGTCGATTACCGACAGCTCAATAAGGTGACTAAAAAAGATGTTTACCCTCTTCCGCGAATTGACGATATATTGGACTGTCTGAAGGGAGCTAAGTTTTTCTCGACTATGGACCTATACTCAGGATACTGGCAGATAGAGGTAGACGAAAGCGATCGAGAGAAAACTGCATTTATTACCCCCGATGGCCTGTATGAATTAATGTAATGCCATTTGGTTTGTGTAATGCGCCAGCAACATTCGAACGTATGATGGATAATTTTACGTCATCTGAAGTGGACGATGTGTCTTGTTTTTAGACGATGTTATAGTGTTCTCCGAAACCTTCGATGAACACGTGAAAAGACTGAGAGCTGTTCTTATGTGCCTGAAACAAAGTGGCTTGCACTAACCCAAGAAAGTGTCTTTTCGGAGCTAAAGAAATAAAAATACTTGGGCATCTTGTGTCAGGTGAGGGTGTGCGGCCAGATCCGACAAGGTGAGATCTATAACGGAATTTCCTGTTCCTAAGAATACCAGTGACGGAGCTTTCTTGGCCTATGTTCTTACTATCGACGCTTTATAAAAGACTTTTGTATGAAAGCCAGGCCGCTCCAAGAATTGCTAAAAAGTGGTGCTAAATTCTCTGGGGTAGATCTCAACAAGATTCTTTCTCATTTTGCAAAAGGCTCTGACGACTGACCCTGTGCTTGGGCTGTATGATGAGAAGCGCCTACTGAGCTGCATACAGACGCTAGTGGTTATGGAATTGGCGCTGTATTAGTACAGATTCAGGATGGGAAAGAGAAGGTAATAGCTATGCCTCCAGGACTCTCAACAAAGCCGAAAGAAACTACTCAACAACAACGTGAGTGTCTTGCTGTCATATGGGCTGTCTGCAAACTCCGACCATATCTTTGGACGACCATTTACAGTTGTAACAGATCACCATTCACTTTGCTGGTTAACAGGCCTTAAGGACCCATCAGGACGACTTGCCAGGTGGGCATTACGTCTTCAAGAATACGACATTAGTATAGTCTACAAAAGTGGAAAGAAGCACCGGGACTGTCTCTCGAGGAATCCAGTGGAGGAACAGCAAGAGAATGAAGAGAGTATGACTGTCTCGCTACTCTTCACGATCTCTCTGAGGAACAAAAGAAGGACGCCAAATTGTTGCAAATTAAACTTGCCTTAGATCGCTCAGAGGATGTGAATGGAGAATTTAAGATGATAAATGAGGTGCTTTACAAGAAAAACTTTGACCCCTTTGGAAAGAGATGGCTTCCAGTGATTCCCAAGCACATGCGCATCGAAATTCTTCAACATTTCCACGACGCGCCTACAGCGGGCCATTTAGGGTTTATTAAGACTTATGACAGAATCCGGAAGAGATTTTTCTGGCCAGGATTATTTAGAAGTGTTCGTCACTATGTTTCGCACTGTCGAGAATGCCAGAGAAGGAAGACAGTTCCTCAGAAACCACCTGGACGACTTATACCAATTCCGCCTGCAGAAACGCCTTTCCAGCGTGTCGGTATTGACTTACTCGGACGATTCCCGACTTCTACCAGTGGCAATAAGTGGATTATCGTTTGTACTGATTATCTGACTGTACGCCATTACAAAACCTTGAAAACAGCTGAAGCCCCTGAGGTTGCAAAATTCATGTGGAGGACATTTTATTAAAACATGGGCCCCAAGCTCAGTGATCACGGATCGAGGAAAGGTTTCAGTCGAGACTTGTGACGAGATCAACGTCGATGTAACATACACATCAAATGACGACTGCTTACCACCCTCTAATGGCCTTACAGAATGTTTCAACAAAACACTGGCTGACATGCTCTCCATGTTATGAGTTCGACAAACCAACTGGATGAGGTGCTGCCTTTTGTGATGTTCGCCTACATACTGCCAAACAAGTCACAACCGGATTTACGCATTCTTCCTGGTACACGGACGTGAAGCAACAACGACCATGGACACTGTGTTCCCATTCCATCCTGACGACGTGGACGTCAATTACATCGCCAAATTAGTAACAAGACATGAAGTGTGTCGGCAGTTAGCTCAGCTCCACACACTGCAGGCTCAAGAGAATGGCCGCCGGAGGAATGATACGAGTCACCGTTCTGTTTCGTACCAACCTGGCAACCTCGTTTAGATATTTACCCCATCCGTAAGGTTAGCCTGTCCAAGAAGCTACTCAGACGTTACTTTGGACCATACAGGATCGTATGAAGGTTGTCTGATGTCACTTATGAAGTCGAGGATTTCGATCCACACTCGAAACGATGGAAGGTGAGAAACACAGTTCACGTGCTACGACTGAAGCCTTACATGGACCCACTGAATCAGAGTAAACTAGAAGACCCAGCATTCTTCACTAAACCAAAGGGCCCCAAAAGCTGTGGGTCTCGTCCGGGCTCAAAGCAGGACGCTGTTCCCTTAAGGAGGGGGCAATATCGCACATCAAGAGGATCAGGCCATGAAGAAGGAAAGACTGTTGTAGTGTAGTGGTTACGCTAAGAGACTGGGGGACTAAAGGTCGTGGGTTCGAATCCAACAAGTCCTGTAAAATTTTAATTTCTTAACTTTGCGTAAACTGTTCTGGAATATTCTTGTTGTAACTAGTGTTAATGTTCTAGACTGTTCTTCATTACTATATAAGCGATGCTCCTT
>CM061921.1:380712780-380728780 GCA_031002005.1 Vandiemenella viatica
ACAATGTAGCTCCCAAGTAATACTCAACATCCACCAGCAGGTTTTGACCTGCCACGTAAAACATGAGTTGTCATTAACAAGATACTACTCAACCATGGATGGTGTGGCTCTCTGTTGTATAAGTTGGACAATGAGAAGCTCACCAACGTGTGACTGTGGTGCACCACAATAGATGATCCACCACATTGTCACTAAGTGTAGTAAGGAGGCTCAGCCAGGTTCTCTCTGGAAGAATTTGTTAAATTATCTAAAGCTGCAAAGGGTGGTGGGAAAATCTGGACTAACAACTTTAAGTGCCTTGCTGATTGTTTTAGGATGACATATTGTTTGTAATCTCTAGTATTGCCCTAAGCTAAATAAATATATAAATAAAACTGTCCAAGTAAAATTTATAAAGTAAGAGTTGTTATTAGATGTAAGTAAATTCTAGATAGAGCGACAGATGGAATTCTGTGAAGTTTAAGTAGATTATTACATGTGATTGAAAATTTATAGGAGACAGGATACTGGGGATAGGATATAGTGTGTCTGAATATAGCCTGGATGACTGGAGTTCGATCCCTGATAAAGCAGAGGAATTTTTTTCGAAGATGAACATCTAGAATGGTTTCACAGGCCTACTCAGCTTGCTTTCAAATCAGCACCATGGAAGAAACTCTGTTGGAAAGGATTACGAATGGAATGTCAAGCTTACCACCCCAAGGGTCGATGGGGTGACTACAGAGCTCTACCTATGCAATTCCCCTGTATGTGGCTTTATGAATCCAGCAGGCATGATACAGTTATTTCAAAGTTATCCTCTAGTTTGCTGTTAGCAGTTAAATTCATCATAAATATAATTCTTTGTTCATGTTTTTTGTGGTATATATGACAATGTGTCTCCCTTTTGAAGGAATTTTGTTGGCCAGGTATCAATGAATTTGTCACATTCAAGAAATATAAATAAAAACAAATGCTTAATTTTGTAAGCATCTTAGAATTTTAGGAAATTCTAGCCTCTCACCTCTAGGCATCAAGGGTAAAGTTTACTCTGTAGTAAAGATAGTTTTCAGTTCATGGATAGGTTATGGGAGTAAAGCTTTGTATAGCATAGAGATACTGTAACCAAAACACACTAAATAAAACCCTTTAGGGATAATAAAAGTATTCAAAATTAAATAAATGCTCTAAATAAACCTTTGATAACAAAAAGAAAACATCAGTTTGGGACGAAATAGATTAAATCCCCCAAGTTCAGTTTCAAATAATAGATTTTGATATAGGTTAACTTTGTAGTTTCTAAACCAATTTGAGTGCAGTAAAGACTTTCAGTAGTTGCTAAACGCCGAATATAAACTTTGAATGATAATAAATAAACTTTAAATCAACGGAAAATTAAATAATCATCAGTAATCCAACTTTGTAATTATGAACTTCTAACTGGGGAGCATTTTGTCATTTTAAACCGAGTTACGAGCAGTAAAGCAACTCAATACTTAATAATCCAACTATACTAATTTTCTGTAATGATATTAACACCTTTTACTAACCTTAAATATGATAATCCAAAATAATCCAGTTTAGTACACAGGCAATTTCTAATATTTGGCATTTCACTGTTTTCACACACTTTCGAACAAAATAAAGTAATTGTAGGGAAGTAATCATGCAATTAAAATATAAATTCACTAAAATTTCGTAGTTTCTGAACGTTTAAATAACTTAAATCAATTTTTATACTTCGTCAGATGCTCTGCACTTTTAATAATTTTTTATCTCAAAATCCTAGAGAACATTCGAAATAAAAAGTAGATTTCCGGGAAGACCTAAAAATCTAATATCACATATAATAATTTCAAGTAATTCCAAGTAATAGAACCGATCTTATAGAGATCTTAAAATTTAGTTTTCATCACGACCATGAGGTCAACTTAGAAATTAATTTCGACCGATCTAAAGTAGGTACAGAGATAAGATAACTTTCAGAATACGTAGTTTAATTCAGTGAATCTCGTGGTAATTTTATATTTGCAATAAAAGTAACAGAAATAAAGTTATAAAATTAAAACTGAAATCACACTTTGGTTACGTCGTAGTTAAACTTTCCCTGCACCAATCTTAATAAAAATTACACCAATAAACTCAGGAATTTTAGTAGAAAACGGTGATAATAATAATATTTGCATAAATTGTAGCATTAATAAAATGACGAAATGTAGAAGTTTCGAGAACAAAAGTACTTCCCCAGAGTAGAGAAATAGTTCACTCCTACCCTTACAACTTTTAAACCAGTTGCTTAAAATTATTCACTAAATATCCATTATTTCACAATTAAATATGTCGAAACACTGTCACACCTAAAGTTTTGGATAACTGTTTAGTTACTGAGATATTTCAGATCTAAATCGTAGAAGTGTTAGCAGAAAGTTGTGTTTTGGCTCTGACGTCAGCGAAGGTATAAATCACAGGACGCGGTGGTGACGGCGTCTTTTCCGGGTTTGAAGTTGTGCTAATAAGATGTTATAAGCGTGTGTGCGTTGGTAGGTTGGCAACTCCGACTTAGGTTGGTAGCTCAGGTCTTCAGTTGGCACTACCGAGCTCGGCCATCATGAAACATGTTCGGGGCGTGGCATTGGTTTACTTAACATGAACTTTTAATTTTCAACTGGGGTTTGGTCGGTCTCTACTTCTCTCCATAATCTGTGATTTTTGGAACGATTGTTCGATTGCCTAAGCAACTTAAGAATGCTGTTTGAACTTTGAATTTCATTCTAAATAAACTCTGAGAATTTTGGAAAAAGTGAACTGTTTTATTTCTGTAGCTGCTGTAATACCTTTTCAATATTTGGGGTCTTCAAATATTGTGGCGACCTGTAGCGTTCTAGTTGTATCCTGGCAACATGGTCAAATTAAATTAAAGTATTCAACAAGTTTTCATCGGACTTGGAGGTGTGATCAAGAGAGTAAGTTAAGGCACATATCAATGAATTTGTCACATTCAAGAAATATAAATAAAAACAAATGCTTAATTTGTAAGCATCTTAGAATTTTAGTAAATTCTAGCCTCTCACCTTCTACGGCATCAAGGGTAAAGTTTACTCTGTAGTAAAGCTAGTTTTTCAGTTCATGGATAGGTTATGCGGAGTAAAGCTGTTGTATAGCATAGAGATACTGTAACCAAAACACACTAAATAAACCCTTTAGGGATAATAAAAGTATTCAAAATTAAATAAATGCTCTAAATAAACCTTTGATAACAAAAGAAACATCAGTTTGGGACGACAATAGATTAAATCCCCCAAGTTCAGTTTCAAATAATAGATTTTGATATAGGTTAACTTTGTAGTTTCTAAACCAATTGAGTGCAGTAAAGACTTTCAGTAGTTGCTAAACGCCGAATATTAAACTTTGAATGATAATAAATAAACTTTTAAAATCAACGGAAAATTAAATAATCATCAGTAATCCAACTTTTGTAATTATGAACTTCTAACTGGGGAGCATTTTGTCATTTTTAAACCGAGTTACGAGCAGTAAAGCAACTCAATACTAATAATCCAACTATACTAATTTTCTGTAATGATATTAACACCTTTTACTAACCTTAAATATGATAATCCAAAATAATCAGTTAGTACACAGGCAATTTTCTAATATTGGCATTTCACTGTTTTCACACACTTTCGAACAAAATAAAGTAATTGTAGGGAAGTAATCATGCAATTAAAATATAAATCACTAAAATCTCGTAGTTTCTGAACGTTTAAATAACTTAAATCCAATTTTTTATACTGCGTCAGATGCTCTGCAACTTTTTAATAATTTTTTATCTCAAAATCCTAGAGAACATTCGAAATAAAAAGTAGATTTCCGGGAAGACCTAAAAATCTAATATCACATATAATAATTTCAAGTAATTCCAAGTAATAGAACCGATCTATTAGAGAGATCTTAAAATTTAGTTTTTCATCACGACCATGAGGTCAACTTAGAAATTAATTTCGACCGATCTAAAGTAGGTACAGAGATAAGATAACTTTCAGAATACGTAGTTTAATTCAGTGACTCTCGTGGTAATTTTATATTTGCAATAAAAGTAACAGAAATAAAGTTATAAAATTAAAACTGAAATCACACTTTGGTTACGTCGTAGTTAAACTTTCCCTGCACCAATCTTAATAAAAATTACACCAATAAAACTCAGGAATTTTAGTAGAAAACGGTGATAATAATAATATTTGCATAAATTGTAGCATTAATAAAATGACGAAATGTAGAAGTTTCGAGAACAAAAGTACTTCCCCAGAGTAGAGAAATAGTTCACGTCCTACCCTTACAACTTTTAAACCAGTTGCTTAAAATTATTCACTAAATATCCATTATTTCACAATTAAATATGTCGAAACACTGTCACACCTAAAGTTTTGGATAACTGTTTAGTTACTGAGATATTTCAGATCTAAATCGTAGAAGTGTTAGCAGAAAGTTGTGTTTTGGCTCTGACGTCAGCGAAGGTATAAATCACAGGACGCGGTGGTGACGGCGTCTTTTCCGGGTTTGAAGTTGTGCTAATAAGATGTTATAAGCGTGTGTGCGTTGGTAGGTTGGCAACTCCGACTTAGGTTGGTAGCTCAGGTCTTCAGTTGGCACTACCGAGCTCGGCCATCATGAAACATGTTCGGGGCGTGGCATTGGTTTACTTAACATGAACTTTTAATTTTCAACTGGGGTTTGGTCGGTCTCTACTTCTCTCCATAATCTGTGATTTTTGGAACGATTGTTCGATTGCCTAAGCAACTTAAGAATGCTGTTTGAACTTTGAATTTCATTCTAAATAAACTCTGAGAAATTTTGGAAAAGTGAACTGTTTTATTTCTGTAGCTGCTGTAATACCTTTTCAATATTTGGGGTCTTCAAATATTGTGGCGACCTGTAGCGTTCTAGTTGTATCCTGGCAACATGGTCAAATTAAATTAAAGTATTCAACAAGTTTTCATCGGACTTGGAGGTGTGATCAAGAGAGTAAGTTAAGGCACATAGGCGATACTCTACCCCGGTGTCAGTCTAAGTTCCTTACAATTTTTTTTTTTTTTTTTTAAAGTATCAATAATATTTTGACAGAACATAAGTGATACTATCCCCAAGAGCATGGAAGCTGTAACCTATATAAATGAGATTGTTTCCAACAACTAGTCATGGACAGAGAATTTTGAGATGGTGATTAAGAAGTTCATATTGTTCTGATGTGTGGAATCAAAACCAAAAAATGGTTATTATTATTAGTTTCTATCACTATCCCTGTCAAACCGAATCACTCCTCAAATCGTAATACTCTATGCCATTTTCATAAAGCGTAATATAGGGCAAGTTATGAGTAGAAGATCATTGGGAGTTAGAGGACTGACCAACATGAACGGATAATTAATATGTGATGTTATCTGTGTGTGGATACATTTGTTTCACATATTTCCTCATAATTGACTTATTATTACAGGCAATAAATAGATAATTGGACCAAAAAAGGAAGAAATATCAGTTTGTAAATGCCTTCTGTTCAGTCCTACATTCTTCTGGGGGTTCTGTTTGTAGTTCTGAATATACTTTCCTAATGTGAAACTCAGACCTCTTATAACTGATCCTTCCTAAGTCTGTACATTTTGTATCCTTCTTATTTTAAGAACATTTTATATGCTACATATTTATCTTTGATTAGCTACTTAAAATTTTGCATATATTTATTAAAATATTATTATTATTTTGTTTCAGAGGAAATGAATGTCATACATATCAGTGTTAGGAAATTTAACAACTGGCACAAATCTTCAATGAAGTATTTTTTTTTTTGGTGTACATGAATCCTCTGCCCCAGTAGCTGATGTAATTATTGAGCATTCAAGAGAGTCTTCAAGTTCACATAATAATCATTTTTGAATATGTAGATTTGATTAAAGCTACTTTCAAGTCAATATCTTCAATAACTTCTGAAATATGAATTAGTTAGACTCTGTGTTTGGATTACAAATTTTTATTTCATCTGACGATAATAATAAACATATTTTTCTTGATAACAATGGAGTAACCCTACGGGAGCAAAATAAAATTTATTTAAGTTTAGTAACAAAAAAATTGTGACAGTTACAAACAGGTTTTAGAAATCGCATTAAAATAATATTTTTATGACAAAACTATTAAAGTTACAAACTTTTTTAAAAGGATTAAAGTTAGCGTTTTTAGCAATATCTTGCTATTCTCAAAATTTCAGAGTGAAAGAAACATTTTTAATGTTCAAGGTCAGGATATATGATGTAAGTTTGTATGAATCTGATCAGTTATCAGAAGATTCTCATGGGAAGAGGAAGTTTTGTAGCTTCTTATGGTCTGTGAGTACAAATATCTGCCCAGAATTTTTCCTTGTTCTCACTCACACAGTGGCAGTAGCACATTCTTCCAGAAATAGTGAGAGTGACACTATATAGGTCAGTCAGCCAGCCAATTCCAGCCAATTTCAGTTAGAGTGAAGCTATGCTGCTTAGTGTCGCAATGTAGGCATAGTTCAGTTTGAAAGTTTCAGTTTTAGGGCAACGCAGTTTTGAAGCAGTTTTTACGCCATGGGTGCACAGGGATCATCTAAGTGTCAGTCGTGGATAAACAAGTTGAATAGTAGATGCGTGTGTTGAACTTTTATTTGCTTTCAAAACTTAGTGAATTGTACTTTGTATTATGGGGTGTGATCTGTCTCGAATAGGTTAATTGCAACTATATCTTCAGAGAATTGTAGTTTCAGTTTGTAACTTTGCTAAACTTTTCAAGAATATAATTTTTGTATACCAGCAATAGTATTGTGAACATTATTTACAACACCTTTTCTTAGTTTGGGATTATTTAAACTAAGTGGCGACCAAGTACTTTAGCAAAGCGAGAACATCCACGGTTATCCACGGTCATAGCTGAGACTAAAGCTTTATGCATTCACCCCAGCATAAGCTTGTTGTCTTACACCTGATTGTGGTTTTTAGGCAGATTTCTACAATCATCAGTTCCCAATCTCTGCTTCATAAACCACACATTTCACAAAAATTCATACAGTATCTAAGTTAAATGTTTTGTAAACGGATGGCAGTATAAATAATAATATTTTGTCCATGATGGATTGGTGGAAATCAGCAACTGTGATATCAAGGATTGATATTAAAAGCAGCAACCAGTCACAATTTCTTATTATTATATTTATTTAATTAAACATTACTGGTTTTGAGCAAAATGCTCATCATCAAATGGTTTGCATTTTAATGTATTTACATATACAGATGCAAAATGTGAGCAAGCATCCTATAACAACAGAAAAGAAGCATTTATTAAGTGAGAGTAATTTAATCTTGGGTTGATGAAGGTTAATCTCAATTACATTACCTACATTAGATAGCTGAATATTTTCGAAAAACAAATTCTTAATGGCTAAAGGATATGATGCATTAATAAACACAGAGCACTAACACTGATGATAACTTCCTTATTATGATACTCTTAATAAACCTTATGAGCATGCCAAAAAGTTGCTTCTGAATTTACAAATGTAGCAACAATGTTTATGAACAAAGAGTTTTGCATAACATCAAAGATGAAATTAGGTTGAATGTTAAGTTCTATGAAAAAATTACAGTGATAGGAACTAGGTATTTTAATAAAAATTACTGATAGTTGTTAAATTTCAAATTTAAATGGCATCTATATTGATATAAGGAGTTGAAAATAATATATACTGATATATAATAAAATTTGTTACACCTAATATTTAGATGCATATATTACTTAGTTAATATTTTGTAGGAGTTGTTTTGGAAAGGGGTTGAATGAGTGTATTTATTTAGAATTATTTATTGGAATAATGGATGGCCTGCAATTATTTAATCTGTGTTGGATTTAACAAATAAGTCTGAGAAATTGTATAGGAAAACTTTATGGTTAATTGCTCCATACCTATGAAGACTGGTTCTAGCTATGGTGGGGCTTCCAGAACCCCTGTTCACATTATTCATGCTAAGCTATCTGGGTAATCAGGCAACTGGTATTCACATGGTCTTCAGTGGCCTTAAAAAGGGGAAAAAATCCTTGTTTTGTGTTTATGAAGCAGATAAAGTATTTCATGACACTTGTAGCATTCTAGTGGCCCAGTGGTTAAGAAGTTAGACTGGAGATTGAAAGGTCTCTGGTTTGAATCCCAGTCTTGACTGGCACTTTCAAAGGGCCTTACTCTGACCTTTACCTCTGGCATAGCTTGTTGCAGTGAAGTATACCAGAATGCTTCTATTGTTCAGTTTCCACATTAAACTGTAGGCGCCCATATGCACTAGGACGACTGGGTTAGGTTAGGATAGTGACGACAAAAGGTATATGTACAACAAATCATAAACTCTGTCACTGGGCAGCCCTACCCTTTTGAGATAACCATGCCAACTTTTCCCTATGTATTTTTATAGCACTTATGATCTTATCAAATATACACTCCAAACACTTTTCATCTGTTGTGGTCCTGTTCCAATATACGATCTCAGGCCACCTAAAGAGACTATGGCCAATGGTTTTGCATTAGAACTCACCTGCTAGCAGTATATAACCCTGAAAGACATGCCTCGCTAACATCCTGAGGCTAGACCCAAGATCCCTGAGCGGTTGTAGCATGATGGGTGGTTGGATCAGATTGGTTTACTGTATTATGGTTAATTGAGAGGGGTAGCACCCAGTGAGGGTTACTGCATCCATGTTAGTTTATGATAGAACTTGTAATGAGACTGGGTATAGCTTAAGGAAATATATTTACAAGTGCTCTCACATAGAGTAATGGTACATGAACAGGAAGGTTACTTAATGAATCCTTGCAGTAGACTATGGCCCAGTAGAACTGGATAGCATGTTTACATTGGTGATGGGAGAGGGGGTGCACTGGCTGGCCCAAATCCAAGTCCTGGGTCTTGACCCTGGTCCCCCAGGCTGGGTTGAGAAGACTCCTGACTCAAACTTGAAATGACTGACTGACTGATTGATTCCCCGATGTCTTGGTCAGCCTATATACCCATCGGGTACCTCTGAACATGACTCCATTTGGTAACGAGCTTCAAGCGATTCCTAAAATATGGCGAGGCTGTCGAAGTAACTGAAAGTGGCTCCACGTGTGGCCTCCATCTGATGAGGTGCCCGAACCATATAAAATATGGTTCTTGCTTGGATCCATATTTGGTATTAAGTTTAGTCTCAGACATGGCCTAGCCATAATACATCACATGGAGATCCATCTAGGTAAGTTTGTGAACCATGAAAAATCCACACTTACTGGTCAAGTTTAATGTAAAAGTATTTGACCTATCTCAGCATCAAACTATTAGCTTATACTGGAGATATATTACTGACAACAAGCAACTTAATGGCTGTAAACACCACTGAAGTGAAACATTTTTGCAATACAAAGAAATTGACATTCAGACAATAAATTGTATGAACAATAAAGTGACTGGATGATCTGTTGGAAACTGTTTAGAATATCTTTGGAGAAATGATAAAAAGTGAAAGTGAAAAACTTTGAAGATCTAGTAAGGTGTTAAATGATCCATTTCGCGTCTGGAAACATTTATTTATGAAACCGTGAGATGTTGTATCTGTGTGGATATGATGAATACCTGATGGTGAAAGCTGTATTTGAGAGGCAGAGACAGTCATGTAAATCTGGCTAGTTGAGGACATGGGACCATTAAGTGCTGTGACAATTAGTGATGAATGTTTGACGTGTCTCATTGCTAAAATTTTTCTCAGGAGTGTATTACATATTTCTTGAGAAGTGCTTTCTTTTGAACCATCCAGAAACCAAGCCAAATTGGGTAGGTGTTCTCAGTGAACTCCTAACATGATTCCTGTATGTAGTAACAAATCTTTATTCTTTGTTACAAGAAATAAAATTGGAGCTGGTGAGTCTTCCTGTGTTATGATGTGATGGCTAATATTTGCTTCTCAATGAAATGTGAGAGAATTAATGGCATCACAGAGGTGGTATTCAATAATTTGGGGCAGTTACTTCTTGAACTGTTAGATCAATATCTGGCAGAGCTGCCTAGTCAGACATGTCAGTTGGGCACAGCAAAAGTAGATTTGCAGCCACACAGTCACAGCAGGGAGCACTATTCCAGCTATCTGCCTGGATGTCCTTTGCTCACCAGTCCAGGAGAATGGAGTGTGTTGCAACCATGCTACTATAACGACACTGACCTGCCATAATTGTGACTGTTCACAGAAATCAACTAGCCCCTAAACTCTCTGTAAAAGAAAACTGAACTAAGATCCTAATGTTTCTAAATTCAATTCAAACTGTGATTTGTTAAAAATTGACTTCATTCAAATTAATGAAACCATTCAGTTTTGATATTTTCAAAATAAAATAAGAATACCAGAAATATTTTATATCAATTTATAAATATATTCATTCATTGCTAATCCCATTCAGTCAATTGTTAATTTATATAAACTGTCGTGCAAATCAGATTTTACCTTTTGTATAAATATTAACATAAACTATATGGATAATGGAAACAAAGAAACTGCCATTGGGCACTAAAAATTGGATAGGATATGGAAAAATAATCCATCACTTACCGCAGATGAAGGCAGGAGGGCGAGATGAACACACAAGAAACACAAAAACAAACATATTGCACAATATTTTGGTGAGAAACCTTATTCATGTTAGAAGCAAGACATATGCTGGGGGAAAGATGTGATCACAACCCGACCCACCACATGAATCACATGTCTCATTTCTAACATGAATAAGGTTTCTCACCGAAATATTGTGCAATTTGTTTGTTTTTGTGTTTTTTACGTGTTCATTTCACCCTCCTGCCTTCATCTGTGGTAAGTGATGGGTTATTTTCCCCTATCCTATCTAATTTTTAATATAAACTATGGATAATAACTTCTGCAATTAATAAACCACCTTATACTTAATATTGCAGGTGAAATAATTCTCATGACCTATTATGGAGTTGTGAAAACTTGGTTCTAGCATTTTTTGTATTAAAGTGTTTCTGAAATAAGTAATTATTAGGTATAACACCTGTGTCCAATTAAGAAACTACCTTTATGATGGTACTGAAATACTTGAGCATTGTGCTTTTTTAAGGTGCTGTCCCATGTTGAATGCACTATTCAGCATCTTTTGTGTTAAAACACTAATCATCTGTAAGAACAGAGATCACAACAAGAACAAAGTCACTAATCATCTCAGTCACACTGGAGGAATGTTGTTTAGTGAGTGAAGACATTACCCTTTTTTCCAGTGATAGGAAGTGGAGAGTAACAGCATTCATCATTAATAAAATGTTCTCGGATGACTAGCCAAATGAACATAATGTTTACATATGATATTTTGGCAATCAAGTCCTCTGTTGCCAACTTCTTCACCAGTCTCCTTATGCTGTTGGAACCTACCTTGGCCTCCATCCTTTGGAGTTGAGATGGAATGTTCATGGTGTCCTATTTCTACATAAAGTAATCTCAGGTGTTATAGACTGCCCTGAAATTCTCAGACATGTGCATTTTCATTGTCTGTCTGGTACACGGTTGAGAGAGTTATTTGGTCGTCAATATCTGTGCACAAACTATGAGGCTAGCAGCACCTTAGAACGGATACAAAATACCTCCTGAACTTGATTTTTTCATTGACAGTGTTGCTGTTTTCAAGCGAGTACTCATACGTGAGTGAAGTCAGCAATGATGGACTTAGTACAGTCACTGTCTCCTATTCCCTGTAATAATTTTTATTTTTCTGTAGTTGTATGTTGAGACTTATTATTAGTTTTTGAATATTTAATAATTTTCTCTTGTGTAATTATTTTTCTAGTTTCATTAATATTATACTACACTTGCTATTTTCTGTTATCTTCTTGTTTTCACTGTAACTAATTGTTCACAAATAGTGATAATTGTTTTTACTAAAGAGCTATCATAAGATATATTAATATTTATGGTTTTTTCTGTTGGAATAAATAAATAAAAACATTGTATTAATTATCGACACCGAGAAAAACGTAGCATCCATCAAGGTTGAGAACTATGTTTACAGTAAAAGTTTTGGGAAATTTCTACAAATTATTGTGACTGATATTTAAATTAATATTTTTCCTTTTCCCTTTGTCAGAGAAATTAGACTTTATAATTAAGAAGCAGATTAAGAGTTCTTTAATTGAAAAGGCCTGTATAGTGATATATCAGTTTTTAGGTTTCTTGGAATCAATCTTTGCTTACATTGTAGCAACTGATTTAGATTTGAATACAGGGTGAAAAACAGATAGTGAAGTCTATGCTGAAGCTTACAATTGCAGTGAGGACAATAAGAGTCCTATTTTGAAGATTGTCCTCTTGTCTCACTTCAGATGAAATTTCATCCCTTATTAGACTGAGACCTGTTGTGGAGTTCCATGTTCCAACTTTCTGCAATCCATCAAGTGTTAATTCCACAATATGAAGCATGAAGTCAGTGCGGAAGCCCTCATAATCAAAATGAACTGGACCAGTTAATCCCCGAAGAGTCTTCTGCCTCTGAAAATCATATTTAAAACATATAGTTGCATAATTTGAAAAATATCTAATTGTTTTCACAGCTAAATCCACATTCCTGGCTCATTCTATTGGGTATAGATCAGTTTTAGGTTTTATTTTACAAACTGGCATTGTTTTAACTATCTAGCAGCTGTTCATCCTTGCTGACTCCTTTGTTATAAATTTAGTTTACTGCAGTGCATTGATGGAAACTGCTAAAGAATTTTCTTAAACAGCCTGGAAACATATATTTTTTATAAGTTATCGCATTTTAACTCCTTAAAAAAAAAAAAATTGGGAGGTGCATCAATAAAAATTTTTACATATATATTATATATATATATATATGTGTGGGACCTACACGTAGATGAGTAACTATTTTACCACTCATTGAGAGCACTGGTAGCTGGAATGGAGTCAATGAGTGTAATGAACAGTAGTCTTTTCTGCAAAATATATTTTTCCATTTATGGGTAAACACAACATTATTCCAGTTCATCATACTCTGCAGTATACAAACATACCCTCAAATAATTCTGAATCTAGGAGCATGTCACAGAGAATATTTATATCAGTCAATGAGAACAATGTTTATGCAGAACATACATTATTGTTACTCATTGTCAGCAGCATTCTTTCTAATTCATTACTGAGGTATCAGCCAGAGTAAAAACTGAAAGATTAAGCTAAAATCGAAAAGAAAAATATCAGTAACCAATAAAAGTTATTACTGGTAAATTTATAAATATCTCCTAGACAATTTTCTGTATATTTTGGTTGCATTCAGAGAGAATTTAAACACAATAAGTCTTAACATAATTTGTTTTAATTGATTTTTTTTTTTGGAAGTGCATCTACAGAACAGTAGATGTACAACATATCTATAAAGAAAAATCTAATAAGATAAAGAACTTGTCATTGTTTTACTGAAACTTTTTCATTTAAAATATGTTTCAACTGTAACCATCACAGGAAGTTACTCCAAGAATCAAATTGTAAATTGACTGAAGCTCAGAAAAGATTAGATTTAAAAGATTCTTATTATAATTACATTTTAGATGGTCACAGCTAATGAAACTTACATCTCTCATTAGATTAATGAATGAGTGTCCATGTCCCCAAAATGTTTCACAGCTCAAAGGAGAATCTTCAATATCAAGATCTCTCATGTCTCTTATTGTTGCATCAAACAAGTTAACAGCATCATATATAAGTGCAGATTCTGCCTGTAAAACAAATATATTATGCAAAAATTTCATACTTTTCACCAAGTTGTTAACTGTATACATTGATTTTAGATAGAAAGGTTAGAAGATGCCAATGCTGGTGAGAGAGCAAAAATTAATGAAAAAAGGAGCACTGATTGCTGATACAGGGAGGGATAAATCATTGACACTAAAGAAATAGGGGAAGTTGATGGAATATTAAACAGGTGCAGAGAATGATAAGAGTAAGGATGAGATCATAACAAAGGCTGATATTATTAGCATACTTGTTAGTGGTGAAGCACAAACTGCAGGTAATTATTTGGTTGAGTCTTGGTTACAGGAAGGTGCACTAGACTGTGAGGTTTTCCCTGAGGACTATAGAACTCATTTCAGATAGAGAAGGAGTTGATGGATAGTATTGACTATGAAAATTCAATACCATTAATAGATGATAGATACAAATTACCAGTATTGGAATTACGCAGGTATTTAAAAGAAAGGTAGGAGACTTTGCTGCCCATTGTAGTGGGAAGATAAATGGGAAAGATGAATCCTTCAGGAAGAAACTACATACAAATTCAGTGTTGAGAGAAGAAGTAGGATGGTTGTAATGGGGGTAGATTTGAGAGTTCTGAGAGGAAGGAAATAGGATCAATAATACAAGGGAGCAGATGTATGAGAATAACTCAGTAAGGTGAATGTGGTCGATCAAATTAGAAGGGGCAATACATTTTTGAAGACTTCCTAATAAAGCCTGATTATAACTATATGAAACTTAGGACACAGAAGCAATATTGGATCATGATGGAGTTATGCCAGATATAAAAGCATTCACTAAACCAGTAACCAAGAAAGAAGGTTGATGCAGGTATAATTGTAAGGCAGTATGTCTTCAAGAACTGAAGAGATATTTCAGGGAAAGCTTCAATATGAGAAAGAAAGGAACTAGTGTAGTGGAGAGGAAGTGGAATAGTTCAAAGAGATAATAAGCATAGGAAAAGAAACAGTCATTATAAAAAAAATTAAAAAAGTACAGACCCTTCATATTATCAAAGGATGATGATGTGCTGAAGATGTTGGTCAGAAGAGGGCATAGAAGAGTAAGGAGGCAGTGGAGGGACATGGAACATATGAAATAACTAAATAAGGAATTAGCCAAAGCAAAGAGGGAAACTAAGGACTTTATCATAAAGAATGTTGTGAACACAGAATGATAAAATTGGAAAGTTATTTGTCTATGTTAGGAAAGAGACAGGTCATTCAAACCATTGCTGGAAGCTACACACTCAGAAACTACTTTAACAAATTAAGTTCTGTTACCTTTTACTTTATGATAGTAGCTGGAATAGTTGGTATTGAAACTAGAAAGTTTGTACAGTTTACATATTTTCATTCCATGTTTACTTATGATCTCTTCTTCTAGCAGAATTATTCACAACCACCTTATCAATTATTTGTAGAATAAGGCCAAAAAAACTTTATGAGATCTGTTTAAAACTATAGGAATAGTTACAATGCTAGCACAATTGATACATTCTTTATTATCTTTAACAATAGAAACATTAGGAAATCTTATAAGCCAGAAAGCAAAGTGTTAGAATAGGAATGTTATCAAAAGTGGTGGAAGTAAATTTGGGATTGACAAAGGGTAGTGTATTGGGACAATTACTGTTCATTTTTCTAATGTAGCAGTTCCCAACCTATGGGTCGTGATCCACTGGTGGGTCACGGCACGTTGTTTGGTGGGCCATCGAACAATCAAGGTTTTTGCCAAAAAATATATATCTTTAATTTCATCTATTTAAAAAATATAACATGATATTTTACAAGTGCAATAATCATTAAAGCTAGTAGCTTAAATTAAAATTTTGTGAAAAAATGGTTTCTTAAACAGTCAGCTGGTATTATGCAATAACCTCGTTGTGAGATAAAGCAGCAATCACGTAGTCATTATGGTAACCCCTGAACACCCCCTCTCCTGCCCCACTCTAGAGCAGAAATGTGCACGCATACCACCTGCAGTTTTACTTCTCTTTTTGTCATTTTCTTGTTTATTTTTTAATTGAAACCAAAGTCTGTGATCAAAACAGTCTTTCTCTGCTTGTGAGAGTGAATTATTGTTTGCTCTTTGTTTTTATTGAGAGTAGATTTAGCATGATTATGGAAAGTTGGTTGAGGACTGGATCATGCCGTAAAAGAGAGTATCAAAATGGTGAGGAAACTTCAACCTC